>VIBL01000025.1:3600000-3935822 GCA_008271625.1 Lutraria rhynchaena
AGAGCAAACACAAATGCAGTTAAATATTCAAAAAATCATTAATTCAGTTTGGTAGTGTAAATATTTTGTTTTTACTGGGGTGTAACACTGCACCAACAGCCATAAGCTAGATGGAAAGCTTCCTCGAGTGTGAAATTTGATCCCGTACAGGATTAAAACTCACAGTCTAGCAGGCTAGCGATTACCTGTCAGAGATCATAACCACTTGACCAGAGATGCCCCTGTGTTGATATTTATATCAGAAAATAAAATTGTGTAACATTTAAAAAATCTACTAAAAAGGAGGGTAAAGAATGTTTCAAGAAATGTAATCTCTTTTTTTTATTTTCTTATTCTTTAACTTAATAAACGTAAATTACGAAGAAACAGAAAACCACTGACTGGTCCTTGTTGATTTGACTCTCGGACTGGGCATTCAATAATGTTTCTTGTATCCTGTACTGTGACTGCATCAGCAAGAAAGAGTCTAAACAGCATATCATAACACCCAACACTCTAGAAAAAACAAATTGTTACGTTAATATGTCTATGTAATATGGACGAAAATACCGCTTATGTTCTGAATCTGGAGGATTTTTACACTATAAGAAATTTTGGGAAGTTTGGTTTCATGAATTGAAGTGAACATCAATATTACCAGTGCTTTGATGATGATATATAAATCCAGTGTGCTAAAAGAGTGGTTAAGAAATACATGTATTTGTTAATAAAAATCCAGGTTTAATGCAAGAAATACAACAGTATTTCAGTTTCATACCATCAGACAGAAAACCAGTTTTTCTTGATTTTTAAACAAGGTTAATATCATGTTCTCTGCATTACTAACTCACCTCAGACCAAATACATGGGACTGTTCAACATTGAATAGAGAATGGATTTTGGCTGGTGTGTCTAACAACACAATTCTATCAATCAATCCCTGAAATATATCAGAAACTATCATAGATACATCACAAAACATTCAAATAAGCTTAAACAATGTCTCTGAGTCATATTTCATAATGTTCAGTATTTCTGATACAGAAACATTTGTAGTCTTCATGCCAGCCCACAAGCCCAACCCTAATGCTAGTAAATTTCTTTTGGGGCTGGGAAATTTGTCAATATTTTGTGTTTGGAAAGTAGTAAATAGCTGATTTTCACTACCCCCACTTGTACTTTGGGCTAGTGCTTAAAAAGATTTATTCCATAACTGCTTGTTTATTGGACCTGGTGGTCTATGGTTACACAGTCTATGCTGGTTGTCTACTCACTGTAGAATGGGTCAACAGAACGAAATTAAGTCAAATACATTTGGCAGTGAAAATACAGCATTTCAAAAAATTTCAGATACTAAATTAATGGCAAGGCCTACTGTAAAATTAAACAGTGTTTATTCATTTGTTCGTTTTTCATTCATTCATTGATTCCGAAAAATAATATATAAACATTAACAAGGTAACATATAAAATAAAAACTTACAGGTAAACATTCAGGCATTTCTCTAAAGCTGTATGAAGATTTTGTTGGCAATTGTCGGTTAGCTAGAATCTCATAAACTGCCGGAAATCCGGACAGTACATTCAACAACCGGATCAAATGCTGAAAAAATAAAGTTTTACATTGTTCAGTGAATGGAGAATAATGGTAGACTGGTTCATACACAGAAATTAGGTCAATGTCACTACAGTAAAACACAGTTATAGTGAACTCAGATATACTTGTAGTAGAGAATTGGATTTTATTTATTAGTATTTATTTTGCCTTGTGCACCCCTTTTATTTTTTTGTTATGGATAAAGTGAAATTTTGACACATTGATGAAATTATTCAAGTCTTCAGAAAATTACTGTAATTATGTTCTGCTGTATGTACCAGTATTTTGATCAAGCATTCATGCTTGAATGAACTAAATAATCAATGGGTATATATTTTTAGAATGTTTCTCTCAATATGACAGTACATGGATATTTTTAAAGACTTAAACCAAATACTTAATGTATACCATACCATCAACCAACCACCTTAAAGCCAGCTTTATTAAGTACTTAGAATTTATAAGTCCAACTTAAGCAGAAGTATATCTTAATCTCTGAATAAAGAACAAGAATAAGGACCATGTCTTACCAACTATAATGACGGACATTACAGACAGTTTGGATGGTACAAACTAATGTTAACAAAGTACTTAAATAGACTTATCCTAACCCTTTGAGTCATAAGCATATTTTGGACTCTTCCAAATTCAAAGCTAATATACAAAGCATCAATTCATCTAAGAAAATTGGGTTATTTCTCTTTGACAGAATGGAAAACATGTCAAAAGAAGCCATCAGACATTACAAGCAATGGCTTCTTTAGCCACAATGTTTTCAAAAGTCGTCTGCTTCAGATGCTGGGAAATGCAGTATTATGAGGCAAAGGGTTAAAATAATGAAAGATCACATATCTCCATCTTCTTTTACTTTCGTAACACATTGTACATTATCTTTTACATACAAATTTACAATAAACATCATTATAATGCATAAGTCCAGAAAAAAGAGTCATGTTTACAATGACACAACCGACTCTATTTTTTGGTTCTAAAATTTCTAACTGCAAGATCAGAAGAATTAAAGTCCCTGGAGACAATCATACCATCCAAGTACCAAAGGTATGCTGAGAAAAAAAACTAGACAAGAAAGTTTTTTCATCATATCTACTACATTATTTTGGCCAAGTAACACAAAGCATGACCATTTTTTTCTGGCCAAGGGATACACGCCCATATTAGACTTACTTTATGAACGGTTCTATCTATAGGGTCCACTGGCCACGATTTTGGTGTGAACAATGTTATATCGATAGTACCACATTCTATAACAGACCATAACTCACTTATCAGTGACTTGATGTAACCTGGAACAATATATACCTTGATAAGAAATAAATCCACATGGATTTGATATTTTTGTCTGAGGTGATGTCTGTCGATTAAGGAATAGTTGCTATGTGAGCAATAATAGAGTATAAAACATTTACTGAGGCCAGTTTTAAACTAACATATTTCATTCATTTATCAATCACATTCCCACCCTCCCTCTTTTCTGTTTTTTTTCTCTGGGGTTCAGCGTCGCATCAACAGCAAGAGTCATTTGGCAACTTTTCCAGCTTTAGTGACAGAGGAAGACCTTGTGCATACACCTTAGTAGAACCACCAACCTTCCACAAAATAGCTGGACAGTGTAAAATTTGGTCCTGGAAGCATTCAAACTCACAGCAGTGAGGGGCTAGTGATTACTAGTCATAGATCATAACCACTTGACCAATGAGCCTCCCCCCCAACATTCCTTCAATTATGCTTATTGGTGGTATACACCATTAAATGAATATAAAAACTTGTTAAAAGCATGTGTATTTTTATGAGAGATTTCAAATTAGTAATGGCTAATTTCTTATCAAGATATTTCTAGATGATAATGGTAAAAAATCATGTGTCAATATAACTCACCAGTTTTTCTTAGAGCCGCCATACCAGGAGCAGTGGCAGCCACCTGTGTCACCATATAACCGTATCCAAACTTCTCACACTTGCTCACCTGTGATATAACAATAAACATTACACAGTACCACAAGTACAGTATAACCCCTGAATACAAGACCCCTTTTGGACTGGGGAAAAAGTCCGGTTTTCGGAAAATTCGGAAGTTTTCAGAGAGCCCGGTTTTGAGGGGCTTTACTGAAATAGATACGCTGATACAATACAGGGTCTATGAAAAGAGATAAAAGTACAACTTGTAGGTGGTCAGAAATTTCATTCATGCACAAAGGGATCATTGACATCTTGACAATACCCTACGAATCTTTCATATATTTCTGACTGCAGAATGTTAGTTAAGTTTCAAACACATACTTTCTTTTGTCATAAAGGTGGGTGGGGTATCCATGTATAAAATGAAATGATTAAAAGGACAAGAATATATAAAACGAAAGAATCAAAAAAATTTCATGAAACACACCTGAAGTTTCTTCTTGTATCGTGTATCCATGTAATACATACATTCATTCAAAGCTCCTGTTTGTTGTAACAATAAGATACCTTTAGCAGTGCTTGCAAAGTTGAGGAGATTGTCTCTAAGGGTATCTTCCCATGCCACACTGGAAGAAAAATAAGCTCTGGGGCGTAATGTATTAAAACATCTACATTTGGCATACAGTGCAACCCCTCTAGAGCAGCCCTCTCTAGAGCAACAACCTCCCTTCAGCAACAGCATGCTTTTTCCCCACTGTACGATTTCATTATTCATTTAACCTCTCTAGAGCGGCAACCTCTCAACATCATGATTTGCGTCTCCCATAGGGTGTTGCTTTGGAGAGGTTGCACTGTATATCTATACCCAGAACCAAGATTGTATTGAAATATTAGCTTATGACATGAAAGTTCCAAGATGCTACTTTGACTGAGATCTCGAAACCATATAATTTTATGTTGTGTATAAATTTTAGTATTCTTATGTCCGTATCAGTCTGGATTGAAATCTCATGCCAAATACATGTACACTAACGTTGTATTTAAGTTTCAGTAACTGCTTTTGAAATCAACTGTAGGCAGCAGACAAAAAAGACCATATTCAATGGTACTTATAAGCTAACTTATGTAAGAGATGTGTTTTTGTAATACTTACACATCATAAGATTCTCTGATTGTTATACTGGAGTTATCACTAGAACTGTCATCATCTCCTGGTGTTGGTGTATGGGATGTTTCCAGTTCTTTTGATGCCTGCAAATTATAAAAACATGACATGTAACCATGGCAACAAACACTTGAAGCAGTGCAGGCAATAACTACTCTAAATATGTTACACCACATTAAATTACACATTTCACATTATTTTTTTTCCTCTTCTGATCAGAAACAGCAACCAGTTTTTTGTCTTTTTCAGCCAATCTGTTCTGTTCAACTGGCTAAGTGTGAGGTGAATTGACCCTTTGCTGCATAATTCAGCAATTCCCTGCATCTGAAGCAGACAAATTTTGAAAAATTTGTGGTAAAAGAAGCCATTGCCTGTAATGAGTAATGGCTTCTTTTGTCACATTGTTTTCCACTCAGTCAGAAAATTATAACCCAATTTTCTTAAATAAATTGATGTTTAGTATATTTGCTTTGAATTTGAAAGAGTCCAAAATATGCTTATAAGGCAAATGATTGAAAGCCTGGGTGTGGCACATGTTCCCTGTGCTGATTTGGATGAAGACACTGTGTCTAAAGCCATCAGGTCGTCACTGTAGACCATGTATGAGGAGTTGACATCAGTAATTTGTAGAGAACAAGGTTAGTACTGGTAAAGCATCCAGGAAACTGGTTAGGTTAACTGTATGTCAGTATAAAACTGATACAATGCTGAAAACTGGTATGAAACAAGAAAAATATTGTTTTTTTAAGGTTCCAATAGCCACTCAGTAATTAATTATCCAGTACAGAAAGTTTCCTGATATTCAGAAAATACTTCTATAGCTACAGTGTCCAAACTACTAGTATCTTTTTTAAAGCACTAGCATAAACTATAAGTGGGATATTGAAAATAAACAATTTACCACAAGCCTGAATACACAATTTTGATGAAGTTCACAAGCATGAAAAGATATATACTAACCATGCTTTGGATCAGTGGGTTAATGCGAAGGCTGTAGCTATTTGAATTTTCTGACTAGAAATGTTGGAATTTGAAGATGTTCCAAAAACTATTTATGAATATATAAATGTATGCACATTGTACATGAATAGGATACACAAATCACAATTTTTGAGACCAATGCTTGAATACAGTATGGAGTACTTGTTGTACAAAAATAGATAATCAGCCAAAATGAATAAAATCTATTAGCACAGACATTTAATGGCTAGTTTATACGATACTTACATCTCTCCAGGCTTCTGCTACAACAGTATGAAGTTCATACGGATACAGGACAAGAAGTCCCTCACATGTGTTATATAACTGTCTACATATATAAAGGTAGGCCCCTACAACAGCAGGACTAGGGGCTGGACCTGCTTCTCTAGGGAGTTGATGGAGTAAAGCTTTCTTTGTAAATTCTGCGATAATGTGTGCTGCTGATGATCTGAGAAATAGAACAAATTAAAAAAAGGGATTAAATTTTATTCTCTGAGATTTTACATCACACCAACAGCCAGTGCCATTTAGTATCATTTCCAGCCTTATTGGTGGAGGAAGACCCCTGGCATACACCTAGGTAGAAGCACTGACCTTCTGTAAGCTAACTTGACAGTTTTCTCACATGTGGTATGGAGTGAGATTCAAACTCACAGCAGAGAGGGCTAGAGACTACTAGTAAGAGACAATAACCACTCGACCGCAGAGGACCATGTTGGGGTTAATTTGTATTGACTAGAGCACTCAAAATGGAAAGAATAACCAAACAATTTACAATTAAACTTCATGTTTCAGGTTTATAGAGTAAAAACCATAAAGATGTCATAATTAGTTCTAAAAGGATGATTTTGTTGTTGTTAATGTTTACAAAAATAAGATCAAACAAAGAAAAAGTAGTAATTTGACAAACCATTAAATATGAAGTCAAGTTCTTCATGAATGGATTAATTGCATTTTAGTATTATTTCTGTTGATCTAAAAATATAGGTAATGATATAAGTCATATCGAAGAAATATGTTTTATTTGCAGTTTTCACAATGCATCAACTGAGATGTAAAAACTTAGTACAAGTTAAATCCGTAAAAAAATTGATGAGTGTATTGAACTACACATAATATGGCTGCCCCCTAAGAACTGTTGTATACTCACTTGGTTCTCGAGAAAATATCATTCCTCTCTCCGTACATTAAATGTCTACGACCTTTGGTACTAGACGCAATCATCGAAAGAATATCAGCTACGTGAAGTAATGTTTTCTCACCTGGTGCTTGATGTTCCTGTGTGATATAAAACATGATTAGAGTCAATAAATGGTTAATGCATGTATATGTATAAACTTAAAACGTAATATATATATATAATACATGTACTAGTACAGACTGTCATATATTGAGGATTTTTTCGCAGTTTGTAAATCTATCAAAATGATATTACATGAAGTACATTCAGAACTGTTTACTAAAACCACCAAACAGAGAGACGAAAAATGGTCTTTATGCACAGTTGTCTTTTCGACGAGAGTTTTTTTATTCTTACTGTAATATTGATAAGTGAACGCTGAAGAGAGACTGTTGTTCTCAATTGATCACTGTTTTCAGGTGACAATTGTTCACAGGGGACCATTGCTTGCATGTGGCTATTATTCACAGATGACTGTAACCTCAAGTATAACAGTATATACGGTATATGCAGTAACTACATTAGAGTCTGAGACATTTTTTCGAGAAGGTAATTACTAGTATCATCATATGACTGATGATTCCTGACATATATTCAGGAGAAATCAATCTTTTACAGCAGATTATGAGGAAAAAAAAAACCTTGAACAATGCACACATGTTGGAAAGGTGCACGCTCATAAATGTAGTACATATTTCTAAGAATGTTATCAACAAAATCTTAAAATTAAACTACCCCAATTTCCCATATTGTCACAAACAACATAAATGCATGAATAAAGATAAGAAAAGGAAATCAGATTTCATCATAAGACTGCATGCTTACGTTTTGAGCTTTGTAAAACAGATTTGAAATCTGCCTCATAGATATTATATTAATTATAAACCCAAAAAGTATACTTGTTTTAAAACTTACAGTAAAAGAATGCTTTGTTAGTACATATAATACATTTGTTAAGCATCTAGTTGGTGTAAAAATAGTGTGAAATTATGAATCCACAATATTGTATGGTGAATCAATTGACAACATATTATAGTAGTGAACTATATGTCCTTAAATATTTTCTGTAGAGATCAAGTATGTAACTTATCCCTAGATCATTTAGTTCATATACTTACAAATAAAGTTCCTTAATGAAGTCGTATGATCTTTGAAAACAAGTACAGTAAAACTTCAATAATAGGACCACCTTTGCAATTGAACAGAATGATTTAGAGGCATTCTCAATATTAAGTTATTATACACTAGTAGTGCAAACATTGAAAAAAAGGTCTGAAAATTGAAAGTTGTAATAGCTGATTGTAATCCTTAGATACATGTAATTGTAAAACTGAGGTGGTTGCAATATTGGGGTAGTTGTTATATTGAGGTGATTGTAATATCAAGGTGATTGTTATATAAAGGTCAAAATGCCGAGGTTGTGGTGATGCCAAGGTTGTCACAGTGTAGTTTCATTGTATGAAGTTTAGAACTTCAGTATAAATAAAAGAATCAATGATAGGTAATACAGGAATGGATGGTGTAAGTAGCTGTTCATTTATTAAAACAAACATTCAAATAATAATGTAAAGAGAAATTGACAACAGAACTAAATTAAGGGGAATGTGAAGGTTTGTAGTCACTGATACTTATAGGTAATGACTTACATGGTTGTTTATGCAACATAGTTAATACATGTATACATCACACAATATGGATTACCACAAATTTCAAAGATTAACTCTAAAAACATATTAATGTATCTCGTGCTAGCAGAGTTAAGTCAGGACATGTTTTAATACAATAACAAAATAGGTTAACAAACAGATTTACCTTAACACTGAAATACTATCAGTAAAACAGGATAAGAATAATTGGTTAATATACTAAAGCATGATTATAATAGCAATCACAACATAGTGTCAGTAAGCAAGTACAATATAGCAAGTTATATACAGTAGAACTCGGTTGTAGTGAATTCCCCAGACAAGATTACTTCATTATATCTAGGTGTCACTGTATCTATAATAATAAAATAAAGAAGGATGTGTTCAGAGAAAAAAAGTATTTTGCTGTAACCAATTGTTTTCTATATCTGAGTTCACTATAACCGTGTTTTACTGTACTGAAAGCTGAAGAGCTTTTCCAGAGTGTCAATTATATAAAAAATTGTGCTTCACGCTTTTTCTCATGAAGATAATTGCAAGAATTCAATAATGATAATATCTATACTTAATTAAGATGACACATTATGGTAATACACAGAAATACATTGTATTCACAATACTTCATAAGCAATATGAAACAAAAATTCAATATGAAAATTAAAGTATATTTACATATACAAACTGGGTGTTTAAACAAAGTTCATATACATTTGTTAGAGATGTGGTAGCCAGTCTGGAAAAGTTCTTTTTAGCAAAACATCAAAATATGCATTGATAGTATAAATAAGCTCCCTAATTTCTTACTCTAACAAAAAGGGGCAGTGATACAAAGCTTACTAAGCTAGGGGGTAGGTGGGGACACAATCTTAGTAAAAACTGTTTAAGTTCTTAGCTATGGTAAGAACACGACACATATTTCTGATTATACCAATAAGTGACACATACTAAATAATAGTACTATACATGTACATATAAATGCACAATTGTAACTCACTGTCTTAGTAAATTCTAATCTCTTCAATACCTTTACAAACAAAACATAAATAAATAAAACAGAACGCATGATGATAAAGCATTTCAGTCACATAATTGTATAGTCATATACTATCACATTCACCAAGAGAAAGCAGTCACTTGATGACAACAATTTATAAAGAATACAGTTAAAAAATATCATACGCCCTTAATCAACCGGATCAAGAAATACAAGACATTATTCAAACATTGCTGCTTAAAAACCAGTACAATTGCTAAATAAGGTTTCAATGCCAAACTCAGATCCTCCATACTATAGTCCTTTGAAAGGTAAATATGTTTGTATATTGTACATAGTTGTATTTTACCAATTATTATTTACCTTCCGCGTGAAGTAATATTACTATGATTTTTAATTGATCTCAAGTCAATTAAAACAGGTCATTGTCATTTAAGTAGATGGGTAGAAATATATAACAGAAGTATTCGATAGTTTAAAGTACACAATTGAAAATGTTGGTAATTAAGATTTTAGTATGCAAAGTAGAGATAGAATAGTTCATCACAACCAATACACGATTAGTGATATTTCAGCCAACATCAAAATCACACACAAAAATCAGCATCAATTAACACAACTATAGCTAATTGAACGAAGAAATGTGAAAAAAAATCAATCAAAGAGAGTAAATATACAATCACAGAATATCACTCAATGTCAAGGTCACTGACAGGTCACTCTAACTTACATCATCTTCAAACCCTACTTCCTCCCAGTACTATACCAAAACAAATTTTATAACATAATAAAACAAAAAACCATACAATATGTCACTTCAATTCACTTATTTATCTATTGAAATTGTGCCTTTATCGAAGTCTTTTTGCATCTATTTTGATATTAATCAATATTTATGATCAATTCTTGGATACTCACCAAATTCCAAAGTTATATAACTTGAGATCATTCTCTTACTTAAAATTTCACTTTTGTACTTACAATACTCTCAAGTTAGCTATCATAAAATTACTAAACCTTTTATACATTATTTGTATGCACGTAAATTACTAGTAATCAAAAGTGATATGAATATGAAAATATTGACAAGAACAAAATTGACTAAGACCAAATAAGTTAAAGGTTGGCGGGAAAAACTAGGCCAGTCAAGTTAGCAGAAACCAGGAATTTTTTACATCTTATACATTCAGGACACAAAGTAAGTCATAATTCTATAAAATAAAAACAGCTTGTTTTGTTCGAAAAAGCAATTTGTTTAATAAAACTAGAGTTCCACAGAGCAGTGCCAATGCTCGTCAGTTTTACATGTCGGCGATGGGAACCACATTGAGATTTCAAGTTTGAACACAAAAAGGTATAATTTTGACCCAATTTCTATGTTTAAAAGGGCATAACTCCAAAAATAAAGCTTTTAGAATAATGCACCCTGTCTAGCAATTGCATCTTGTCATGATAATCAAGTATTCCAAGTGTCGTGTTGATATCTTCAAAAATATTTGAGTAATGGGCAACATTAAAATTTTGCACAACAACGATAAACAATGACAACTTAGCGATCATAATAGCTCGACTTTTTTTTTTAAATAGACGGGCTAAAAATATCAAAGAAGTAAATGTTGGTGCAGTGTGTAACACTAAAAATATGCAAAACTGAATAGAATAAAAATCTGAAAATGAATTTGTATTAATGTTAAAAACACAGTGAGAGAATTATTAACTAAGCAAGGACTTAGTGTGCACCATTTGAAAAAATATGCATTTCTAAAATGAAAAATAACATGAACACTTTAATGTACAGTTAATAAAACTATTTAGTGACAGTTCAAGCACAGTTCAGACATATACCATTTCTAGTCACTACAGTAGATCACAGTTATAGTGAATTCATGGGGACTTGGATAATTACTTCAGTATACACTGTATTTATAACAATGGAAAGAAGAGTGAAAAGTCTGGGGAAGAATAGATAATTTACTGCTCACTATTATTATCCTATATGTGAAGAAAAATAGATACATGTACTTCACTGTATCCTTTTTATTCACACATTAAAGTACACTATAACTGTGTTATATTGTATTTATTCTATGTTTAATATAATGATAGCATTAAGGAGCAGGCAATTTCGTTGCATCTAAGATCTTCAATAAGTGTGATATCATCAGAGTGAAAGACTATACGATGATTCTAGCAAACAATTACTTAATAATAACAACAGCAAACAAAGGAATATAAAAATAGGTTTATTATAATAAACTAATCTAGTAAGAAATCTTTAATGAGATTTATAAATTTTTTTGGGGGGGGAGGGTTACGCCTGTTTCAACATTGTAACAGTTATATACCTGACAGTTCTTCCTAGATACAGTACCAGTAAAAACCTGGTTCTCTGCATTTAACTGTCGACTTCTCCACATGATTGATTAGTGGAGGAGGACAAATGATTCTAGACACTATGTTTTCCACCAAACCATCACACAGAACATGAGCCACATCCAGAATTCAAACCTCAAACCTAAGATCTGTACAGTTAACATTTCACCAATTGAGCTAAATGTGGGTTCGGTAATCCTTATGTACACCAATGATGCTAAGAAAGTACTTACAGCAACATCGAGGAAATGAGAGATGGGTGACAGTAAGGTACTAGTTATCTCATCTTTAAAAAGGCATATCTCACAAGCTTGCTCTGAGCTACATAGACCTTTTAACACATCAGTAATCAACTTGGCAGGGTCATACACTTCAGCTGAAAAAAATTGTCAGGGTAGAACTAGGTAACAGTCAATAGTGAAAATTATGTCCACATATACATTCAAAGAATTTGTGTTTATAATCATTAGAAACAGATATTATAACATGTTCTGTATGGGAAATCTTCAAATACTAATCAAATGTTAAAAAGAATACTGAAATAAGAATTTAATTTACAGACAAATGATGTTACATACATTCCATTACATATAGCGACAGCTTATCATAAGTTCAATGTTAATGAAGTAAACTATTTATACGAATGAGGACTTATATATTAGCAGTTGTATAATGTGCATACTTCTAAATGAAAGGCAAAGCCAGAGAGAAAAGCCTAATGGACTCCAATATTTTATTAAGTATGAACATACTTGGGGATGAGTTGTACTATTCATTCTCACAAAAGTAACCCTAAACAAAACTTTTCCATAATACAGCCAAACCTGTGAAGAAAGGCCACCCTTCGAATGACAAAATGTGGCCTTAATTGACAGATGGTCTATATTTGGAGGTCAGTTTGTTCAAAATAATCAGTGACGTTTTTTTATCAAAGAATGGCCTTGATTCACAGGGTAGACTTTATTCCGAGGTGGCTGTAAACACAGGTTTGACTGTAATTGAAAGTTTCAACATTTGTAAAAAATAGCAGACTGTTATTTTCAAAATATTTGTAAAAAAGGAAATAAAAATCTTACCAGTATTTGATCTTGGCATATGGAACACAGGGCTAGGATCCACAACCACTAATACCATAGCAACCATTAACTTCTTCACAGAAACAGGATCTATAAAATATTAGTTCAAGACATAAAATGGTTCTAAATAAAATAACACAGTCAGATAAAATATAATCAGACAACAGGACACCTCTGTGATAGCCCACAATAGTGCCAATACAATGTTCCCACTCACATGTGAAATTGGCGGTAAACTTAACCCTTATGTCTGAGATCTGGGGGTAAGAGAAGTATTTTGGGGGGTGTTTCTTAAAAAAAAAAAACATACATATACACATACATCGTGATGGATGTTTCCAGAAAATTGGCGATTAATCCCTAAACATATTCATATGGGCGATCTCGCACCAGATCAAAATGTGTCGCATGATTTCTGATTTTATTGCGGTTTTTACGTAGGATTTTACTTGAGTGGGGACACTGCAATATATGCCCTTCAAAATCATCTGGAGAAGATGGAGGAGGGGAACTGTTTGACATTAGAAAACAAGCAATATCTGTTTCATCATTTTTTCTGCTGAATCATGCAATGAGTAAAGAGTGCCAGCTGCAATTTTGCTGTTTATTTGATGCCCATTTTGACCAAATTTAGTAATGACCGACTAGGAACTGTTCCATTTAGAGAATGGACAACTATTGTGGATGCCAACCACCACAGGTGTACCCATATTATTTTAAATTAAGATAGGCTAATATAAAATGACCTATATCTGCTTGTTGAACAGTAGAGATCAAAGAGATAAATTATAAAAAGACGACCACAACTGGACACTACAGGCAGGTGCTATAATATGTTCACATGTGGCCTTCATTTGGTATTGGCTAAATATCAGAAAAGCTTTTTATAACAACTGAATACAGAAGAGCATTGAAAATAAAAGAATTATCTTCAAGACTTTGGGCTTTCACAAGCAGCCAACAAGAATTTCAAATGACTCATAGCTTTCATATATCAACATTATAACTGGAGTAAAATTTACCATCAGAATCCTTCAGTTTGATAGGGAAAAATTTTCTTCCATTAGCAAAACACAACAATCTACCAATCACACATGCTGAATGTATGAAATAGGCATATTCAAGTTCTGCTCCAGTGTAGTAAATTCTTCGATTTTCTGCAACAAAGAAAAATACAATACAACACAGTTACAGTAAACCTGAATTGTGTGAAGAATTAGATACAGTGAAGTAATAAAAATGTCAAGATTTGAAACAAATTTGAGATGAAAAAAAACTATTTTTATGCATATCATGTGAAACACAAAGTAAAAAATATGGATTGGAATTTGATAAAAAATATATGAGGGGTGTTTTACAATTTACCAAATGAAGATTTTGAGACACTCTCAGATATATCACTCATAAGATCAAATGGTATTTTCCTGGCCGCTGAAAATTCTAAACAATGCTTCACAGAGTTCTCAACCTGAAAATATCAACAGAAATATGTTTTCATACATTATTGTTACATTTTACATATTTTCAATATTTTCGCAAGGTACAGTATATTTTAATTTTAATGGATTTGGCTCTACATGACATATTCATAGCAACAAGTGACCATACAAGAACCATATCATAGTCAAAACTATTACCAGAAATAAATCTTTTGAACTGAAGCTGCAATGTTTCGCTTCTAAGATATTTAATTAATCATTGGATATAAGATTATACATAATCAAAAAGAAGAATGTAGGGTCAATAGTTGAAGTAAAATAAGTAATATTGTTAACTTCTAGAAAGGCAATACATAAATAAATGAGAATAAATTACTGCATAAGACTGAAAATTAAGAGTGATATAAATCATTATTTAAAAACATGATGAACCTAAAACCAGATTAAACTATTTAACTCACAAAAGGTCGGTATTTCTCTAATAGTTCCAATAAAAAGCTTCTACTGAAGTTTCCATGCTGAAAAATTATAGAACTCTAGTTTTCAATTGTATCCTCTGGATTATATTTTGTGATTATGCTTATTTTCTATAAGGTCTTGTGAGGGAAAGATATTTGTAAGAAATCGTAACCATGGAAATCATGCAAAAATGTGGATCAAGAATGAGTCATGAATGAAAATTCAAAAGATATTGTTTCCTCCATGGTCGAGTGGTTATGGTCTCTGGCTAGTAATCACTAGTCCCTAACCCCTGTAAGCTTGAAAATACAAAATCCGCAACTGAGGTAGCTGTCCAGCTAGCTTATGAAAGGTTGATAGTTCTATCAAAGCACAGCCTGAAGTCTTTCTCCAACACTGAAGCCAGAAAAGTTGCCAAAAGAACCAGGCTGTTGGTGCAATGTCAACTGTGTTTTGTAGTTACAGCCATTTTGCTTATTCAATAATGGAAAAACTTATACCACTCAACATATTTTACTCTTAAAGATCAACAGATATAATTGATATACATGTGTACTTACAATCCATTTGATGAACCACTGAGCTTTTGTATCCACTAAAGCAACAAAATGTATGGGAGACAAAGCATGTGATGCTCCTATTGTACCAACATGATGTATGGATAACAGGTTTAATGTACTGACTAGTATCTCCTCTAGATATCTGAAATATAAACAGAAAAATCTGGTTTATCTAACATCAAAATGTAGTTAATTAAAGTCTTGTATGAAATTATCTGTTATACAATAGGATGAGAGAATAACATGTATTTGATATCATTTACAGCATATTACATTCAGTGCTTTGATTACTACATTAATTATATCTTCATAAGAAATTATAAAAATACTTGCACGCGCAATAATTCATCAATACACAATGGAGCATGTTCAATCAATTTTATTTTTGCTTAAAGCTGCACCAGGGGCCAGGGCCATAGGGCTTTTCCAGCTATTTATCAGAGGAGAAAAACACAAGCGTTCACCTGGGGAGAACCATCAACCATTCACAAGCTAGCAGGACATCTTTCTCACATGTGAACTCACAGTAGTGATATGCTAGTAATAACTAATCAGAGTCTTTAACAGCACGACCCCTGAAACCCCCTCTTACCAGTTTATTAATAGATAAGACACAAATGTTAACATACTGTTCTGGGTATCTTATCCAGTAGTTTGTAGTTTCCTGTTGAAATTCATTCATGAGACGAAACTGAAAGTATAATTTTAATCTTAAATGACGACACGTAATAGCAAAACAAACTAGCAACAGTAAAATAAAAAGACTTAAAATATGTTATATACTATTGTTAAGGAAAATTTTACACACTGTTAAAGAAAATTGTTTGACATGGTGCATTGGCAAGATTTTCACTTTTAAAAAATGCTATCTCAGCCAAATGTGTCTATGAAATGAGCCCAAATTTCACTGTAATGTGGTACAAATTATAACAAGGTAAATATGAAGTAATGTATACACACAGCAGTCAATATTCTCCTCACTTCAGGCCTGTAAATATCCAAACCATTCTTCACCTTTGGTATGGAACTCTTTCTGTTACGAAACTGACAAATCAGATGCTCAGCTGAAAATAATGGAGTATCATATCATTTGAAAACATATAATGAAATCAAGAAAATTTCATCCAGTTCTAAAGTTATCATTATTGAGTATTATCTTGTAATTTCAACTATCAGTTTGTTTCATATCATTGTTTCATACTTCTGTTGAATTGTATTTGTATACTGCATAGTGGTATCATTATAGTGTTTGTTATTGTATGACAATATATAATATATGTATACTAGGCAGGTGGCCATCTGTACTAACTCATGCAAAATAAGGTAATTGGTCATGTTAAGCACTATTACTGTACAAAGAGAGAGAACTTACTTAACAATGTATACACATCTTTGGTATGAGGAGATGTTGTAGTAAAAGCTCTGGTGACAAACTTCAATGACAAACTCTGAAAAATATTATAAAAAAAACAGGGAATACTGTTACATAGATATAAACAAACTGTTACAAAGACATATCTTCACAAATTAATGACATTAAAGCTCAAAAACAGAGTAAAATAAGCATCAAGATTTCCTGAAGATGAATCAATTTGAGGATAAAAAAGACAAAATCGGCTGAAAATACTCAAGATAAAAGACAGATCATTGGGCACTAATACAGAATCCAGAAATTAAGATGGTTCCAATTTAAAGTTGGTACAAGTATCTGCACATTTGTGCAAAAGTAAACAAACTGGAAATATCTTAAATTTCTGCATAAATTCATTTTTTTTTATTTTTACCTTATCAACAACAATACACATTGACTTTGTGGTTGAAAAAGCTATGAAGACATTAAATAAAAAACTGCTGAAATATTTTATATATTTACCACAACTTGATCATCCGTATCTAGCAATGCATCAAGAATGTGTTTCTTTACAGTGGGGAAATTATCACTGCTGATCACGTCATCTATTCTAACTGTGTTCAAATTCTGTAATGCTTCACGTCGAGTCTGAAACACATTTTTAAGTTAACATTACATAATTGCAGTTATAACATAAAGAACAGAACCACAAAATGCCCCTACATACACATTAACAGAGAGAAAATTATAATCAAATGTCAAGAAGAGTAATAAGGCAGTTTAATTATCTGCATAAATCATGGATGAAATTTGAAATTTTCCAAAAAACAGAAATCTTATCCTCGGTGTGGCAGACAAAATAAAAACCAGTAGTGCCCAGACCTGATAAAAACCAGAAGTTTTGGAAAATTCTGGAAGACCATGAAGACTTTAACCATGATAAATAGGTTACAAAGATTCTATAGTTACAATATTTCACTTTCCTTATATGAGAAACCATCCTGGTAATATATTTTTTCATAACAGTCTTTATGTATTTATTTAATAAGATTTTACCTTTGTGTCCTTTGTCTTTCCCATTTTTTCAGACATCTGTTGTATATACTCTGAGTTCATGAATAAACTTCCCTGAAAATCAGTTGAAAGAACCACATAAGGAATTTAATACATATATAAAAGATATATAAAATATGTGCTAAGTTTTTTTTTAACAAACTCATAAGAATATACAGGGTAATATAAATTGATTAACCCTTTGCCTCATAATACCGCATTTCCCTGCATCAGAAGCAGGCGACTTTTGAAAACATTGTGAAAAAAGAAGTTAATGCTTGTAGTGAGTAATGGCTCCTTTTGCCACTTAAACACATTTATAAGAAATATTTGACACAAAAAATATCTTAAAAGTTATTAATTGTGCATAGAAGGTTAAATTATGCATATCTGTGTTACAAAATGCACCTGAAAAATCATTGCCTTCATTAACCAGATTGTAAAGTTCTATGAGTGTCAGTCCACTTACATGATTATATGAACTGCCTAATGAAGATTCTGTTTCTTCAATATCACCAAAAGCTCGAAGTCTTTCATCTTTTTTCAAGAACTGATTCTCACTGTGACTCCCAACACCAAACTCAGCATCGAAATTTTTCATTAATTCATCAACAGCTTCCACAATATTAGTCTTCAGTTTTTTGGTAAGATCAGTATAACTAAAATGAAATAACAAAAAATATGGACTTCATTTTACAGTATCCAAGACAAAGACTTCCATATATTCTGTATACGAATAAAATTTGCCAACCACATAATGAAGTTCTAGTCAAACAGTTGCGGCCCAAAATGATTTGCATTGATGTTACATTAAGCTAAACTTTTCAAACAGCAATAAGTAATAAACAAATAAGTAGACTAAAAGAAACATACGGTTTTGACTTGATTATTCTTTCAATAATTTTGTTCACAAGAGTTTCATGTCCATTTTCAACCCTTCCACCATGCTTCTCAATCTCATCTTCAATGTGTGGACCCAAGATTTCTTCAATCTTTTTCTTTAAGACTTTTACAAATTCATACCTGAAAAAATTGACAAAAATTACTTTATATCAAATTACATTCTGAAAATGGTATAACCAAAAATGTGAGAAATGTTTTAATCTTTCTCAAAGATTCAGAAAACTGATGAAAATACTGAAAATAATAACAGTTAGATCTGCTACCAGTTTATCACAGTGTATTGCTTGAGCAATATGCATATCATTTCCCCGGAGTTTATATTGGCAGTCAGACTCAGAGATAGTCAATGATGTTTTAATGAAGAGAAAAGAGCAGCAATTCAATAAAAACTGAAGATGTTTGCATTGAAACAGAGTACCACATTCATATCGTCTACCCAAACTGTCATAATATATCATGAATTAAATCACAAGAGCTTGATCAAAATTAATTAAATATGCCATAAGTTTTCATATGAATTCATTTGCACTAATATAAGAAGTGCTACACAGAAAAAGTAACAATTCTTAATGAAAAATTACTTTGTACAGCATTGATAATTACCTATGAAAATGTTCATCATTTTCTTCCAGATGATGTAGTGTTTCTTCAGCATTTTCAACAGAACCAGCTTCTCTGATGTGAGGCTCGAAGCTAATCACAAGGTGTCGGAGGTTCTGTACAAGATCTTCACTTTCAAGGCCTTTCAAAGCCATTATTTCTAAAATAAAAGGAATTTAAACATAACTGAGATTACGGGATTTTGTTTACCTGACACATGGATTTTCAATTTTTTTACAAAAGTAAAGATACATTTTGGGCAGCAAAAAATATAAGCAAATTAAATTTCACTGCTGAATCTGGATCATGAAAACCAGGGGATCAGCCTCAATTAAAAGGCTTGCGCTGGTAAACTAAAAACGGTTTGAAGGTTAGAAAACAACCTGGATGGACATGAACATTTTTTCACAGGTGAACCAAGTCACAGGGTGTTATACACAGGAAATACAACGACTTCTAGATACTGTATATAAGCATCTAAATCACACTTAAGAATTCTGCATACGGACAAGTAAAAATTATTGCCACAAATTAATGTGCTGGCAACCACTTTCTTACATTATCTTAATAAATAACTTATCATTATTATCTTTATTATATCTTTATTATTATCATTTTGATGCACGTCACATGACTATTAGTTGTCGATGCGCCATAAAACACCACTAAATAAATAAATAGTGGAAACCACTTTTACTAGACATACATCGAATGTACCATGAAATTGGCACTTAATCCGTCAAAACATATGGCAAAGGAAGAGACAGATATTGTGTTTAAACATCGTACACACTATTGTTAAAACAGAACAAATCGCAAAAATCACCGGGTCGACGTTAGAATAGAATAGAAAGCAAGAAATAATCGATGAACGAAACCACATGATATTTAGAAGAGGTCGATTGGGTTCGACCAAACTTTGTACGCATAAGTGAAAAAATATGTGACAGAATATGTTTTTAAGAGGAAATAGTTCACCTTTTTACAAGTTAGAGCGTAAAAATTGTGAATTTGAATTAATCATTATCAGCTAGCAACTTGTTTGTTTACTTCGTCGGCCATTTTGAAACAAGATCCTATTTGCAGTTGTAAACTCGTTTTCTATTGGATGATTCAGAAGTCAATAGCCATTCAAAAGTTAGATATGAAACAGATACTTCGCCTTATCTATCAAAGTACTGAAGGTTCCGATCTAATTTGTGAACTTAGTGAATATACCAATTTTTAAACTGGATTACTTTTGTTTGTGACAAACATTTTAATAAAAAAGAAATGGGGAAATTTACTGGAAAAGTTGCAATTGTCACGGCTTCAACTGATGGGTAAGCAGCATTTAACCACTTTACCGTTAATAACAAACATGTATGTATACATGTCTACATAGGCTAGCCAGAACACAAAATGGCTGTAAAGCTCCTTATGTTTTGTACATAAACTTTTGACCAGTATATTTACAGTTAACCGTCATAAAGTGAACATATATATATGCGATTTCATTATCAATGATTGGTGGTGCATGTATTGAGCAAGTCATTACGTGATAAGGAACGTCCCTACTTCATATTAATGCTTCTGTGTGACAACATCTGTTGTAATATAGAGTCGTTGTTCATATCCATATATGTCTGAAATCAAAATGAACATGTCATGATTCATTATGATTACTGATTTTAAATTGTCTATTCTGTAAAACAAACTATTATTGCCCAGTCTAAGCAAGTACATATCACTAAAGTGGTGATCATAATTAAGGGGCTAGTAGGTCGCCAGGATAGTGTATGATAGTGACGTTTGGCCTAAAATGGCTGTATATACGGACCAATAACGCATTTTCATTTTAGACTTAAATCACCATTATATACCTCCCCATACTATGTACTAGCCCCTTATGGTAGTAGTGGCTTACACTAAAACTCGAATAAAGGTGTCTTGTCAGAGGACTGGTCTGGTCGGTATGGTTTTTATACACTTTAAGCCCTGTCATTGCAGGATCGGACTATCTATAGCAGAAAGATTAGCTTCTGAAGGCGCCAAGGTGATGATTAGCAGTAGAAAGCAGCAGAATGTTGATAAAGCAGTTAGTAGTTTAAAGGCAAAAGGCCTGACAGTCTCTGGCATGGTTTGTCACGTGGCCAAGAAAGAACACAGACAGAAAATGATTGAACAAGTTTGTTATTTTAATATTAGAATTTAAGCATTCGTGAATCAATAGAAAAATGCTATATTTTGATAACATCTTTTTAATTAATTTGGAGTCAAACTTGGCTCTCATTTTTTAAAATTCACTCTGACGAAATGTTGAAGCAGCTTTATTTTAAGGGTTGTGTGGGAAAATATAATTAGATATTTAAGAACATTTTTTAATTAAATTCTGCGTATATCGGTATACCTTTTTATGACTATCAAATGAACATGTATGTGTACATTTTCGCGCATATTAATTTGTAGACGAATGTAACGATATACACTTTCAAACCTCGATATTAAGACCACGTTTTGGACCGTGTCCAACTTTGGCGTACACGGTCTTATCAGGTATCAGATCAATTTGCAAGGGAAACAACTACAAATTAGGGGATTACTAAACTGGTACCCGTTGACTCTGGTGTACAGAGGCAACTGGTATGGCCCAAAATTTCCCGGACGCTGATTGGCATAAGTACCCGAGATTTAGTTTTGCCGAACGATTGTTGAATTGAACTCCAAAATATCTAAGTGGTAGCTTTGTCTTCTTCCGCAAAAAGGTCGGAGAAATCATTAAATTAAAATAATAAAAAAACTATAGAAAAGATAAATGATGAATTGAACTCTTGTGATGAGTACACATTTTGCCTTTTAAATGGAATAACAGTTATGACGATTATAGTGAAAATCCCCTTAATTGTTTAATGTTAAGATACTATTGATTTTCCGAATCAGCATGTCCGCCAAAGTTGGGCATGAATAAATTGGTCTTAATATTGATGTGGTCTCGTTATGAAATTGAAATATCGAGGAAATACTGAAAACCAGTCTGAAAAAATGATCGCTTGATTGATGTGGCCTCGTTATGATGTTGAAATATAGTGGAACTGTACTGGATATCTTATTTATTACTTGCAGACAGTAAGTGAATTCGGAGGTATAGATATGGTTGTGTCGAATGCTGCAGTCAATCCCATCTTTGGTCCAATTCTGAATGTAAGTGAATTTTAATTTCTTCTTCGTACATACTCTATTCTATACACAAATGCGGAGACAATAGCTATGTTGAAATTGGGAAAAAACTTCAAACAAAGCGCAAGTGGGTCCCTTGTATGTTACTGTTGATTCATTCACGGACGGCGACATATACAATTAACCAGATTTGACCATTTCTGCCCTTACACCGCCTGTTCTAAGCCAATCAGAAAGGAGAATGATCAAAACATGGCGGACAAAAAAAAATCAAAAAGGGTCTCCTACGGGGCACATCATCCGCCATATTTTTGTCGGATTATCTGTTTGTATAATTGACATACCTTTTTAATGTTTGAAGCTCGAAACCAGTTTGTAGCCTTCTGCAGGGTAAACAATATTTCGAATATTTCACTCAAAAAGTACATTAGCTTTTTTGTTCAGAAACGAGGCTATTTCTAGAAAAGGAGGATGAATATTAGATATGACTGCTGGTTTAATTCATTGTGAAGTCATTTGTTTCCTCTGAACGTGATACTTCGATATTTTAGTTATGTGTTTTACATATGCTCTTTTGGGGCATTTTTTATATCATAATGTTTTACATATGCTCTATTTGGGCAGTTAATCGTCGTTATCTGGTTCCATGTTGCAGTGTACCAGAGGAACGTTGTCTCTCCTGTTGACTCTGTCTGTCTTTGATGCACTGCAACATGGAACGAGAACCAGTTTACGACGTTGGTTGTAACTTAGCATGCGCGGCCGTATTATGTGTACGTGTACTTTGAGCAGATGCACAAGACGTCTACATTGATTCAGTTGAGAGATTACGATGCGAAAGCATACAAATATTCATGTATTCATTTTAATTAATTTGTTCAGGCAACTGAAGATGCATGGAACAAAATATTCGATGTTAATGTCAAAGCGACGTTCTTCCTTATCAAAGAAACTGTGCCCTACATGGAAAAGAGAGGGTATATTTTCCGTTTATTTCAAACTGTTATTTCGTTGACTATGCGTAATTTGACAGTCTTGTTTACATTCTAAGCTATACCATTTTATTAAACTCCCCAAATTTTCATAAAACGTCACTTTTAAATGCCCCATAACAATTTCAGTTTCGGTAAAAATGCTTTACAGCTATTTCGTTTCCTTAGGATCTCTACACGTACTTTGATGAGTAAATTCTAGTCAGTTTAACGATAATTGTTTTCATGATTTCAATTCATAAAACGATTCAGTCACTGTTCCATTACATCTTAACAATTACATTAAGTACTACATCAGCTAATTCTGTTTTTATTGCAAATACTTGTATCCACAGATAAGCATTAAGGCACAGAAACGCAAATTTTGTTACATTTAAGTGACATGTCACCTTTTCAGGGGTGGATCTATTGTTATTGTATCATCTACAGCTGGCCTCGTGCCTTCTGAAGTAATTATTACATTTTTTTCTGGATATATTTCGCACAGGTCATTTTTCTATGGTTAATAATTATCATGTAATGATGGATTTTGTGATCATAGCGTATGTCGCTTCGTTTTGTAATTTTACACCATTATCATACTATAGTAATGCAGAAACGACCTACAAATAAGGCACCGCATATCTAATCCCTTGTTTACTTAAGTCGTAAGTATTTTTTGTATCTGCATCCTTAGCACCAGGCTTATGAAATAACATTACTTCCTGGTCTGGTACTGTGATGGGGATTATATAATTATTATCTTTGAGTCTTATGATGATTTCTTCTCCTTTAACCTGGCCACGGCCGTGGTTCAGTGGTTAAATGCGCTGCACTTGTAACCCGGAGATCCGGGTCGAATCCCGGTCGCGGCAGGTCATACCCTTCTATGAAAATTTGCCAAAAATGTCAATTTTTCTCCAGTATGACATTGTGGAGAAGTTGTGGAAGGATAAGTTAGTACTGGTTAGTATAGTCTAGGAAAACTAGTTAGGTGAACTGGTCACCGTATATAACTGAAAACTTGTTGCAAAGCGGCGTTAAACCCAGTAAATCTCCTTGAACCTACTTGACTCTTTATGGGCGTTTTTTATTGTGATTTTTGTTAATATTTTAAGGATGATTTAATTATCATATTTTAAATATTTTTTATCTATTATCATCTTTTATTTGATTACCATTGTCTTTATCATTTTCACAGTGTTTAATATTACAATATATTTTTATTATTAATAATTATTGATTATTTATATATTTTTTAAAAATGCATTGTAATATTTATTATTATTATTTATCATTATTATTATTATATTAATAATTTTCTCATTAATTTATAGTACATGGGCCCTTATTCAATAAGTAAGACGGCTTTGCTTGGTATGACGAAGGCACTTGTACCTCAATTATCCGCGAAGAACATTCGAGTGAACTGTATCGCCCCTGGAGTTATAAAAACGAGATTTAGCGAAGCCGTTAGTATAGTTATAGTTACAAGTGTATATTGTTATGTTTTGGCACAGTATATGTTATAAAATATACGTAATGCTGCGAGAAAATATAAGCAATTTGTGCCAATAATTTATGCTTTATGCGTTTTGAAAAACTACTACAATAGAACATGGTTAAAGTGAATATCTATGGATCCGAACTTTAAGCTTATTTTATCCATACTTCACATAATCCATTTCATTATAGAGAAATAAAAAAAATACGTTCTTTTTTTGGTAAATTGATTACTCCTCCATTGTCCACCTTTCACTGTATCCGAGTTTACAATAACTGTTTTCAATTGTATAATGTTTTACTCTACGTTTTCTTTTAATTCCTCAAAATATAAGAATTATCACAGAATATTGTGCTTTTTACAAAAGTATTTATCTAAGCATACGCATTAAAACACAAGCCTTTATTTCAAACATTTAGACTATGACGATTTTGTCTTACGTCATAAAAAACTCTCATCTTTGTCCATGGTACCAGTTGGTATCATTTGTGCAAAGAACCCTGTCTGAATATGTATGTAAAAACAAATAGAAATAATTTAAAAACAATTTTACAGTTGTGGAACAATAAGCAATCACAGGAGTTCATGAATAGAGTGCCGATGCAAAGGTAAATCAAGTTGTTGTATTTTCTATTTTATGCTGTGGTAGCAACATAATGGTGTAGCAATAAAATACTGCGCATGCGCGGCGTCCATATTGAATCTGTTTTTAAAAATCACGTTCAACCATCTACTATTTTACTATCGGTTACTACGGGTGATCTATAAATACTGTATAAGCATTGTAACATGAATGAATATTAGAAGTACTGCCAACAAAAGAAGGCTCTTCGAGGATCGCTTTGGAATAAAACTAAACGTAGCTACCAGACATATGTCACATATTCCAATGAATTCAAATTTCCTTTGTTCACTGATTAATTACTGATTGTTGTCGCGACGATTTATTAAATATGTTGAAATACGCGACATGTGTTTGAAATAAATATTTCCACAACGAAAAAATAATTACCAGTTTCCAGTACCGTACAAAACAATTGGGTTAACTGTGGTTCTCACTTTGCGTAAAACTTACTCTAAAATCTCATTATTAGAATTCTTATATTTTGTCGGACATAATTTTAATTTTGATATTCCATATTCTTACATTGCGCAGATCAATATGTACACATATGAAATGACTTTTTGTATGAAACTTCGAACACTTTAATTTCGGGGTTCATACCATCCAGTGATTTGATAACACATACAAATTCATCGAGCATAAAACATGTGTATCTTTATTTTCAACCGTTATAAAATGTTACCATTTTGTTACAGATTTGGTGAAGTAGACGAGTGTTCGGGTATCACTTCTTTTTTGCTGTCATCTGATGCTTCATATATAACTGGAGAAACTGTGGTTGTGTCTGGTGGATCTAACAGCAGATTATAAATGTATTATATAAAGATAAATATTCAGCATTTGTGCTTTAAAAAGTGAACGATTTTTTAAAAAAATATCTTCATTCAGCTTTCATACGTTTACAATTTGAAATTGACTAGAACTTGCATACAATTTTATCCAAAATTACTGACGATGTTTACAATTACAAATATGCATGTATGGGTGTATATGTTCCACAGAAAATTTTGTTCCGTTCCGTTCTGATCTGTTCTGTTCTATAAGATAGTTTAACGCATGATACGAAGAGCAACCAGAATTTTAGCGAGAAAACTTTCAAAATAATAAACAGTTTATAAGTGCATCTTATTTGTTGTTACTTAATTTGCAATATAGAAGTAAAATAAACCAAATTGCCTTCGTGATTATTAATAAATTGACCGAGTATTGATTTAAATACTATAAAACTTATTTTATAATAAATGGAAGCACACAATTGGGCAAGAATATACAATATACCAATATGGTTTTGATCATTACAAGTGTATAAAAATTAGAACTATATATATATTACGTGTATTTTATTATTTGCATATTATATGTGTGCATGATCATGAATTATTTTCTCTGTCTGGCTAAATGTGTTATTGGCATATTATTAAACAGAACAGCGCATTACAATATACACTACTTAGAAAAATATTACAACCAGCCCATTTACTTATGTTATCCTTAAAAACGTATGAGACGTCTGAATCACTTGTTCCAATGTATTCGTTGACTTCAGTAAACTATTAAACCAATTTATGTCTTCTGAGGACAATACGTATGGCAATAATAGTATCTTTATATACACATTTCAGATAGGCGTATCTGGGTATATGCTCATTAAAAATGGGGTAGGTAGGTCAGGAAACGCTTTTTTTGATACTTTTGTATCATTCTTGAAAGCCGCTGTTGAGATTACTTTTGTGCCAAAAGGAGAAAAAAGTTGGACAGATATTCTGTTCCTCTGGCCAAATAAAAAGTCAAGGGTCATGCGAAAAATTAGATTGGGTAACCAGAAACAGACAAGTTTTACGCCTTGATTCATGTTTGTTTGTTATACATGCATATATTTTGTTCAGTATTTATCTCAAGGTCATCTTCTCTCAAATGCCTTTTTATATATATAAACGTGCGCATACATATTGCTCAGAAAAAATGAAGGAATGTATCGACAGTCAGCGATACGGTGAAACAGATTCAAAAATTGTTTTAAAACTGCATGAAGATAAAAGGAGCAATCCACTCAAAAAATAGAAAATAAAAAAACAATCTTTCATGACGTTTTGGCCTATTTCAGAGTAAAACCGAAGTTTTCCTGTATAACATATCAAGCAACTTGCGCCAAAAACTCAATATCATTAATCGATTCAAATACACGTTGAAAAAAATGCGTTGACATTTGTATTAAATTGGATGTGAAATAACGAAATATGAAAACGTTAGGAAAGGCTAAGTATTTTGTTATTATTTGATAAGTAGTCAATACTCACCCTTATCTAACTAAGTACATGTATTTTATCTCCACATACGTCATTTGGTTTTCATGACTCTATCATTTAATACGTACCTCTGCAGTGTTTGTCGCCGTTCAATATACAATTAGCAAGATTTGACCATTTCTTCCCTTACACCGCCTGCTCTAAGCAAATCAGAAAGGAGAATGATAAAAAATGGCGGACAAAAAAACCCAAAAGGGTCTCCTACGGGCACATCATCCGCCATGTTTTTGTCGGGTAATCACTTTTTATAATTGACATGCCTTTTTAACGTATGAGGCACGAAACCAGTTTGTAGGCTCCAACGGGGTAAACAATATTTCGAATATTTCACTCAAAAACATTAGCTTTTATTGTTCAGAAACGAGCGTATTTCTACAAAAGGAGGATTTATTTGATGGATATTAAGATATGAATGCTAGTTTAATTCATCGTGAAATCCTTTGTTTCCTCTGAATGCGATACTTCGATATTTTAGTTACGTGTTTTACATATGCTCTTTGGGGGCATTTTTATATCGTAATGTTTTACATATGCGCTTTTGGGGCAGTTAATCGTCGTTAACTGTTCCCCGTTCCATGTTACTGTACACCAAAGGAACTTTGTCTCTGTGCAACCAAGGTCAACGGGAATCAGTTTAATATCGTCGTAAATATAGAATGTGTTGCAAACTCTCAATAAGAAATGAAACCAGAATTGAAATCTCTATGAAATCTTTATTTAGTGGTCTATTGTTAGCTCATATAGTTGGCTGAACGGCGATTCCAAGCATGTTTGGAAATGCTAATACTTGTTTATACACCCGATTAAATTATTTCTATACATATTTTGTTACAAGAGATTTTATAGGACAATTGACTCTGTACGGACCAATCGTAGATCAGGTTACTTCAACATTATCGTGTTATCTATCAAAGAACTGAGAGTATCGATCTAAATTTTGAACTTAAACAAGTGTATATCTGTACGTAAAATACATCACTCCAAGCTTAAGGTAGAGGATGAGGGCATTTTCAGGAAAGGTTGCCATAGTTACGGCTTCAACAGATGGGTAAGTGAAATATTTAGTTAAAATTTAGATAAAAGATCATATGCATAATCAAACTAAGCATGATAAATAATTATGTTTTAGTTTAGATAACAGTTTTAAAATTTAAAAATCGTGCAAGTCCTAGTTTGTTGACAAACAGTGATTAACCCCATTGATTTGGAAATCTGTTATCTGTAGATACGGATAAATGTCTGAAATATATGCTACTAGCCAGATTTTTTAAGGTATAAATTCGCTATCTTAGCCAAGACATGCATAGGAAAATAGGTCACAGGAGCGTAGCAAGATTGATTATGAAAATTACACAATTTTATAGGGGCTTTACATAGCTCTTTTATTTCTTTTACTGGATTTAACACTGTTTTCTAATAATACACGGCGACGGGTTCACCAAACCAGTTTTCCTGTACTGTATTCTAATCAGTACTAACCCTTCCACGAGAACCGACAACTTCTCCACATATCGAGGAAAATCAACATTTTTGTCCAATTGTCACAGGTGATCCGGGTCCAAATCCCGGTCTCGGCAGGTCATACCCTACTGTGACAATTTATTATAAAATTATATAATGTATTATAAAATTATTATATGTTACTGTTATTCTATGAGTATATATGAGTATTACTGGTACATAAATACTTTGTCGAGGAGATTTAGTTTAATTTCTGTTCTTGAACATTAATGGTAGATACACACCAATGTTCCACTGAGTTCACAAAAGTTGCCGGCTCCTTCTGGAAGGGTATGTTAGTACTGGTTCGTATACAGTCCAATAAAACTGGCTGAGTGAACCGGTCGCCGCATATCACCGAAATATTGTTGAAAAACGGCGTTAAACCCCAGTGACAATAAGTCACATAAAACATACAAAAACAAAACATAAACTTCACGACCTTATAAATGAACATTGTAGGATTGGGTTATCCATAGCAGAAAGATTAGCCTCTGAAGGCGCCAAGGTAATGATTAGCAGTAGAAAGCAACAGAATGTTGATAAAGCAGTTAGTAGTTTAAAGGCAAAAGGCCTGATGGTCTCTGGTATGGTTTGTCACGTGGCCAAGAAAGAACACAGACAGAAAATGATTGAACAAGTTAGTATTAAATCTAAGTTTTTGAACAAATGTAACTAAAGTTAGATATATCTGCAAGATTTTTCCAGGTCATTCACGTGACTTTTGGTACTACATTTGCGAAACGATTATGTTTTCTGTTGAATCTTCAGTATAGTCGAGCTGGTTTGGTTGTATGCGACGTACCGTATTTTATTATTACTATCTTATTATTATCTTATGTGTACAAATGTATGTATTGCAGTTTATAAAGAATAATCGATCAATTTAAACACTGATTAATAAGCGTTTTAAAAGGGTCTGTTATAACTCTTTGCTGTTCATACATTCTATCCATTTCTGACAGAAATCTTGATGCCATTGTTCATTCCGACCGGTTCTAGTCATGTCGAATAAGCTGTTTTTCTTTTTTGTTCATAATTATACTTGACTACTACAACTTTATATTATTATCTTATTCCGTTCTTTGAAGACAGTGAGTGAGTTTGGGGGCATTGATATGTTGGTATCAAATGCTGCAGTGAATCCAATATTCGGACCAATCCTAAATGTAAGTACCTACAAAATTTGTTTTGGAAGAGCCAAACCAATTGCTGACAGTCTAGACAAACATATTCGTTCGTTCGTTCGCTCGCTCATTAATTAACAATTAACATTTTCGTGCTCCAATGTCTCCTTCATCGTGTGTTTGAATACTATTCGTGCATGTTTGAGCAATTAATTAGCTTGATACAGTATTGATAATCACTTTCTTAATTTTGTAGACTACAGAAGATGTTTGGGACAAAATATTTGACGTAAATGTCAAATCAACGTTCTTCCTTATCAAAGACGTGGTACCACATATGGAGAGGAGAGGGTGAGTGTCTGGGCTTACTGTCATTTAGTTAGATATTTACGCTTTGTGTCGCTACGTCTATGATTCTTACTGTTTTCATTTTGCACTGGGTAATCTTAAACAACCTGGGTAAATTTGACAGACTTTTGTCTTGATCCATACATTATTGGCAACGAGTATTTTTCGTTAGATTAATAATAAAATTATTTCAATAGCGATATAACGCGTTTAGTTAACGATTTTATTTTTTGTTGGCTTTATCATCGCATCAGTGACCAAGGTCCTATGATGACTTCTCCATCTTTTAACAGTATGTATGTATTTATATGGAATCACCGACCTTCCGCAAGCTGTACGGACAGCTTCCTCACAAGTGAAATATTGAAATGTTTCTTGTTTAGCGGTGAGGAGCTAGTGATTACTAGCCAGATACTTAAATCCCCTCCCAAAAAATATTGTTGCGCATGCTAAATAGGCCATGGAGACTTTTATGTTGTATGATATAAAGGCACCTATCCTTTTATTCATTTTCAGGGGTGGCTCTATAGTAATAGTTGCATCTGAAGCTGGTTATGTAACAATGCCATCAGAGGTAAATGTTTCAGTTGTTACACACTCGAGTACCATTCCACGATTTGTCCACTTATATACATTTTGTACGTATATACTAGTATAGAGATTTGCCTCAAGAACTTTATGACGGGTTTTAGCCGGATTAAGCAAGTACAACCCTTAGGTTAAAATAATCTGAGTTTGGTAAATTTCACATTCGCCAAAGAGTTCAGTAGATTGAATTCCGATTGATAAATGTTGGTATTGTACTTTTTGAAATTTTGAACGGCATTTAATGATAAATTTATAACGATAAATGTCATCCAGTGGTCTTGCGGGTGATCAACTATTTCATGATTCCCAATTTGCTGATGTTTAGAAAATAAGTGCCGAATGGACCAGTGTTAAAGAAAGCTTTCTGTAAGTCTATTTTGTTTTGTTTCTTAAATTCGACAGAATATGGGACCGTATGCGATAAGTAAGACATCTTTACTGGGCATGACCAAAGCCCTTGTACCGCAACTATCAACTAAGAATATTAGAGTCAACTGCATTGCCCCAGGAGTCATCAGAACCAGATTCAGCGAAGCTGTCAGTAAATATAATTCATACATTTTTCAAATCACACTTTAATCACATAATATACCTAGTATAATGCGTGCGCATAAAAATGTATATGACTATACCACACTTCCCCGCATCCGAAGCAGACGACTTTTGAAAACATCGTGGCAAAAGAAGCTATTGCTTGTAAGCTGGAAGCAATGACTTCGTTTGCCACGATGTTTTCCACTTTGTCAGAGAGAAAAAAAATCAAATTTCTTACATAAATTGATATTTGCTTTAGATTTGGAAGAGTCCAAAATATGCTAATAAGACAAAGGGTTAAATTGTGCATCGTTGTTTTGATCTTTTAAGTTTTTTATGCGATAATATAATAAACAGGAATCAAGTAGGGACAAAAATTTAATACATAATTTGGAAATACTATAAAAAGAAATAAACAGTACTATATAAATTGATAAGTTATTTGATTTTTTAACTCAGGAAAAATTCATTCACTGCCAATATTTCAGATGTGGAAAAACACTCAATCTGTAGAATTCAAGGACAGAGTACCATTGAAAAGGTAAATTTAAATGGTTTAATTTTGATATTTTTATATACATTGAACATCACTTCGTACCATTTGTGGCAAGTACGAGCGTTATCATCTTCGTATAAGTTATGGAGTTATAACACGATTTACCAAGAAATATGGAAAAGTCAGTATGTTTATACTGTAAAGTCCGGTTATAGTGAACTCGGATAGTGAAAAATCTGATATGGTGCAGTATTCATTTTCCCCGGAACACGATCTTCCCAGTGTCATTGTTTTGGATATACATGTACATGTAGTGATACAAGGATAAAATGACTTCAGTATCCAGTTTTCCGGGATTTCACTTCGACCGTTCTCTACTGTAAAAAGTACATACTAACTTACTTGAGCATACAAAAACAAAACAGGGCTGTTACTTCAATGCAAATTGTTTTCTTTTCTCATGAGATAATGTTTTGTTTTTGTATTCTTAGGACAAATTTATCGCAATATTTGTAAAAAAATATAATACATGCAAATTTTAATCTATGTCATGTATAAATCAAACAATGCTTGTCGCTAAAGTATTATTTTATATATTATTGACTTTCTATCAATATGTTACTGACCATGCAGAAATGATAATATGCAGAATGTTGGGCAATTTTGCCTTTTTATTGAATAAACTGTACATATACATTTGGTACCATTACAGATTTGGTGAAGTACACGAATGTTCTGGTATTACATCATTCCTATTGTCCCTGGATGCTTCATACATAACTGGAGAAAATGTGCTCGTGTCAGGTGGTGCATCCTGTAGATTATAACTGACTTCTATCTGACACTGTATATAACTGGAGAAAATGTGCTCGTGTCAGGTGGTGCATCCTGTAGATTATAACTGACTTCTATCTGACACTGTATATAACTGGAGAAAATGTGCTTGTGTCAGGTGGAGCATCCTGTAGATTATAACTGACTTCTATCTGACACTGTATATAACTATAGAAATGTGCTTGTGTCAGGTGGTGCATCCTGTAGATTATAACTGACTTCTATCTGACACTGTATATAACTATAGAAATGTGCTCGTGTCAGGTGGTGCATCCTGTAGATTATAACTGACTTCTATCTGACACTGTATATAACTGGAGAAAATGTGCTTGTGTCAGGTGGAGCATCCTGTAGATTATAACTGACTTCTATCTGACACTGTATATAACTATAGAAATGTGCTTGTGTCAGGTGGTGCATCCTGTAGATTATAACTGACTTCTATCTGACACTGTATATAACTATAGAAAATGTCATAGTGTCAGGTGGAGCATCCTGTAGATTATAACTGACTTCTATCTGACACTGTGTATAACTGGAGAAAATGTCATAGTGTCAGGTGGAGCATCCTGTAGATTATAACTGACTTCTATCTGACAATGTATATAACTATAGAAAATGTCATAGTGTCGCGGAGCATCCTGTAGATTATAACTGACTTCTATCTGACACAGTATATAACTATAGAAAATGTCATAGTGTCAGATGGTGCATCCTTCAATCTGACACTGTGTATAACTGGAGAAAATGTCATAGTGTCAGGTGGTGCATCCTTCAATCTGACACTGTGTATAACTGGAGAAAATGTCATAGTGTCAGGTGGAGCATCCTTCAATCTGACACTGTGTATTACTGGAGAAAATGTCATAGTGTCAGATGGTGCATCCTTCAATCTGACACAGTATATAACTGGAGAAAATGTCATAGTGTCAGGTGGAGCATACTGCAGATTATGACTTATTCCCATTGCATGTTTGATAAATTGATATTTTCATATTAATTTCAAGAAGTATACATGCTTTTCAATGCATGTATTATATACCATATTTTGTTTGATCAATTAAACGAAGTAATGGTTCGTGGGTTATTTGGTAAATGTATTTATATCCACAACTATTCATGATTCAATTGTGTCCTTTCCTTTGCAAGTCTTTATGTAATTGGAAATTTACTTAAAGCATAAAATAAGCTCAGATTATGTGTAAATGTCATTTATTTAATATACAATAAATGACGGAAAACATGCATCAAAAATCAATACAAAAAAACTAAAATTATAATGACTGGGTTAATTGCACTTTATCCATTTACTGAAACAATCTTATAATTTTGATGAGAAGGGTGTCATTATCCCAAGCCATGACAAACATTTTGGCATAAATTGTTTTGGCAAAAGAGAAACTTATTAGGGATTCATCCTAGACAATACACACACCACCCAATTACAATTCTTATAGAATGTTATTTATGCGTAGGTAGTGCATATTTTGTTTTAATTTACATATCTGCAAAAACATAATCACAACACCAGCTTCCAAGAATAATAAAAAAATCCCTATCTAACTCTAGTTTTACCAGAAACAAACATTTTTTGCACCGTCTATTCTTGTCTAAATAATATTATTGTAACAATTCGCAGGCCTTTTTGTACACTGACAAAATGAAATAGCAGTCTACGATAAATCCAATTTGATAAATAATAATTAAGACTAAAATAAAATGCAAAATGTTTTATTTCATCCATTTATGAAATTGATGAAACAAATAGATATAACAGGTTAATATCACAAAAAAGTACACATAAATTAACATTGTTGACAATTAGAGCATCATATAATATATATAATATTCTGCACATAAAACTATCACAGAAGTTTTTGAGCATTGTCAACAAGTATCACACATGTATATATATATAGATTCATTTCTTTACAAACCTGACTGTTGTGAAAGCTAATTGCAAGATAACTATGGTAATAATGACCACACTACATCACAGCACTGAAATATTGGCCCCAAAATGACTCATGATTCATTTATCTAAGTAATGTACAACATACATACAGGTCATATTCACCTATTGAACATCTTGTCCGACCAAAGAATATACAAACACAATCATCTATTGAGTGAATTTCCCGTAAATTAATCAATCAATCAATTAATCACTCTTGTATTTTAGGGGAAAACAGACTGTGTGTTACAAATGAAACACCATCATAATTTATACTATAACAGAAATATTTAGCTATCTGAAAACAAAATCTGCCTGGTATATTATCCACGCATCATCATGCAAAGTAAATGTACATGCTGTAAAAATTCACATTGCGACCACCTCAATATTACGACCACATTGTTAGAACGACCACTTATTTTTGAATCGGCTTTCAATCCAATTTAATGTGACCAACTTATTATAATGACCGATTTCTTCGGTCCCGAAGGTTGGTCTCATTATGGAGGTTTTCCTATACTCATATGTACACATGCACTTATGTATCAAATATATATATGTGCAATATAACTTCGACAATGAGACTACATTTGGGACCCGAGAAATCTATCGTAATTATGAGGCGGTCCAGTGGTTAGTGCACTGGACTTGTAACCCAGCGATCCGTATTCAAATCCCGGTCGCAGCAGGCCATACCGTTCTATGAAAATTTGACAAAAATTTTCGATTTCCTCCACATGTGAAGATTTGCAGGCTCTTTGTGGAAGGGTAAATTACTACTGGTTTATACAGTCCAGGAAAACTGGTTTGGTGAACCGGTCGCCGCATATAAATGAAAAAATGTTGAAAACTGGCGTTAAACCCAAGTGAAAAAAGAGAAATTGAACAAAAATAGAAATTAATATGATTTCAAATAATGGAAATAAAAAATAAATTGCGTGATAAAATGTTGATGAAAAATTGGTTTTCATTAAAATAAAACACGTAATAGTTGAACAATTTTAACAAATTTAAATAATTGACATAATAACAATACAATAACAAGCAAGCATATATAAATAGAACTGAAAGCGTACTTTGACTAATATTACCACAACAAGCGTAACGTTAATTAACACGTTCCAGGCCATCATTCTAAGCATCTGTTACGATGAATGGTTGCTATTAGTTACGATTACATTGTACTAAATCATTTTTCTTATTACATATCTGCTCCCCATTTAATCTTTTTCATTACCCACTGAATCGAATTTCTAAACGTTCACCTTATAAAACTCGATTTTTGTAAGAAGCCAAATAAGTGATTAAAATTTTATGTTTTACCATACTAACAATCAATCTACACAAAAAATGGGTGCTCAAAGTCAATGTTGGATTGAATACATTAAAAGTCCACTTGGTAATCAACAAAGTGTGTTCAGTGATTTAAATCCAGTGCTATAAAAGGCATGGTCGACTTTAACAAATTCGGTTCAATGTATACAAATTCAATTATAAAATCTTCTTTTTATATTTTAAAAAGAAAACTGATTCCTTTATACTAAAAGGTTACCAACTAAGCGTTAGTAAAATGTACAAGAACAAGAAAACGACGAAATAAGATGCTTTGACCATAATACAAGACATAAAATTGTATAAAGATCATGTCCCCATACAGCGTATGTTTACAATCTAACATTGCAACATTACATTTTGATTTATACAACAATATGACGCTAGTTACCAGTATAACAGTACGTATTACAATATCTAATATATATAGCACGCCACGAATGTCATGAATTAGTTGTCATACTGTACAATCGTATGATTATCTCAGCATGCAAATCTTATCAGCCTGCCATTGTTATGTACATTAATAATTGTATGTGATAGTTATACAGTACTAATTATCTAAGTGAAATGTTTATGATGATACCATTCTGAATAATTGTTATTATACAGCATTTTCTCCAGAATTTTCAACTGTATAAGAAAAGAAAATTTGAAAGAACAGTATGATAATGATGCATTATCGTGTATACGAGCATACCACCATAGTTGAGTTGCTTCTAACCAGGGGGTATAAAAAAGTTGTTACAAGCAAAGCGCTGATTGGAAGATGATTTTGTCCGGCGTTTTCTCGTGACTTGCAGGTATGCAATTATGAATAACAACCTATTATTACAGCGAGACATTCATGACAGTTAAAGTTGCTTTGGTTGTGTTAAACTAGCATCACCTTCCTCAAAGACCTGCTCCTGTAAATAACAATATGTAATCACAAATTGAACAACTGACAATTTGTATACTACACCAACTAAAATACTAATAAACACTGAGCATAAATGTATTACCAAGGGAGATAACTACTTACGTCTAAGCACTTGCGCTGGTACCTGTTCAATATATGCGACGTAAACGACTGAACATAAGAGGTAAAACGGGAACAAGTTTCTCGTTAATTTTCAATAATCACGTGATTCAAAGCATTTTGCTTTGATTTCATCTTATAAAGTACAATACTTGAGAGTTAAAATCATGGAGGGTTGATTTGACATGAACTGGAAAGCAGAATTTCACATTAGCATACTTTCGATTTCTATAGTCACACGGAAAGACACTAGCCGGTTTAAATAATTATTATTTATCACGCAGAATATTTGGAGGCTCAGCAAAAATCATCAGTGGATTGTACTACGACAAACATGGTTGGGTATGTGAATGAACAAATGCAGTTAGACATTTGTATCGATGAGCATAGATAAGAGAGTGTCTGACTTAGATTAGCTTTAGAAATTTACCTTTAACAATCCCATTTGTAGTTCCTCCGGCTCTGTTGTAGACATATCAATGTTTGTGTCAGGTCTGCTGTCTGTCTCAGCCGAACCCGTGTATATATGGACATGTTTAGAATTCTTTATCGTGATTTTGTTGCGAGTGGAGTTATCATTGATCGTAGTGTTGGTCTTATTGGTCACTTAATACAGAATATAGAATGAAGCATGAGCGTTAAATAGTCTCCAAGAAAATTATAAACAAGCTAGAACAGTTCATTCTGTTACAATAAAGTTATTTAGCCCATAGTTATATATACATTGAATTATTTTTTTATATTTGTTGATGGAAATATCAAATGTACTCACCACTGCCAGTTTTGTTTAAACATGGATGTCTTTCAGGGGCTTCGGGATCACTCTGTCCGCTTTCAGCAACTTAAGTAAATTGCGAATAAAAATATAAACAGTTATAAACAAAATTTCAGTATGTTATTTATTTAAATAACAAAACAAAATTTTAATTGCGAGAAAGTTGTCCAAATACTTTCAGAACATTTGTAGTTCTTCCCAAGCGTTCACCTGGGATCTTTCTCTACCGTAAAAGCTGGAAATGCCGCCAAATGACCTTGACTGTTGGTGTGACGTTAACCACAGAGTATGAATAAGATCTTTCATGTTCACATTTTCGATATTAAATGAGCAACAGGTCTTTTAACAAGTCGCAGAACTTACATTGACGATATGATAGCTCATAATGTAGAATCGAAAATAACACCCAATGAGCATTTGACAAGCACATCCTACTAAAAATTCTGCCACTCAAAGAACCTGTAGTATTATCTGATGAATCTAACGTACAATTGTACTTACTGTATTATTGTAACGGGAATACATGTGCAGATAGTTAATGATAGCAAACTTGTAATGATTACTCAAAGACTTACTACTCAAGTATAATAAACAACAGTCACTTACTCTTACTTCGCCTAATAATCACCACAGTACCTGATGTAAACAACAGAGAATAAAATATATATTTTAAGGGTCAATAAGAAAGCCATCGCTATGCTTTACTTTAAAGTTTAAACATAGTTTGTGTCTTGGGATGTCCACGTACCCGGGAAGCTCAGTATGCAGAGCCTGGACTGCCGAGTTAGAGGTAACAAGGTCAAGACCCAGCTAGTAACCTAGGAGCTCTGGCCATGTCAAGTGATCGCTGTATTTTAATTGAAACAATAAGTAACACTTACCACAAATAACCACTTTATTTGAAACGTGATATACAACACACTGATTCCAATTTGTTTGGAGAGTGTGAGATAATGTTAGGTCCGAGCATGAATAAGTTTATAGCACTTAGTCAACTAAAACACATAAAACTAAATAAGTATACTAATATGAAAAAAATGCTTCGAATCATCCTTAAAAATGCTAGTTTGCAGTTAGACCAATCCAAATTTGATCTATGTTTAGCGTCCTTGGCGGTAAGGTAATTCGTATGGTATTCAGGTTTGTTTTACTCTGTTTGGGTCACGTGTTATAAGTTCCCACGCCCGTGGTTAACAGACTGGATATATTTCATTCTGACGAATGTAAGGTGCGAAGCATTGTTTTCCAAAGAGCTTTTGCACATACAAATTCGTTGTCCTTGGCAATACCGTGTTATTTTCAGCGTATTAAGACGTCTTTTATGTACAAGCAGTGTAAGTTTTTACAAGAAAGCTTATCGGAAATGAGAAACAATAACACATTCGATTTTTATATATAAATATTAAAGTTAACTATAACAGCAAAAGCATTCCAATATTTTCAGCTAGCAACAGCGTCATAGCAACGCAAAACGATCTTATAACATCTTTAGCGAAAAAACACCTGAGTATTATTATATATTCAGGTTCTTTGCTGGTGTTGACATATTGTTGCCTAACTAAAAAGAATATGCTTCACGATTTGATCGGTCAGAGACATTTTTCGGCTACTGTACTTTCACTCATGTACCATTGGTAATCTTCAATTTTGCAAACTTAACAATAAATGTGATAAATGATCGTAAATGTAAATGTAATTACTGATTCAAATGAATGAAAATGTTCCAAAAATATATTCCTATGATAAATTTAGTCAGTAAATTGGTGCTAACTGGTAGTTGATTTACTTATATTACTTTTCTTTTGTTTGTATTGTTTATTTTGAACATAAGTGTTATAAATGAATTTAGTTTTCTGCCAGGAAGATAGGTTTTGAAAATGAACCTGACACTAAACATAGATCCGATTTGACGTAACCTTAGGTGACCGACCCCATCCAAAAACATTTTTAGCGATTTTGACTTTTTTTCGTCCTCTGTAGGAGTTTTTCGTTTTCAATGCAAACATGTAATGTGAACAAAAACAACAGCAAAAATACCTATCTACCCAACATCTGTAATAAGTTAACCGCAAACAAAAATTAAAGGCTTTGATAAGCATTATTGTATCTCTCATAATGTCAAATGTTATAATGAAAAAAAACATCACCTGTGATCGAAATAGTAGCACCAATAGATACAACAATTGGTGTCCATACTAATGCATAATCTGAAAGTGAAACAAACTAAAAAAATGAAACCTCTAAAGAAATAAACAGCACGTGTCTCATATAAACCAAATGATTCAATGATAGCTTTTGAAGTTACATGGTCTTAAAACTACATGTAGTTGCGTTATATAAATAAGTTTAATGTTTAAATAATAACCCTATTTATAATATCACATAACAAGTGTGATATAACGAGTATTCCGGCGTGATCTTCACCAAAGCCATTATAAACATATATACAAGACTCTAATTCATAAATTATTATATGGCAAAACAAGGTTGGTCATATTTCACACATCCGGTTCTGACTTAGCAACTATCATGGCTAATGACGCCACGTGCTACTTGTATTTATGATGAAGAGCATTGACATAATAAATATTGTCCCGCGAATACTCATGAATTTACTATGCAGCCGCACATCTACCTACTTTATCAACTGATGAAATATTGGAACAAATTTATTTTGTTGTTTTCTTAGCAAATATACGAAAACGTTGTCACCTTATGCCAACACAGTTATCTTATCAATATTTTATACGTTAACAACTATTTCCACATGTTATTTTGTTACAGAGGCTCATTTTTTAAACTCTTATACCACAGTAATTGCACGTGCCGGTTATTTAATTCAAGGCTGTGAAATGACATGAACATTATCCCATTTAGTTAGAAATTATGAAGACGTAGAGGGTTGTTAAAATATTATTATCGGTTGACATTAACATGAGAAACTAATTTAAGTAGCATTAAATGATAATTAGATGTGCTTCAAATTGTGGATGCACCGAAAAGTATATTTTTATCAATGTCGGTGCTCTTCGCGGGTAATATATATGCATGCACTCCTACTAAGATATATTCTTCAGTAAAAAAATCCTACTTGAATGTTTTTTTTCATAAAAGTAAAAAATATCTGAAAGTATTAAAAGGCTCTTAAAACAAACAATTTTGCACAAACACCCACTGGATGCAACAATATTGAATCTTTACCAGCATACTCCTACAATAAACTACAATAAATAGAAAAAGAAGAACAAATATACTTTATTATTAATGAGGCCAAACCAAGTATGTGAGGGAAGTAAAGGGGAAAATAAACAGCAGGGGAAAAGTCTAGGCTTTATTTAGTAGAGGAGTCTGCATTTAGCAGGAACAAAATATCAAACAATCATACAATAAAAACATAAAATAAATACAAAAACACAGGGAAAATTCAGTAATTGGTTTCCGTAAACTGATAAATAATTTGACCTAACCATTGGCCCTAATTATTATAACGAGGGGTCAAAATCGAAAGCATTACAATTTTAAATCAGGCACACAGGTACTTGACACAAAACCAAATTTTAGCGCAATAGGCTGCTTATTCTTAATAAAAAGGGAAGGTATAAAACGTTAATTCAACAGGCATGATAAACACTCATGCTGAATTGCAATAAAAACAGCCAGATAATTATTTTCTTGGTTGACTGCAGGAAGGTTTTATCTATACGCCAAAACATTCTATATGACGAAAATCCACAAAGCAAACGAAACACGGCCCAAAATTTCACCAAATCTACGCTAATTTTGACACATGTTATTTTCGACGTCCTCTATAGGTATACACTATAAAACAGTACTAGGTCGATTTTCATACCAAAACCCCATTTCTGAATGCAAACAATACTTTTTACAATAGATAAACACGTTTTCTTGCTTTCAACGAGCAGCTTTGATGCACGTATGCGATATGGACTCAAATTAGCTATTCGCCATTTTCACTATATTTGTCCCCAAAGTGTTTCATTTTTGACAAAAATGAAATATTGTGAATCATGAAATTAACAGTTTTGCTGGACAGGTACATACCCTGGCCACATTATTCCGAAGGGGTTTTCCTGTACTAGTGGTCTCAAGTAAAATATCACCTGTTATATAACACCATGCTAATTAGTTGCGGACACTACAATTAACAATTGTTATATATTATAAATTGTATGACTTTGAGCTACTACAATCAAAAGGATATATTAATCACAAAAAAATTTGCAAAGAAATTATTAACCTAATTTTAATGAGTCAAAACTTCATAGAAAATGTACGAAAATGCTGTCACCATCTTTACATAGCTTTCACAGCTTTACACCTGGGCCTGAGTAAAAAGGTATCCAATCATATCAAACTGTAAGGACTGTAGGTGAAAGTAAAAAGACTATTTGACACCTGCTTAAAGAGATTTAGTGGCAAATTGGTTTGCTTTACAACACATGATTTTGTTTCGGACACTACATAGTTGCTCTCATAAGGTCTACATACAAAAATATCAAAAATTTTAAATGTGTAATAGTTAATATTCATTTCAATCATTTATATTCAGATACTATAATGTATCATGTGTATGACAGATAACAAATAACTCCTTTTTAAAAATCGCCGACTCTTGAAAGGTTTGTTACTTATGCATACTTTAAGGTATTTTTCCACCCATACTATTTGCAAACGAAGTTTGCAGGGGTGTACTGGAAACACTCTGGTTGTTGGTTGGTCGGCTGGTTGGTTGTTGGTCGGTCAGTCAGTCGGTCACTCAGTCAGTCGGTTGGTCGCGCGGTCAAAAAATGAAATTGGAGCATGGGGTGAATATTTCTTTTACCTTTTTTGTGCGAACTCAAGTTTTTTTACATACACTGTGGTTGGATAGAACTGCATGGCATCATTATTCATGACAAAGGTAACATCTGTTGTAGAATTATGCCCCCTTGAAAGTTGGTCGGTTGCACAGACTGTCCCCAAATTGTGGAGAATATTTCTCTTACATTTTTTGTGAAAACTTTTTTCAAATATTTTATACACACAATGACTGGATAGAAAATTTGTATGGCATTATTATGTAAGCCAAATGTCAAATGTAAAATTATGTCAGTCATTTATTGTGTAAGAAAAGAGGAACATTTGAATTTATTTCGAAGGATTTTTTCATTTTTTGTTAGCATTGTAGTTGAATAGAAGATGTGCACAACATATTATTCTTGCTAAAGTTGCAACACATTGCAGAATTATGTTTGTGTGACCTTAGTTATTTATTGCATTGTGAAGAATAGCATTTGAATTGATATGTTTGAATTGTGTCATGTTTGTTTATGTCCCTGCAAATTAATAGTAATTATGTATTGGTATATTATGGAATTGAATAAATTGTAATTGTAGTTTCCTTCATATTCGTTCAAAGAAGTAAATTACTGGAAGAAAAAACTTAAGCAATTGTTTTGCATACTCTGTTTATTTTTTCTTAACTTGTACACAATATACAATAAAATTGTTTGTACAATTCTCTTAATATGCCATTACACATTTATTCCAGTCAACTATTTGCATGCCCTGTAGAAATGCTCTCTTGCACTTTGTCCACTAAATTGCATTATTTTATTTGATGGGGTTATCTAATCACAAATCAGTGATAGGTAATAGTTATAGCTAAATTTGAACTTAATATTAATACATTAAACATAAATAAAACCCTGTAGTGTCCGCAACACAAAAAAAAACAGAAACAAATATGTGTTAATTTGTTTGTTCTAAGAAAAGTCACATATGTTTTTTTCTTTGCACATTCTTGAGCAATCCTCTCCTTTTTGAATTATATATTTATCAAAATTGTTAGAACATTTCAAATGTCCTTACCAGATTATGGAAAAGTACACTAATTTCATTGTTATGTCATTCTGGTCAGAACGACAAATTATACTATGGTATTTCTTCAATATATTTTCATGACTCTAATCAAAACAAATATATTAGAACAAAAAAAGTATTGATGAATCTAAAAATTAGAGACCTATTTAAGATTGTGTTGCGGACAAAACACCGTGGTGGATGAAGTTTTTCACAAATTGTGATAAAACTAATAGACATATGAATGAAGAACTTCATACGTGGAAACATGTGTCAAAGGCATTTTATACAGCAATAAAATTGGCTCTGTATCTCATACTTTGTGGAGTGAGAGAGTCTGTGTTGCGGACAATACAAAATATGCCCCTTTTTAGTGACCCGAAATGACAAAATAATACAAATTTCCAATGAAGTGCAGCTCAATGTATGACTTTTTTTGTTTCAACAGCAAATAAATCTGCAACATAAGCTGTTGATCATGATTATCTTCAATACTGTAAGTATTTTTAAATGCTGTAAAACATCAATTAGCAGAATTTGGCAAAATCTATAACAAGTCAGTACCTTTAGTTAAACCAAAACCATTCTTTATTTTTGTCGAAAATTGATGAAATAAAAACTATATAAAAATTATAACTAAAATGAATTGTCTTTATAATTACATATATGAATTAAGTATATGAAGTGAAATGTCCAAGCAAAGTATTCTATTTGGTTGTTCAAAATTAGTGATTTTTAAATGAAACAACATAACACTGAAAAAGCACCATTTTTGGAACTTCATTCAGTTATTACTTAAAAATAGGTGTATATAGGCACGTTATTTATCGTTTACAAGCTAAAGCAACATCTTGCATGAATAAAAATCACTGCTTTGCTTTAAATTGACCATACCAAACCTCTAAAGACTGTATAACATGGGCATTTTTAGGGGGACAAATATAGTGAAAATGGCGATTAGATTATTATCTATTTCTATAAGTGAAATTTTAATTAAAACGAAAAAAGTACTCAGTTAGCAATACGAGTAATTAGCAGATGAAGGTATACCACAAATAAAAAGGATTAAAGTACATGCATTTAATAATGGAATCCACAACCTATTTATGGTAAGAACTGTTTGCTTTCTACATTAGGAGACAAAAAAAGATAAAATGCATACAAACCGATCTCCTTCGATGCGAAAGAAAACAAATGTACAAAAAGCACGTTTAGTAACATAAATTATCAAAAAGATGATACACAAAGTATGTTGCTGAGTGCACTTAACAAGACTGCATTGTTTGACTGCTTTGGTATTTATAATTGGAAATACCCGTAGTAGTGTTTTTACTCCCTTAATGTTCAGAAAATAATGTAATGAAATAAGATAAGGTGCAAGTGCGAATCGTGTTTCTTTCAAAATGTTATTTAGTCAATGCTTGAGTTATTTAAAAAATGTTGCAGTGGATGTTAGAAGTTTCAGTAAAAGTATATGTACAAATTCGTCCATATATCTTCGTTATATGCACACAAACAAGAAATAAGTGTATTTAAACATGCTCCCACTCGACATTTCTGTTCATTTATTACACAAATTCAAACTCAGCATAACCATGGAATGCCCATGTTCAACATTTAACCATTGCCAGACGTTTGAATATATGTGTTTATAACTGTAAATAACCAGTATTGTAAATAATGTTACACTGCCCATAACAAGGCCAAAGAAAAAAGTGAAAATACGTGCGTTATAGTACCATTAAACGTAAAAAGTTTCATTATGCAGTAAAATAACACAATATTAAAACCCAACCGAATTTAATACTAGTAGAATGAATCAAAATACTTAAAATACTGATGGAAAGCGATTTTAGACATATGCATAAATGCTGGGGGCGGCAGTATCATTAATTCTTTGTCTTGTTATTGTCTGAATTGTGTCTGTTGTGTAACCGCTAAGCACACACATATGAATATATAAGAAAGAGGGTCATAATGACCCTTTTTCATTAATCTAAGTAAAGTACTAGAATTGCAACTTCTAAGGTTTTCCTGTGTTTGGACCTGGTGAACTAGTTGTTGACCCATGACCAAACTTGTTTAATACATCATAAATACAAACATTCTGACAATCAAAAATCCAATCAATACTGAGATCTCTATAGTAACAAGGTTTTCCAGAGATTTGACCTAGTGACCTAGTTTTTGACTTGAGATGACATTTGTTAACAATTGTCCAAGATATCATTAAAACAAACATTTCCACAAGATTTGGTGAAGATCCAATCAAAAGTGTGGCCTCTAGAGTGTCAACAAGTTTTTTTCAGAGATCTGACCTGGTGACCTAGTTTGTGACTCCAGATTGCCCATGTTCGTACTTGTCCAAGTAATCATTAAGTCAAACATTCGGGCAAGACCTGGGGAAGATCCAGTTAAAACTGTGACCTCTAGAATGTTAACAAGGTTTTCCAGAGATTCGTCCTGGTGATCTAGTTTTTCACCCAAGATAACCCATTTTCGATCTTGTCCAAGACATTTTTAAAACAAACACTCTGACAAAGTTTAATGAAGATCCAATAAAAAATGTGACCCTTAACGAGTATTAACAAGGTTGTCCTGAGATTTTACCTGATGACCTAGTTTTTGACCCATGTCCGGACTTGTCCAAGATATTACTCAGACTAACATTCTGACAAGGTTGGTGAAGATCCTAACAAAATTGAGACCCCTAGAGTGTGAACAATGTTTTCCCAAGTTTTGACCCGGTAACCTACTTTTAGGCCCGAAATGTTCATAGTTGACCAAGATATCATTACGAGAAACATTCGGAAGTTTCATGAAGATCCAATTAAAACTGTTACCTTTGGAGTGTTAACAATGTTTTCAGTTAATTTAACCTGTAATGACCTATTTTTACGCTAAATGCCCCCATGTTCGAACTTGTCCAAGATATCATTAACACAAACATTCTGACCAGGTTTGATTAAGATTCAATCAAAAGTGTGACCCCTAGACCCCTGTTAACGTCGGACGACAGACGCTGGAGAGTGAGCTAAAAAGATTGGAGTCATGTAACTACTAAGGCCTAAAGGTTTGTTTCCGGCTAACGCTGTACGGATGTTACCACACTTTAAGACTGTGTGTACGTAAATCAAATAATTACAACATATAAAACACCTAAATACATGTTGATTATACTTATTTTTAAAATGTTTTTTAATCATCACCATCAAATGAAAGAAGTTTTATGAAGTTTGAAACAATATGTCACAAATCTACAGTCAGTTTCGTTTAGCGTAAATACCTCTGAGATACCAAATGGTTTCAATTTTATAATTTCATTACAATTTAACCAATGACTTCCAAATTCTTTAAAGTTATATAATGATCAGCTGACATATAGATCATGCGTTTATTGACAGGAGCATAGCTTCTATTAGGCAGTAATAGGCAATTGCCTATGACTTTTCTTCATTTCTAATGGTCATAAAATACCCCAATAGCCGTAAAATGCACCTACGACGGTCTAGAATTTCAAAATTTTCAGGGGGGGGGGGGCATGCCCCAGACTGCCCTACAATTTTGCTAAGATTCTCTTCTTAGGCAAGCTAAGTCCCTGATCGATACACGAACAATAATGCATTCATTACCGAATATTTTGGCCAATGATTAATTGATTGAAAATAATTAATTGGCTGAAATAAGTTTTTCATCTGTAATACAGTATTCTCTAAACATACGGACAATAATTTTATGATTATCTTAGCTAGTAAAACAAAAGTTCTGCAGTTGATGAACGTCATTTGGAATGAGAGTACATTACAAAAGTTTCTAATGAAAATGGGCAAAAATCTTACCATTAGGACTGGAGTTTATCTCTTCTTGGTTGTTGTTGTCTAAGTCGTTTATTTCATTATCTGCGTGATCTTTTGTGGTCTCTTCATTCTCGTCTCCTTTCACGTCATCCGTTTCTAAAACCGATGCGTTTTCTTCAACTTCATCTGCTACTGTTGTCTCGGATCGAGAGGATCCACCATTGCTAGGGATAGTATCTTCATCATTTATAGATCCGTTCCTGCACATTTCAAGATAATAATTAATAATGCGATCTCGAACTTCGTTCAAAGAAAAGAACTTTTTGAAGTGGTAATAGAAATTGACATATCCGTTGGCAAGATGATGTCAATGTGATGACATACGTTGATGGATCACGTCACGAGAATTTTTGCCTGCTTTGAAAATTTAATTCTTATTATGGGAAACTAATTTTTAACAATACTTATAAAAAATCCTGTCATATTTTTTATTACCATTGATGAGGTGGCAAAATCATTTGAATTTAAAGCATATATTGATGTAAAATGACCCACGGAACCTAATGGAGTAGGACTTCATTAAAAGACACTAGGATATCAGTATATCAATAGTGATACAATTAAAATATTGATGCAGTAGAATGAAACAATTACCTTAATGAGCATGAAAACTTATTTTTTGGATTTCTTTCAAAATTTGGTGGACATGGTTCATCACACGAACAATCTGTTATAGAAGTGATAAAATATTCGTTTGAAACTTGTAAATTATTTTTACGAAATAAACATTGTTATACTACAGATAGTTATTTTAATTGATGAATGGTGGAATGATCTGGTTACTTGACGAAGGAGCAATCCGTTCAGGAAGAGTGGGTATATGTCATATTGACTGGTATCCATATACAGTAATATGTAGTATATGCAGTTGTAATGGCAGCTTATTTATAGCTACATAGAAAGTACTGGAAGGTAGTTTTTTGCTCCTGGCAGTTCTTTATCTTCTATTTTCACGTTTATGTTACTGAAAATATCATTGTTGTCTAAGGAATATAATGGATTTTACTCGGACATTTCTTTAAAAAATGAGCAAACTTTGTTACATTAACGCTTGTCATACCGACCTGGAAGCCTATCCAGTGACGGGGGACAGTGGATTGATCCGGTACAATCATCATACTTCGTATCTAACTCAAATAACATTATACCATGCGGGTTGCAACCTAATTCAGGTTTACAAAAAGCCAGTTGCGTTGAGTTTACTCCAGATGGCTCTATTAATGTTATACTTGTGTCTTTAGCACAAGGAGCGAAAAAACTATGTCTGTCATTCTTTTGGAAAAACCCAACTTCACAATGAATTTCATATATGTCCACAAATCCAGGTCTTTGTTTATTTAGGACGACTATATGTCTGTAACCTGTCACAAAGTACAATGTGAATAATTAACATTGATTATGTTAATACACCAAGTATTTACATGCGCCTACAGTAAAATTGTATCCATCCATAGAACATCATGGTATCTATCAAACTCAAATCCCATATAGGTTTAAAAACAAGCGATACAACATTAGTGAGAATACGACTTAGTGACTATCGACCACTGGAAAAACGAGACATCTGAACTAAGTGTAGTATTCCACCCCAAGGCTCCAAATTTGGCATACCTCGTCCAAATATTTCGCAATGGAATGGAAATCAGAAATACCGGACACACATTATAGCATTACAAAAGGAAATATGAGCTAGGCTATTGGGTGAAACACACACCCACACAAAAAAGAAATTGTATCTTTTATAGAATGAAAAACTTACGCAGTGGATAGTCTTTGAATTCAGCACAAAAAGTGATGACCTTCCCAGATCCATTTATACAGTGGAACGATCCATATGAACATTGTTGTTGGAAGCAATAGTTATGATATCTCCTTGTATCCTCAGTACTGTCATGGCAAGTACTAATTTCACACGTAGTGTCTGGTCTTAATATTTCATATCGACCTATATGTCGAAAAGTATTAGTTTGTAGTTTGCCTGGTAGCTCATTTTCTCCATCTACTGTTATTAATGAAGGAACAATGCCACTTGTACCTTTAAGGAACAATAGGAAGATAACCAAGTGTTCCATATTTTTCTGCGGATTGTTCGTGATCTGTCTGTATGCCATGTTGTTGTAGTTCCTGTTAATGTCTCTCTGGATCTGATTTTTTAAAAATACCTTGACACAGAAATAATTATTAATAACACCTCATCATTGCAATAGATAAACGCAGTCAAAAATATCTCTTTCATGACATTAACTTATCCGCAAAACATTACTTTCAGGACTTTAAAATCATTATACAGGTATTCAATTTGCATTTCAACATCATTACATTTTTAATGAGAGATAAAAATAATTTGCTGTCTACGTACACGCTTTTTGAGCTCTGAAAATAATGAATTCTGAAATAAACATGTATACAACGCTTCCAAGTTACTGCGTGTGAATATTGTAACATATTGAATGAAGAAAACCAAAACAATATTGAGTGTCATCTTACATAATTATGCATGTTTCAACATATTAAGCTCGCATGCAGTGCATTACGTAAAACTGAGTAACGATGATTTACCTTTTTTTATATTTTAACCGGATTTAAATGCATGTAAAATATAGATATAAATATATCTGATCAACATTCAACGTTCCATAATGTTTACTTAAAGTATATGTTTAGAGTTTAAATTCGTTGATCAGTAGTGCATGTCTACTGTATTCATACCTGTGTACACAAATAACGTATATTTAAAAATTAGATTTCCGTATTCCGATGAATTATCTACGTAATGTCTTAAAATAGATTTCTCTTTACAATAGATCTAACGTTACAATATTTTATAGATCGTTTTCTTTAGTTCGATAAAACCTAATCACAACTGTTTTATTTCTTACATTGTTTATATTTATTTTCATTCAATTAACTCAAGTGCTTGAAATATTTTTCATTAATAATTGACAAAATTTTTTTTCATCCGACTTATTCTTATATCTGATTGTATCAATATAACGGAATTATCGTTCAACAAGTATGAACAAACATTACCCGTTAGCGATTAGCTTCTTTCAACTTAAAGCAAAACCATCCACTATTGTTAATATCCAAAAGATGTGAATCATTTAAAACACAAGCTAAAAGCAATAACTAAAATGGCGACCTCGTTCGTGTCGCATACTTCTCTGATTCAGGGTTCCCAATTCTGATCAAGGAGTGTCTATGTCGTATATACTGAACCAAAAAAGAAACTTTCGCGAGACTTTAATGGGACTGTTTCCACATATGTGTATATTAACAGTTTTTGTTTGTATTTGTTATTGTAAAATAATTCAAAATCAATTCATCAAAGTTAATTGACAGTCTTGCCTTTTCCAGTTGATGTGCCCAATGAAGTCTGTCACGATGACGACCCGTTAATACCGTTATGACGTAGGGACGACGTGCACGTAAATCGTTCTCTACCGAACGAGTTCGTACTGTTTGAACGGAAATCCTTAAGTTATGAGTACCTGGGGTGACAGACGCTGTAGCCATCGCAGTTAAAAAACGATTTCGTAAATGTTAGTTTAAATATGGCGGTATTGCGCCGAAGTGGTCACACGTGGTCAACCGATACGTGGAAGATCTTCCGTGTTTCCGGTCTGCACAAACCAGACTTCTAACTGACTGCACAGATGATCCAACGTGCGCAGCAACCTCTTCCGTTGAAGCTCCTGCCTTCAGCATCCCAAAGGCTCTCTCTCGTAAATGTTTAGCAATTCGAGGCATCGAAATTTTGCCCAAATTATATCGATATAAAGTTGTATATGTATTTTTATGACTGCAGGCGTCAAGTGCAATAATTTGCATTGAAAAAAAGTTTACACATGTAAACCAGATATGTCCATCCCGTGCGTGCACGTGGAAATGATATCATGATAACATGATATCGTTCGACACGAGGTGATTATCTGACAAGTTTCCCAAACTAGGACGTCATTGTTAACTTCTACATATACATATTTTTCTACATTATGTTTTTAACCTTATAAGTTTAAGACCTGCTTTGCGAAAGTTTCTTATTTGGTTCCGTATATTATGCACTTGCCTGGTTCTGTGGAATGTCACCAGAAAATATTTATCCAAGCCCTCATTAATATCGTGAACATAATTGATAGCAATTATTCCGAGCATACGTCTAATCATACAAAGAAACCCAGGGTACGCAGTGGACGAGGCACTGGCTCAACTGAATACACTTAGAGAAATATACAGAACATCTTGTTGGACCAAAACGGATCTTCTCCATTGAGAGAACCCCACTGACATTTTTTAATAATAATAACTTCTTATTTTTGCTAAATCCATTTCACTTTATAACGATACGGAACATGCCACTGGTGGTGTACACTGATTCGAAAACTCGAAGTCTGATAAAGTGATTTATATCTTTGACTGATACTGTAAAACGCGGGAATTGTATTGTATTATCATTTTCTAATGTTTAAAAGGTATTGGATATATATATATATTCAAGCAGTATAAGCACGAGCTTACATGTTTGTGGAGGGAAGAGACAAATGACTCTGGATGCGGTCTTTTTATCCAGGTAATCACGGACAAAACGTGTAACTGAAATATCTCGACCTCTCGGTCAAATGACCCTTGCTCCACAAACTGAGCTAACTGAGCGGGTTATCATGTAGTCCAAGTGTTTCAGTGCATTGGCGTTGATACGAATTAAAAATAGCATAAAATTTGATTTAGGTGGATGTAGATCTATAAATGAAACGTAAAATGCTTACTTATTATTTTGAAAAATATTTTGCATATTTTTGTTCACGATCAGAATGTTTCTGGATGACATTCTTCATAACGAACTTTGCTAGCCAGATTTTTTAGAATACATTAAATTTATTTATTGTTCAACACGTTAATAAAATCTTACCACTACCTTCGACAAAGCAGTACTGTCGTTTCTTACTAATAAAAATGATATAGGCTAGTGAGCTATGAGTTTCGAAATAGCGTCAATTCTTAAATTTAAGCTCGCAAAATTCGGCTTTCAAAAATTTCTCCTGTAAATCCAATCGTGAACTGTAAAGATTTGTGAGGATAACGATTTTAATTCCGATTCATCAGGCACTGAGACCCATGAGAAAACATATCATCATACATACATATAATCAAAGATACATGCAAATACACAGACGTAACAAGTTGACAGAAATGATATAATATTACACATAATTAATAGTCGGGTATATATATAGTATAAGTATAAGCGGTGAAGATGAACAAAATATGATTAGTAAATACATTCAGACATACTTTATGATGGATTCACAAAAAATGCATAAAAAAGAAAAGAAAAAAAATAATTAAAAATGGGATTCACAGTGAAAGCTGTAGAAATGCACAGTACCTTCAACCAATGCTTCAACTAGCTGTTCGGGTGCTAAGGGATGTGTTAATATGCCGGTAAAACTGCCTACCCGCATTGCTGTTTTGCATTCAGATTAAAAACTTTGAAATTATTCATTCCTATGTTTAAGTCGTTTCTTTGTCATGAAGTGCTTTGTACATTGTCTGTAGTAATGTTAGACCTTTTTCTCTAATCCATGAGTCATTGGTATTATATCAATTCATGAGGCCAGAAAAATAGTCGTGTTTAAAAATAAAAGGATACTTAGGTCACATTTTTTCTCTTTTTTCAAACATGTTCTTCGTACGATGAAGATGACGACTTTCTACGTCACGGACAGCCACTCGTTACGATGCGTACTTAAGACCGGCACATCGACATAACAAGTTTGCTCAATCGATTCCAAACTGCAAGTGCTACTGCTGACAACACGCCAGGGCTTTTGTAAAAAGTTCAAAAACTGAATCAGTGGCCATTTTTCTTTTTCAGCTGCGAGGGAACGGTCTATTTAGATGATATCCATACGTCGGTTGAGTTCTAGCGCAACATCACCGGGCAAATCGTCTTAATCGGACACGTTTACACGTTTTGTGGACGCGACGACGCTCAAATATAGTTTTATTCTCGGCTGAGTCCCGATTTTCGTTAGAAGTGATGAAATGAACGCTTTGCCGAGTTGTTGAACGAGACCGTTTAGCATGGATACAGGTTTTCTTTGAAAAAAGTTATTTATTATTTAAAACAAACTGTCCTCTGAATACAGACCATCTGTCTATAAAGGTCATATTTTGTCTTTACCAGGGGTAGCCTTTGTTCACAAGTTTGACTGTACATTCATGGAGATGGCGGTTGCTTGAGTTGTGTTTGACTGGCATGAAATGACTTAAAGACCACACTTGGTCTCGGCACCTGAAATAGAACAATTCCGTTCATATTTTCCAAATAGTCTAATTTTTGACATACAAAAATATTGTATCACCAATGCTCTTAAAGTAATCTACTTTATTATCATGCAACAATGTTATAGTGTAAACTAGAATTACATGTACTTACAATTGGCTCTATCAATTCTTCAGGACGTTCTAAGTCTTTCAGATCTTCCTTGGTATGATCATCGTTTTGATCCTTCACATTATTATTATCATTCTTATCGCAACATTCCAAAAGGTAGCCGCGGCCGTGGTCCAGTGGTTAGTGCGCTGGACTTGCAGCCCGGAGATCCGGGTTCGAATCCCGGTCGCGGCAGGTCATACCCGTCCATGAAAATTTGACAAAAATGTCGATTTTCCTCCATATCTGGAGAAGTTGCCGGCTTCTTGTGGATGGGTAAGTTAGTACTGGTTAGTATACAGTCCAGGAAAACTGGTTAGGTGAACCGGTCGCCGTATATAATTGAAAAATTGTTGAAAACGGCGTTAAACCCCAATACAACCAACCAACCAACATTCCAAAAGAGGGTCACTTTGTTTACCACGTCAGGTGGACCATCCTGTAGATCATAACTGACTTCTTTTTGATACTGTATATAACTATAGAAAATGTCATAGTGTCAGGTGGGGTATCCTGTAAATTATAATTTACTTCTATCTGACACTGTATATAACTGGAGAAAATGTCATAGTGTCAGGTGGGGTATCCTGTAAATTATAATTTACTTCTATCTGACACTGTATATAACTGGAGAAAATGTCATAGTGTCAGGTGGGGTATCCTGTAAATTATACTTTACGTCTATCTGACACTGTATACAACTGGAGAAAATGTCATAGTGTCAGGTGGGGTATCCTGTAAATTATACTTTACGCCTATCTGACACTGTATACAACTGGAGAAAATGTCATAGTGTCAGGTGGAGCAACAGTTTTGTGCACCTTCTTTTCTTGTCTAAATAACATTATTGTAACAATTCGCAGGCCTTTTTGTATACTGACAAAATGAAATATTATTTATATTATTGATAAATGATAATTAAGACTAAAATAAAATAAAATGCAAAATGTTTTATTTAATATCAAAATTAATAAAACAAATTAATATCAGAAACATACATAATATATTAAAATTGTTGACAATTAGAATAAGAGCAATACGTAATATTTTGCACTTAAAACCATCACAGAAGTTTTCGAGCATTTTCCAATAAGTATCACATAATTATGTAAGTACATGTATATAGATTCATTTCTTTACATATTTGACTTCTTGTAAAAGTCAATGGCAAGATCACTATGGTTGATAACATTAACATAATACATCATAGCACTGAAATATTGACCCTAAAATGACGCATTGGCAAGTCTGATTCATTTATCTAATAATTATATTACAAATATACAGATCATATTCACTCATTTAACATTTCTTGTCCGGCTAAAAATACACAATCACATTCAGCTATTAAAATATGATTTTCTCGCTAATGAATTAATCAAACAATTCACTGTAACAATACAGATATCCTTGTCGTTAACAGAAATACTTAGTGTGAGAGTTGAATTCTTTACGTGTAAAAATAAAAAAAAGTTGAAAAAGGACTTTTGTTATAAGGTTGTGTCACATAATTCACTCACGTGTTTTAGGGGACAACACAATTGACTCGTGATCACATATCATAACAGAAATATTTAAGTATCGAAAACAAAGTTTGCATAAATAAATATTTACACATCGTTGTGTACAGTAAATGTACATACTCTTATAATACACATGTAATTTATGTATCAAACACATACATGTATACAACTGTATACAAAGCTATTTACAAACATTAATTACGTCATTAAAGGGTAATGAATAATTTGTTTTCATCAAATGAAAATACGGAATAGTTCAAGAATTTGAACATGTTTATACAATTTACACATAGCAATACAGTAACAAGCATGCGTATATAAATATAACTCTAATCAAAGCAAACTATGACTAATATCATCTTAGCATGTGCATTATTTTATTGGAAGAAGTCAAATAAGTGATGAAAATTTTATGTTTTACCATACTTACAATCAATCTACACAAAGAAATCGAGCGCTCAAAGTAAACGATGGATTAAATATATTTAAAGCCCACCTGGTAATCAAGTGTGTTCAATGATTTTCGTCCAGTACTATAAATTACATGGTAGATATACAGAAATTTGGCACAGTGTATACAAATTTAATTATAAAATCTATTTTTTAAAGAAAATATGAATACCTTTATTAATAAAAAATTACCAACTAAACGTTAGTTGAATGTACAAAAATAGGAAAACGACGCGATGCTTTGACTTTAAAAAAAACCCATAAAATTATGTAACAATCATGTCCCCATAAAGCATATTTTTACAATCTAACTCTGCTTTTTCATATGCATAACAGTATGGCACAAGTTGCCATTACAACTGCACATATTACGATATCAAATATATACACCACGCCACGAATATAATGACTAATTGTCACAATGTACGAACAAATGATTATCTCAGCATACAAATCGTATCAGCATACCACTGTTATGTATATCAATAATTGTTTATAATATCTATACAATACATCAATTATCTAAGTGAAATGTTTCATGATGATACCATTCTGAGTAATTGTTATTATACAACATTTTCACCAGAATTTTCAACTGTATTAGAAACGAACCTTTTAAAGAACAGTATGAGAATGATGCATGATCGTGTACACGAGCATACCACCATAGTTGAGTTGCTTCTAACCAGGGGGTATAAAAAAGTTGTTACAAGCAATGCGCTGATTGGAAGATGATTTCACTCGGAGTTTTCTCTCGCTTGTAGGTATGCAATTATGAATAACAAACTATTATTACAGCGAGACATTCATAATAAATAAAGTTGCTTTGGTTGTGTTACACTAGCATCACCTCCATTAAAGACCGGTTCCTGTAAACAACAATATGTAATTACAAACTGAACAATTGACAATTAGAATATCAACTATAATACTAATAAACACTGCGTATAAATACATACTGTATTACAAAGGGAGATAACCACTTACATCTAAGCACTTACGCGGTTCAATGTATGCAACATACAAAGACTGAAACAAAGTATAAACAGGAACCTGTTTATGTTTAATTTTCAATGATCACTCGATTCAAAGCATTTTACTGTAATTTCAACACGTTTAATTGATCTGAAAAGTTCACATTCGCATATTTTCGATTTCTTCAGTCCCACGGAAAATTCACTACCGGTTTAAATATCAATTATTTTTCATACAGAAAATTTTGGGGGTTCAGGAAAAATCATCAGTAGATTGTATTACAACAAACATAATCCAGTGCTGTAATGAAGCTTGTACTGATACTGACATAATATACATAGATTAGATTAGCTTTACAATTTACCTCTAACAATTCCATTCGTTGTTCATCCTGTTGATTTTCAGTAGATTCTATGTCTGCGTCAAGAGAGTGGTCAGTGGTACTCGAAAATGTGTTTATATTGACATATTTAGCATCATATATAATATATTCATTGACAGTGGAGTTATCAAGGATAGTAGTGGTCTTGTTGGTCCCTTAAATACAGAATATATAATGATGCATTGGGATATTATGGGTCTACGTGAAAATAATAAATTTATTAGAAATGGAATGGAAACAGCTCATTCTGATACAATAAAAAGGATAATTAAAAATATCCTATAGTTATGGATATATTCTTGAATTATTCTTGATATTTTGTTGATGGAAATATCAAATGAACTCACCACTGTGAGTTTTGTCTAAACATGAACGTCTGTCAGGGGCTTCAGGATCCGTCTGTCCGCTTACAGCGACTGAAGTAAATTGCGAAAATGTACATATATGTATAAACATTTATGAACAAAGTAAAATGCATTGTTCAATTCGTTAATTTAGTTATAAGTTTTAGTTTTAAGAAGTCTTGAATTGACGATATGATAGCTCATAATGTAGAATAGAAAATAACACAATCCGCATTTGATAAATACATAGTACTGTAAACTGTACCACTCAAAGAACCCTAAAGAATTATTATATACGAGTATATAATAAACAGCAGTCACTTACTGTGATGCTTACGAAGCCCCCTCAAAATCGCCACAATACCTGAAGTGAACAACACAGAATAAAATGTTGTATTTTGAGGATCAACAAGAGAACTATTACTATACTTTACTTTAAAGGTTTAACAAAGTTTGCATCTTAGTCTGTCCACCAGCCCGGAGAGCTCAGTAAGCAGAGCCTGAACTGCCAAGTTAGAGGTAACAAGATCGAGACCCGGGTGGTAACGCAGGAGCTCAAAACAATACTTAATACTTAACACAAATAATCACTTATGAAGCAATGATGTAAAATGATGTAAAAAATGTTTGCAGAGTATGAGTTGCTTTTATGACTCAGTTTATAACACTTAGCCAACTACAAACATAAAAAGTAAAATAAGTATGCTTAATATGAAAAAATTGCTTCAGATCATGTTTTACCGCCATGCGTTTTGTCGGATTATCTGTATGTATAATTAGCATACCATTTTTAATGTATGAAGTTCAATACCAGTTTGTGGGCTCCTTCGGGGTAAACAATATTTCGAATTTTTCACTAGAAAACAATAATTTAACTTTCATTGTTCAGAAACGAGTCAAAGTCTACAAAAATGATTTTATTTGATGAATATTTAGATATGAATGCTAGTTTAATTCATCATGAAATCCTTTGTTCCCTCTGAATGCGATACTATGACATTTTAGTTGTGTTTTACATATGCTCTTGTGGGTATTTTTTTATAGTCATGCTTTATTACATGCTCTTTTGGGGCAGTTTTATATCGTCGGATATAGAATCTGTCACAACCTTTCAACAAAAAATGAAACCAGAAATGAAATATCTAGTCTTTATTCAATATTCTATTCTTATCCCCTACACTTGGTTGAACGGCGATCCCAATCATTTCTAGAAATGTTAATACTTGTTCTTTACTATTAACATTACCAAAGCGACCAGAATTGTAACCCTGGGAGACAACGAAGTGATCTACATAACTCATTCCATGTCTTATACTCTGAGATCTGGACAGTGCCAACAGGAACCAGTCCATTTCCGTTCGTCTTTACATTTTTGTTTTCAGAGATTCTGGCCTCCCGTAGGGGTAAGTTTCTTTCTTACGTTTACTTGTTTAGTTCAATTAAAGGTCTAATTGTATTTTTGCTAGTATTTTTGGTATGTCATGCGATATTCTTTCCGAAAATTCTTATTATCTTGTGTGTCGTGTTTGTGTTTACAGAGTTAACTCCCTTGACGATATTATTTCTTATTTCTCATTGTATGTCATATTTGTTTATTACAGTTTTTCATCCTCTCATTAGGAACACTAAAGTACGAAGTGGTTTTTAGTTTCCTTTGTACATCACACCAAAATTAAAGGCTTTGATAACATTGCTATATCTTTCATAATGCCAAATGATATAAAAGAAAAAAGCTACCTGCTGTAATCGCAACTGCAAAAAGCAGCGCCCATACAAATGTATTATCTGTAAAAGAAACAAACTAACAAATGAAAATTCTAAAAAATAAACAATACGTGTCTTATATAAACCAGCTGATTCAGTGATAGCTTTTGAAGTTACATGATCTTAAAACTACATGTAGTTACGTTATGTAAATAAGTTTAATGTTTAAATTATGTAACCCTGTTTATAATATCACATAACAAGTTATACGCAGTGTATTCTAGCCAATATAAACATATATACATACCATACAAGAAACTAATCCATACATTATTATATGGTAAAACAAGGTTGGCTACATTTCACCACCTGGTTCTAACTTAGCACCTATCATGGCTAATGACGTCACGGACTACTTGATTTATGACGAGCAAGATCAAAAACAGCAGACAGAAAATGAAGTGCTTGTAAAAAATGAGTGAATTAAAATGTTTGTATTAATATTGACATTAAATATTTTCCCGTGAGAACTCATGATTGAATTCCTGCACAGCCGCTCACTTACCTACTTCATCAACTGACCAAATATTGGAAAAACTTATTTTATTTTTTTAGCAAATATACGAAAACATTGACACCTCTAACCAACACAGTTATTTTATTAATATTTAATATGTCAAGAACTAGTTCCAAATGTTATTTTGTGACAGAGGCTCATTTTAATACTCTTATACCAAAGTAATTCAACGTCCTGGTTATTTTATTCAAGGTTGTTAACCGTGATCATGAAATGACATGAACATTACCCCATTTAGCTAGAAATTATAAAGACGTAGAGGGTTGTTAAAATATCATTATCGGTTGACATTAATATGAGAAATTGATTTAATTAGCATTCAATGATAATTAGATATGCTTCAAATTGTGAATGCACAGAAAAGTATATTTTTATCAATGTTGATGCTCTTCACGGATTACAAAAGTACATGTACACCAAAGAAAAAACTAATCGAATGTTTTTTTTTTTCATAAAAGAAAAAAATATCTAAATGTGTTAAAAGGCACTTAAAACTAACAATTTTGCATACACACACTTATTTGAATCTTTACCACGATACTCCAACTAGCGATACAATAGAACAAGAACAACAAATAGACTATATTATTAATGAGGTAGGTGGTACTAGGTAGATGGGGGAAGTAAAAGGGAATGTAAACAGCTGGGGAAAGATCCAGGCTTTAGTTAGTGGAGGGAGTACATATTAAATCATAACCATTGTAAATCAGACAGTGTTTAATTGATTCGATTGATTCGTAACATTCAAAATGTCATAATTTCATCAGGTCAGGTCGATTACGATAGCTTGGTAGTAAGAAAGACATATGAATATTTTTCTTTTCTTTTTACTTTCATTTATAAACCGTTAAATGCAGTAGAAATATCTCTGGACAGCCATGGGATTGTATTAGCTATTTCTATACGTGAAATGTTAATTATAATCTGGACTTTTCCCCATAAATTTATAATATGCAAGAAAAAACTACTGATTTAGCAGCAATTAACAGATGAAAGTATACCACAAACAAAAAGGATTAGAAGTACATGTATTTAATAATGGAATCCATAACCTATTTACAGTAAGAACTGTTTGCTTTCTACGTTAGGAGACACAAAAAATAAAAATGTATACAAACCGATCTCCTTCGATGCGAAAGAATGCAAATGTACAAAAAGCACATTTGATAATATAATTTATCACAAAGATGATACACAAAGTATGTTGTGAAGTGCGCTTAACGAGACTTCATTGTTTGAGTGTAATGGTATTAATAATTGGAAATACACGTAGTAAAGTTTTTACTCCCTTAATGTTCAGACAAATATTCAATATCTTTGTGTAATGAAATAAGATAAGGTGTACGTGCGAATCGTGTTTCTTTCAAAATGTGATATAGTCAATGCTTGAGTGATTTACAAAAATGTTGCAGGGGATGTAAGAAGTTTCGGTAGAAGTCAAATTCGTCCACATATCTTCTTCATCTTATGCACACAGAGAAGAAAATAAGGGTATTTCTACATGCACTCACTCAACATGCTGTTAATTTATAACACAAAATCAAACTCAGCAGAACCGTAGAATTCCCATGTTCAACATTTAACCATTGCCAGACGTTTGAATACATGTTTTTATAACTGTAATTAACCGCGTAAGTATTTTAAATAATGTTACACTGTCCATAACAAGACCAAAGAAAAAAGTGAAAATACGTGCATTATAGTGTCATGGTGCAGTAAAGTAACACAATATTGAAAACCAGTCGAATTTAATACTAGTAGAATTAAAAATGTACAGAATGCAATATGTACTGTACGCAATCGATGAGCCGAAACACATAGATAAATAACTATGCAATTAATATCATGCCAATAATAAAATGACTAATGTAACAGATATGTTGACCTATCCCAGAGGCTTTGTCTTCAACAAACTATGTATATGTGTTCGAATAATATAAACTCTTCGGCAAACTAACGTGAACACTTGAGTGTAGTAGTAAATCAAATATATACAACATATAAAACACCTAAATACATGTTGATTGTACTAATTTTTAATCATCACCGTCAAATGAAGGAAGTTTTATGAAATTTGAAACAATATGTCACAAATCTGTAGTCTATTTCCTTATATACATTTGGGACATCACATGATTTCAATTTTATAATTTCATTATAATATAAAGAATGGAAAACAGTATTAAGTATGAGATAGCACAGATGCATCAGTACATAACAGGAATCAGTTTGAATTCGTTTTGAAGCTATATAATGATCAGCCAAAATAAAAATCATGCGTTTAAACGGTACACGAACATTAATGCATTAATTAACGAATGGCCAATGATTAATTCTTAACACTCCGTCGCATTAGGCTGGAAAAGTCGGCATATCACCCTGGCCGCTGACGTGACTTTTAACCCAACAAACAAAATGAGCCAGACGGAAAATAGAAAACTTTATATGAATATTCTAATCATACATACTATTCATTTAATTTAAAATCTATTTAAGTAACTGAACAGAAAACTAGAACTGAATTTTTGACTTAAGATATCTATTAAAATTTGTAGAATACGTTTTTTTCATCTGTAATACGTATGCTCTAAACATGCGGACAATAATTGTATGATTGTCTAAGCTAGCAAGACAAAAGTTTTGTAGTTGATGAACGCCATTAGGAATGCGAGTACATTACAAAAGTTTCTAATGAAAATAGATAGTAGTCTTACCATTAGAACTGGAGTTGCTCTCTTCGTTGTTGTTCTCCTCTTTCAGATTGACCATGTCGTCTATTTCCTTATCTACGTGATCTTGTGTGGTCTCTTCATTCTTGTCTCCTTTCACGTCATCCATTTCTGCAATCGATGGGTTTTCTTCAACATCATCTTCTACTGTTGTCACGGGTCGAGAGGATCCACCATTGCTAGGGATAGTATGTTCATCATTTGTAGATTCGTTCCTGTACATTTCAAGATAATCAAGATAATAATTAATAATGCGATCTAGGACTTCGTTCAAAGAAGAGAACTTTTTGAAGCGCAAACAGAAGTTGACATATTCATTGGCAAGATGATAATTTTTTATCAATGTGATGAGATTCGGTGTTGGATCACGTCACGAGAATTTTGGTTTGCTTTGAACAGTTAATTCTAATTAAGGGAAACTACTGTTTAACAATACGGTATGGGAATCCCGGTCACATAGTTTATTACTATCGATGAGGAGCAATATAACAATAAAGATACAATTAACTTAAAAAGTAGAATTAAACAATTACCTTGATGAGCATGAAAAATTGTTTTCCGGAATTCTTTCAAAATTTGGTGGACATGGTTCATCACACGAACAATCTGTTACAGAAGTGATAAAATATATTGAAACTTGTAAATTATTTTTACGAAATAAATATTGTTATACAACGCTTAGTTATTTTAATTTATGAATGATGGAATGATCTGGTTACTTGATGAAAGAGCAATCCGTTCAGGAATAGTGGGTATATGTCATATTGGCTGGTATTTATATGGCCGTAATAGCGGCTTATTTGTAGCTGCATAGACAGTGCTGGAAGACAGAATTTTGCTCCTGGCTGTTCTTTAGATTTTGTTTTCACGTTTGTGTTACTGAAAATATCATTGTTGTCTAAGGAATATAATGGATTTTACTTGGACATTTCTTTAAAAAATGAACAAACTGTGTTACTTTAATGCTTGTCGTACCGACCTGGCAGCCTATCCAGTGACGGGGGACAGTGGATTGATCCGGTACAATCATCATACTTCGTATCTAACTCAAAGAACATTCTACCATGCGGGTTGCAACCTAATTCAGGTTTACAAAAAGCCAGTTGCGTTGAGTTTACTCCAGATGGCTCTATTAATGTTATACTTGTGTCCTTAGCACAAGGTGCGAAAAAACTATGTCTGTCATTCTTTTGGAAAAACCCAACTTCACAATGAATTTCATATATGTCCACATATCCAGGTCTTTGTTTATTTAGAACGACTATATGTCTGTAACCTGTCACAAAGTACAATGTGAATAATTAGCATTGGTTATGTTAATACACCAAGTATTTACATGCGCTTACAGTAAAATTGTATCCATTCATAGAACATCGCGATATTTATCAAAGTCAAATCCCACTTAGGTTTAAAAAACAAGCGATACAGCATTAGTGAGAATACGACTTAGTGACTATCGACCACTGAAAAAACGAGACATCTGAACTAACTGTAGTATTCCACCCAAGGCGCCAAATTTGGCATACCTCGTCCAAATATTTCGCAATGGAATGGAAATCAGAAATACCGGACACACATTATAGCATTACAAGAGGAAATATGAGCTAGGCTATTGGTTGAAACACACACCCACACAAAAAGAAATTGTATCTTTTACAGAATGAAAAACTTACGCAGTGGATAGTCTTTGAATTCAGCACAAAAAGTGATGACCTTCCCAGATCCATTTATACAGTGGAACGATCCATATGAACATTGTTGTTGGAAGCAATAGTTATGATATCTCCTTGTATCCTCAGTACTGTCATGGCAAGTACTAATTTCACACGTAGTGTCTGGTCTTAATATTTCATATCGACCTATATGTCGAAAAGTATTAGTTTGTAGTTTGCCTGGTAGCTCATTTTCTCCATCTACTGTTATTAATGAAGGAACAATGCCACTTGTACCTTTAAGGAACAATAGGAAGATAACCAAGTGTTCCATATTTTTCTGCGGATTGTTCGTGATCTGTCTGTATGCCATGTTGTTGTAGTTCCTGTTAATGTCTCTCTGGATCTGATTTTTTAAAAATACCTTGACACAGAAATAATTATTAATAACACCTCATCATTGCAATAGATAAACGCAGTCAAAAATATCTCTTTCATGACATTAACTTATCCGCAAAACATTACTTTCAGGACTTTAAAATCATTATACAGGTATTCAATTTGCATTTCAACATCATTACATTTTTAATGAGAGATAAAAATAATTTGCTGTCTACGTACACGCTTTTTAAGCTCTGAAAATAATGAATTCTGAAATAAATATGTATACAACGCTTCCAAGTTACTGCGTGTGAATATTGTCACATATTGAATGAAGAAAACAAAAACAATATTGAGTGTCATCTTACATAATTATGCATGTTTCAACATATTAAGCTCGCATGCAGTGCATTACGTAAAACTGAGTAACGATGATTTACCTTTTTTATATTTTAACCGGATTTAAATGCATGTAAAATATAGATATAAATATATCTGATCAACATTCAACGTTCCATAATGTTTACTTAAAGTATATGTTTAGAGTTTAAATTCGTTGATCAGTAGTGCATGTCTACTGTATTCATACCTGTGTACACAAATAACGTATATTCAAAAATTAGATTTGGGTATTCCGATGAATTATCTACGTAATGTCTTAAAATAGATTTCTCTTTACAATAGATCTAACGTTACAATATTTTATAGATCGTTTTCTTTAGTTCGATAAAACCTAATCACAACTGTTTTATTTCTTACATTGTTTATATTTATTTTCATTCAATTAACTCAAGTGCTTGAAATATTTTTCATTAATAATTGACAATTTTTTTTTTCATCCGACTTATTCTTATATCTGATTGTATCAATATAACGGAATTATCGTTCAACAAGTATGAACAAACATTACCCGTTAGCGATTAGCTTCTTTCAACTTAAAGCAAAACCATCCACTATTGTTAATATCCAAAAGATGTGAATCATTTAAAACGCAAGCTAAAAGCAATAACTAAAATGGCGACCTCGTTCGTGTCGCATACTTCTCTGATTCAGGGTTCCCAATTCTGATCAAGGAGTGTCTATGTCGTATATACTGAACCAAAAAAGAAACTTTCGCGAGACTTTAATGGGACTGTTTCCACATAGGTGTATATTAACAGTTTTTGTTCGTATTTGTTATTGTAAAATAATTCAAAATCAATTCATCAAAGTTCATTAACAGTCTTGCCTTTTCCAGTTGATGTGCCCAATGAAGTCTGTCACGATGACGACCCGTTAATACTGTTACGACGAAGGGACGACGTGCGCGTAAATCGTTCTCTACCGAACGAGTTCGTACTGTTTGAACGGAAATCCTTGAGTTATGAGTACCTGGGGTGACAGACGCTGTAGCCATCGCAGTTAAAAAACGATTTCGTAAATGTTAGTTTAAATATGGCGGTCTTGCGCCGGCGTGGTCACACGTGGTCAACCGCTACGTGAAAGATCTTCCGTGTTTAATTCCGATTCATTAGGCACTGAGACCCATGAGAAAAACATGTTATCATATATACATATAATCAAAGATACATGCAAATACACAGACGTAACAAGTTGACAGAAATGATATAATATTACTCATAATTATTAACTTGGGCTTCGTGCCCTGTCACCGGCGTTAACTTGCTTATGTATATTCATTTATTCAGTATGGCCGTTTAACAGATTTATGAGATGTTCTGCTTCATAAATTTCCTTATATTTTATACAGTTTTATATCAGTTAAGTTGTCACAATGACACCGGATAAACAACTTTTCTGTGTTCTCATTGAAATGTAGATGTAAAGTACATTCAATTTTATATATTTCAAAATTTAAATCAGAGCGAAAAAAAACAGGAATTTTCTTATGCAGGTATAGAAAATTGTTTAGCATGTAGTAGATAAATACAATTTACTGAATATATTGCAAATGAAAAAAAGTTAAAAATAGATATTAATGCTTTTTTGCATTATTCATGTATGAAAACGAAAGTAGAATAACCTAACTCGTGAGATTACGACAATTGACATTTACAATAGTATACAAATATAGATACAAGTATTTAACAGGTCTACGTCATTATGCATGGTATTCATGATAACATAGCGCGTAATCAGATAGCGGTAATTAGGAAATGGAATAAACAAATTCTTAGTCAATCAATGATAGTTATCCGTAATATATAATTAAATATTTCATTAAATGATTGTTTGAAAAAAATAATATCGGCATTCTTGTGATTGTTTGAAAAATAATATAGGCCTACTTGATGTCAGTATGTCCCCAGAATAAGTTCCAAGAGTTGTTGGGAGTTCTAATTGGACTATCTAAGAACACGGTTTCGAACGACAGGACGTACTGACGACTTTCCACGTCACGGACAGCCACTCGTTACGATGCGTACTTAAGACCGGCATATCGTCATAACAAGTTTGCGCAATCGATTCCAAACTGCAAGTCTACTGCTGACAACACGCCAGGGCTTTTGTAAAAAGTTCAAAAACTGAATCAGTGGGCATTTTCCTTTTTCAGCTGCGAGGGAACGGTCTATTCAGATGACATCCATACGTCGGTTGAGTTCTAGCGCAACATCACCGGGCAAATCGTCTTAATCGTTTACACGTTTTGTTGTCTTTCCCAAGGGTAGTCTTTGTTCACAAGTTTGACTGTACATTCATGGAGATGGCGGTTGCTTGGTTGGTGTTTGACTAGCATGAAGGACTAAAAATCCACACTTGGTCTCGGCACCTAAAATAGAACAATTTCGTTCATATTTTCCAAATAATCTAGTTTTTGTTACTCAATGTGAATCATTGGCATTTGAAAATACTGTTTCGCCAATGCTCTTTATGTAATCTATTTTATTATCAAGCTATAATGTTCCAGTGTAAACTAGAATTAAATGTACTTACAATTGGCTCCATTATTTCTTCAGGACATTCTAAGTATTTCAGATCTTCCATGGTATGATCATCGTTTTGATCCTTCACATTATTATTACCATCATATCGCTACATTCCAAAAGAGGTTCACTTTGTTTACCACGTCAGGTGGACCATCCTGTAGATCATAACTATCTTCTATTTGATACTGTATATAACTATAGAAAATGTCATAGTGTCAGGTGGGGTAACCTGTAAATTATGATTTACTTCTATCTGACACTGTATACAACTGGAGAAAATGTCATAGTGTCAGGTGGAGCAACAGTTTTGTGCACCTTCTTTTCTTGTCTAAATGATATTATTGTAACAATTCGCAGGCCTTTTTGTACACTGACAAGATGAAATAGCACTCTACGATGAATCCAATTTGATAAGTAATAATTAAGACTAACATAAAATAAAATGCAAAATGTTTTATTTCATCCATTTATGAAATCGATGAAATAAATAACAAATTAATATCACTAACATACATAATAAATTAAAATTGTTGACAATTAGAATAATAGCAACACGCAATATTTTGCGCTTAAAACCATCACAGAAGTTTTCGAGCATTTTCCAATAAGTATCACATAATTATGTAAGTACATGTATATAGATTCATTTCTTTACATATTCGACATCTCGGCAAGTCTGATTCATTTATCTAAGAATTATATTACAAACATACAGATCACATTCACTCATTTAACATTTCTTGTCTGGCTAAAAATACACAATCACATTCAGCTATTAAAATATGATTTTCTCGCCAATGAATGAATCAAACAATTCACTGTAACAATACAGATAAAAGAAATACTTAGTGTGAGAGCTGAATTCTTTACCTATAAAAATAAAAAAAGTTGAATAAGGACTTTTGTTATAGGGTTGTGTCACATCATTCACTCACGTATTTTAGGGGACAACACAATTGACTCGTGATCACATATCATAGAAATATTTAAGTATCGAAAACAAAGTTTACATAAATAAATATCCACACATCGTTGTGTACAGTAAATGTACATACTCTTATAATATACACATGTAATTTATGTATCAAACACATACATGTATATAACTGTATACAAAGCTATTTACAAACATTAATTACATCATTAAAGGGTAATGAATAATTTGTTTTCATCAAATGAAAATTAGGAATAGTTCAAGAATTTGAACGTGTTTATATAATTTACTTATAACAATACAGTAACAAGCATGCGTATGTAAATGCAAATATAACTATATCATATAACTATATCATATAACTATATCATCTTAGCATGTGCATCATTTTAAGCACATGTTACGATGAAATGTTGCTATTAGTTACACTATACTAAATCACTTTTCTTATTAGATATCTTCTTCCGATTTAATCTTTTTTTCATTACACATTGAACAGAATTTCTAAACGTCCATCTTATAAAACTCAATTCTTGGAAGAAGTCAAATATGTGATTAAAATGTTTTACCATACTTACAACCAATCTACACAAAGAAATCGAGTGCTCAAAGTAAACGGTGGATTAAATATATTAAAAGCCCTCCTGGTAATCAAGTGTGTTCAGTGATTTTCTTCCAGTACTATAAATTACATGGTAGATATACAGAAATTCGGCACAGTGTATACAAATTGAATTATAAAATCTATTTTTTATCTTTTTAAAGAAAAAATGGATACCTTTATTACTAAAAAAACCCGACTAAACGTTAGTTGAATGTACAAAAATAGGAAATGACGCGAAATAAGGATGCTTTGACCATGAAACAAGACATAAAGCATATTTTTACAATCTAACACTGCATTTTGATATACACAACAGAATGGCACTAGTTGCCATTACAATTGCACAAATTACGATATCAAATATATACACCGTGCCACGCATATAATGATTAATTGTCACAATGTACGAACGTATGATTATCTCAGCATACAAATCGTATCAGCCTACCATTGTTATGTATATTAATAATTGTTTATGATATTTATACAATACTAATTATCTAAGTGAAATGTTTCATGATGATACCATTCTGAATAATTGTTATTATACAGCATTTTCTCCAGAATTTTCAACTGTATTAGAAAGGAACCTTTTAAAGAACAATATGAGAATGATGCATGATCGTGTATACGAGCATACCACCATAGTTGAGTTGCTTCTAACCAGGGGGTACAAAAACTAATTGTTACAAGCAATGCGCTGAATGGATAATGATTTCGCCCGGAGTTTTCTCTCGTTTGTAAGCATGCAATTATGAATAACAGACTAATATTACAGCGAGACATTCATGATGAATAAAGTTGCTTTGGTTGTGTTACACTAGTATCACCTCCATTTAAGACCGGCTCCTGTAAACAACAATATGTAATTACAAATTGAACAACTGAAATTAGAATATCAACTATAATACTGGTAAACACTGCGTATATACTGTATTACCAAGGGAGATAACTACTTACATCTAAGCACTTACGCTGATACCTGTTCAATGTATGCGACATACAAAGTCTGAACATAAAAAGTATAAACGGGAACCAGTTTATTTTTAATTTTCAATGATCACGCGATTCAAAGCATTTTACTGTAATTTCATCACGTTTGATTGATGTGATCTGAAAAGTTCACATTCGCATATTTTCGATTTCTTCAGTCCCACGGAAAATTCACTAACTGGTTTAAATATCAATTATTTTTCATACAGAAAATTTTGGGGGTTCAGGAAAAATCATCAGTAGATTGTATTACAACAAACATGATCCAGTGCTGTAAAGAAGCTTGTACTGACATAATATACATAGATTAGATTAGATTAGCTTTACAATTTACCTCTAACAATTCCATTCGTTGTTCATCCTGTTGATTTTCAGTAGATTCTATGTCTGCGTCAGGAGGGTGGTCAGTGGTATGCGAACATGTCTTTATACTGACATATTTAGCACTAATAGCATATTCATTGACAATGGAGTTATCATGGACAGTAGTGGTCTTGTTGGTCCCTTAAATACAGAATGTTGTAAGATTGTTTTTTATTATATGCATATGATTATCTGCTCAACGTACTCTATGTATGCAAGAGTGTGTGTGTGTGTGTGAAGAATTAGCGTTGGAAAACAAGCATTCCTGATTTTAAGTCTACTATCATATTTGTAGAAACAACATAATATATTGATAACGAATAAAATATGAACGTTTTAAATCTCGAGATTTATTCTCAGCAAGTTTATACATGTAAGTAAATAAATATAAGAGTATATATAAAAGTGAACTCTGTAAATGGGTAAATAAATGGATACAAAACTAAATTAATAAAATATAGATACATAAACAACAAAAACCAACATAAAAATGAACAATTATTAATAAGTCTATCTAAAAACGATCTGTATAAAAATCCAAGGTCATTACGAGGGTCCTAGAGAACAAGGCGGAGGATAAAGAGAATCATATAGAGGGGATATAGAACAATGCAGAGGAGATAGAGAAATTTATAGAGGGGATAGAGAACAGTGCAGAGGAGAAAGAGAAATTTATAGAAGGGATAGAGAATATAATAGAGGTGATAGAGTTGAAGATAGTCGCATGATATATGATTCAGATAGACAATACAGTCGAGATTACAATAAAATTTTGACCAAGCTAAAACTTCCTGATTTTGATGGTAATTCATTTAATGAATGGAAATTAGAAGTTATTAGTTTAATGGAGAGTGGGTTGTATAAGAGTCATCATTTGACACAAGCTGTAAGAAATTCAATAATTGGTAAAGCAAGAAAAGTTTTGCAAACAATTAGACCCAGTTGTTCAACTTTGGAAATTGTTAACAAGATGGAAGACATTTATGGCAATGTGAAGAGTGGAGACTCGATTATACATGACTTTCACTCGGCTAAGCAGGCCAACAATGAAAGCTGTGCCGAATGGGGCATTAGAATAGAAACCCTATTTCAAAAAGCCGTAGAGAGGGGTGAGAATTAGATGTCACAGCAGAGTGTCTTTGCATGAAGCAAGTCACAACCATAGCTTTAGTAGTTAAAAATATTGAAAACCATCATCATGTCCCAATATTGCTAAGAACGAACTTCATCCGGGAAGCTAGATATGTATCAGTTAACAGTGACTCTGTTCCAAATGCATGGTCCATGGCATTTGATAGTTTGTGTGATAGAAATGTTGGGGTTGTAAAATCAACAAAATCCATTACATTGAGGCCAATGGAATCAACTACTGAAATTGGATTTGTTAGAAAGAAAGAAAATGTACCATCAGCAGTTACAGAACCATTTGATGATGAGAGTAGAAATGGTTTGACGGTATGCCCCAGAGTAGTTCAGTTAAACAAACCTGGTAGAAATGTCAGAATACCAGCCAGAATATGTAATCTAAGTGCCAAGGTTCTGAATATTTCACCAAGAACAAGTATTTGTAAGCTTAATGAGGTTAAAGTAGTAAGAGAGGCATCACTGTTTGAATAGAATTCTTCATCTATCATATGTCAACATCTAGTAACAGACAAAGACAATGATTACAATAAGGAAAATACTTATGGTGTTGATTTGGAAAAATCTCATCTGACTGAGAAACAAAAGCAAAAAGTCTACAGTTTGTTTAATAAATACCATTCCGTATTTCCCAAAAATAAGTTTGATCTTGGCCACACGTCTGTAGTGAAATATTCTATTGATTTAGTTGATAATAAACCCTTCAAAGAACCTTGTAGAAGAATACCGCCATCATTGTACAATGCGATCAAAAGCCATTTGCAAGAAATGCTTGATATTGGGGCAGTAAGAGAATCGAAAAGCTCTTAATCTTCAAACGTGATAATTGTGCGAAAGAAAGATGGTACTATCAGATTGTGCATTGACTTCAGAAAGTTGAATGCAAGAACGAAGAAAGATGCTTACGCAATTCCACGTGTTGAGGACACTCTCCATATGCTGTCTGGTGCTAAATACTTTTCAAAGCTGGATCTCAAGTCGGGATATTGGCAGGTAGAAATAGATGAATGTGACAAAGAAAAGACAGCCTTTCAAGATGCAGGTCTTGGATTTTACGAATGTAATCGGATGCCTTTCGGATTGTGTAATGCTCCTGCAACCTTCCAAAGGCTAATGGAGCGATGCATGGGCGACCTAAATTTGTCTTATTTATTTGGATGACATTATAATATTCAGTAAAGATATTGACAGCCATCTTGACCGTCTTGACAATGTTTTCCAAAGATTACAAGAATATAATCTAAAGATAGCCATCCAAATGTGAATTCTTTAAAACAGAGACCACATATCTAGGACATATTGTTTCAGCTGAGGGCATCGAAGTAGATCCTTCTAAAACTAACGTAGTCAAGGAATGGCCTGCCCCGATATCAGTTAAGGATGTTAGAAAATTTCTTGGCTTCGCCGGTTATTATCGACGCTTTATCAAAGGTTTTGCAGCTATTGCAAGGCCTTTGAATGACCTACTAGTGGGTCATCCCACTAAGCTTAAACAAGGCAAAACCAAGCAGACCAAGAAAATTCCCTTCAAATGGGACAGTGCTGAACAATTGGCGTTTGAAAAGGGTAAGGCCAAACCTATTAGCCCTCCAATTTTAGGGTACGCAGATTATACGAAACCGTTCACATTACATGTGGATGCATCTACTGTTGGTCTAGGTGCTGTTTTGTACCAGACTCAAAACGAAACAGATCGAGTCATAGCTTACGCCAGTCGAAGTCTGTCCCGAAAGTGAGCGAAATTATCCAGCCCATAAATTGGAGTTTCTTGCATTGAAATGGTCGGTAACAGACAAATTCCATGATTATTTGTATGGCGCCACATTTACGGTAGTGACTGATAATAATCCATTGACATATGTCAGTAGCACTACAAAGCTTGACGCTATGGGCCACAGATGGTTAGCGGCATTAGCCAATTACAACTTCTCGTTGAAGTGCAAGGAGGGCTGCAAGCATTTAGATGCTGATGGCCTTAGTCGAGTTATGCCTCGTGAAACTATAAAGGCTGTATGCTATTCTGCATCGGTTAAAAATGTTTCCCTTGTTGAGACTATTTGCAACCCTGATACAATGCCTGATGACGACATAGGCATACCGCAGGATCTTGTAAGATCTCAAAACCTTTCTTCAAAGGACTGGCGCACTGCTCAAAGCTCAGATAAAACCATTTCTCAGATTACAAACACCTTGACCTAAGTTCGATTCCGGCTAAGCCGATGGAGCGTGAACTTTCTGCCTATCCCCATACTTTTTGATGTTTGGTAGACATCCTAGACTGGCTATTGATGCTTTTCTAGGTTTGCCAACCGACCCTATATCAGCGTATGATGAGCGCGCACGCGCTACTGTTCTTATGCCAGGGGACCGAGTTCTTGTAAGGAAAGTAAGATCTAGAGGAAAATGCAAACTGGCAGACAAGTGGGAGAAACAATATATAGTAATCAATCAGCCCAACAAAGACGTGCCGGTATATACAGTGAAGATTGAGGGGTAAAAAATGCGAAAAAGTAGAACTCTTCTTCGCAACCTTTTACTTCCGTTCATGAGTGTGAACGATCATGAAGATTCAGTGGCTATCCCACGATACGTGATACCAATGAAAAGAAACTGAACCCAACCTTTTACCGCCATCACGTCCAAGATAAGACCGGAAACCACCTAAGTGGATGAGGAATAATGACTACGTGTTATAACGACTGTATGATAGTTGGTAAGTGTGTGGATTAAGTGTTTGTTGTTGTATGAAAATGTGTTAAAAATAACAATAAAAAAATTGCATACTTCAATGATGAAATGTTTTGTTGCTTTTTTGTCCAGTAAGGGTATTTGTCCATTTTGATGTACTTTTGGTACCGCTGAGAGCTCAACGGGATCAAATTTCATATGCGAGGAAGCTGTCTAGATTGCTTACGGAAGGTTTGTGTTTTCGCCAAAGTGAATGCCTGCGGTCTTACTACTCTAGGTCTTAAAGATGGACATGTCTCCAAATGACCCTGGTTGTTGGTGTGACGTTAAACCACAGAGTATGAATACATTTTTAATATGTTCACATTTACAATACTAAGTTGTTTTCATGCACGAAAACATTACACGACTTCCTGAAATGGCATTATTTACAGAAATACATCTCATTACATCTCCATTACATTACATTTACATCTCATATTTTCATCGTAAACATGCTTTAATAAAACAAATGAGCAATAGGTCTTTTAAGAAGTCTTGAATTGACGATATGATAGCTCATAATGTAGAATAGAAAAATAACACACAATCCGCATTTGATAAATACATAGTACTGGAAACTGTACCACTCAAAGAACCCGTAGAATTATCTGATGATTATAATGTACAATTGTGCCTACAAGATTATTGTAATGGGAATAAATGTACAAATAGTTTATGACCGCAAATTGGTAATGATTACTGAAAGAAAATATAAATATATAAAGGGTATATTTATATATAAAATAAACAACAGTCACTTACTGTAACGCTTATGAAGCCTCCTTAAAATTTCCACAGCAGTACCTGAAGTGAACAACTAAGAATAAAATGTGATATTTTTAGGAGTCAACAAGAGAACCAACGCTATGATTTACTTCAAAGATAAAACATAGTTTGCATCTTGAACTGCCCACCTGCCCGGCGAGCTCAGTAAGCAGAGCCGAAACTTGCCGGGTTAAAGGTAACAAGATCGAGACCCAGGTGGTAACACAGGAGCTCTGGCCATGTCAATAGATTGCTATATTTAATTTAAACAATACTTAATACTTAACATAAATAATCACTTATGATGCAATTATGTAAAATACACTGACACCAATTTGTTTCGAGAATGTGAGTTGCTTTTATGACTCAGCATGAATAAGTTTATAACACTTAGCCAACTACAAACATAAAAAGTAAAATAAGTATGCTTAATATGAAAAAAATGCTTCGGATCATCCTTTAAAGATGTTGGTTAACAGTAAGAACAGACTAAATTTGATCTATGTTTATAAATATATTGTTCTATGCTTCCTGTCATGATCGAATTAAAACAAGCACTAAAAATTAAAAAAAAACAGCGTTATATTATAGCGCCCAATGCAACTTCATAACTTACAAGCACAATTTAGCGGGGGAGGTAACCGCTAGTATAGCCAACAAAGTTGTTAATAATATTTATAAATGTTGAGGAAATTCTGATAAATGTACGAGAAATATAATAACGGAAAATGTAGGTTTTGAAAAATGAACCTGACGCTAAACTTAGATCTAATTTGATATACTCTAAGACGATCGGTTTTTTGTTTTCAATGCAAGCCTAAATTGTAAACAAAAAGCAACATCAAAAATGCCTACCTACCCAACCTCTGTTATAAGTTAACCTCAAACCAAAATTAAGGGCTTTGATAGCATTGTTGAATCTCATATTGTCAAATGATATAAAGGAAAAAAGGTTACCTGCTATAACTACAACAATAACTGCAACACCCGGTGTCCATAACGCATAATCTAAAAGGGAAACAAACTAACAATTGCACGCATAATCTAAAAGGGAAACAAACTAACAATTGAAAATTCTAAAAAGTAAACAGTACGAGTATTATATAAATCAAATGATTCAATGGTTTCTTTTGAAGTTATAGGGTCTTAAAACTACAAGTAGTTACGTTATTTAAATAAGTTTAATGTTTAAATTATAACCCTATTTATAATATCACATAACAAGTTATACCCAGTGTATTCCGGCGTAATCTTCACCAAAGCCAATATAAACATATATACAAGAAACTAATCCATACATTATTATACGGTAAAACATGGTTAGCTACATTTCACACATCCGGTTCTAAATTAGCACCTATATTTGCTAATGACGTCACGGACAACTTGTTTTCATGAAGAGCATGATCAAAACAGCTGGCAGAAAATGTAGTTCTTGTAAAAAATGAGTGAATGCAAATTAATGTCTATTTTAGAAATGACACATTAAATATATTCCCGCGAGAACTTATGATTGAATTCCTGCACAGCCACAGACCTGCCTCCTGTTTCAACTGATAAAATATTGGAACAAACGTATTTTGACGTAGCAAATATATGAAAACATTGACACCTTTAACCAACACAGTTATCAATATTTGATATGCCAACAACTATTTCCAAATGTTTTTTAGTTACAGAGGTTCATTTTAATACTCATACACCAAGGTAATAATGGTTATTTTATTCAAGGTTGTTAAGCGTGATCATGAAATGACATGAACATTACCTCATTTAGTTAGATATTACAAAGACGGAGAGGGTTATAAAAATATTATCATCGGTTGAAATTAATATGAGAAACGGATTTAATTAGCATTCAATGATAATAAGATATGCTTCAAATTGTGGATGCACAGAAAAGTATATTTCTATCAATGTTGGTGCTCTTCACGGATAACAAATGTGCATGTACACCAAGAAAAAACTACTCGAATATTTCTTTTTCATAAAAGAAAAAATATCTAAAAGTATTAAAAGGCACTTAAAACTAACAATTTTGCATACACACACTTATTTGAATCTTTACCATGATACACCAACTAACGATAAAATAGAACAAGAACAACAAATATACTTTATTATTAATGAGGTAGGTGTTACTAGGTAGGTGGGGGAAGTAAACGGTAATGTAAACTGGGGAAAGGTCCAGGCTTTAGTTAGTGGAGCGAGTCTGCATTTAGAAAGAACAGAATACCAAAATATCAGAAATACTTAAAATAAATACAAAAACACAGGGAAAGTTCAATAGTTGGTCTCCATAATATTGATCAGTATTTTTACCAAACCATTCGCCCTGGTATTATAACAAGACGTGAAAATCGAAAGCATAACCATTTTAAATCAGGCTATGTTTAAGTTGATTGATTCGTAACATTCAAAATACCATAATTTCATCACGTCTGATTAATTACGAAAGCATAGCATGGTAGTAAGAAAAACATATGAATATCTTTTTTACTTTCATTTATAAACCAATAAATGCAGTAGAAATATCTCTAGACAGCAATTGGATTGTATTAGCTATTTCTATACGTGAAATGTTAATTATAATCTGGACTTTTCCCCATAAATTTATAATATGCAAGAAAAAACTACTGATTTAGCAGCAATTAACAGATGAATGTATACCACAAACAAAAAGGATTAAAAGTACATGTATTTAATAATGGAATCCACAATCTATTTACAGTAAGAACTGTTTGCTTTCTACGTTAGGAGACACAAAAAATGTATACAAACCGATCTCCTTCGATGCGATAGAATGCAAATGTACAAAAAGCACATTTAATAATATAATTTATCACAATGATGATACACAAAGTATGTTGTTAAGTGCACTTAACGAGACTTCATTGTTTGAGTGTTGTGGTATTCATAATTGGAAATACACGTAGTAATGTTTTTACTCCCTAATGTTCAGACAAATATTCAATACCTTTGTATAATGAAATAAAATAAGGTGTACGTGCGAATCGTGTTTCTTTCTGAATGTGATATAGTCGATGCTTGAGTGATTTACAAAAATGTTGCAGGGGATGTAAGAAGTTTCGGTAGAAATCAAATTCGTCCACATATCTTCTTCATCTTATGCACACAGAAAAGAAAATAAGGGTATTCAAAGGAATGAGTTAAAGCCTTATGCACACAGAAAAGAAAATAAGGGTATTTCTACATGCACTCACTCAACATGCTGTTAATTTATAACACAAAATCAAACTCAGCAGTACCGTAGAATTCCCATGTTCAACATTTAACCATTGCCAGACGTTTGAATACATGTTTTTATAACTGTAATTAACCGCGTAAGTATTTTAAATAATGTTACACTGTCCATAACAAGACCAAAGAAAAAAGTGAAAATACGTGCATTATAGTGTCATGGTGCAGTAAAGTAACACAATATTGAAAACTAGTCGAATTTAATACTAGTAGAATTAAAAATGTACAGAATGCAATATGTACTGTACGCAATCGATGAGCCGAAACACATAGATAAATAACTATGCAATTAATATCATGCTAATAATAAAATGACTAATGTAACAGATATGTTGACCTATCCCAGAGGCTTTGTCTTCAACAAACTATGTATATGTGTTCGAATAATATAAACTCTTCGGCAAACTAACGTGAACACTTGAGTGTAGTAGTAAATCAAATATATACAACATATAAAACACCTAAATACATGTTGATTGTACTAATTTTTAATCATCACCGTCAAATGAAAGAAGTTTTATGAAATTTGAAACAATATGTCACAAATCTGTAGTCTATTTCCTTATATACCTTTGGGACATCACATAATTTCAATTTTATAATTTCATTATAATTTAAAGAATGGAAAACAGTATTAAGTATGAGATAGCACAGATGCATCAGTACATAACAAGAATCAGTTTGAATTCGTTTTGAAGCTATATAATGATCAGCCAAAATAAAAATCATGCGTTTAAACGGTACACGAACATTAATGCATTAATTACCGAATGGCCAATGATTAATTCTTAACACTCCGTCGCATTAGGCTGGAAAAGTCGCCATATCACCCTGGCTGCTGACGTGACTTTTAACTCAACAAACAAAATGAGCCAGACGGAAAATAGAACACTTTATATGAATATTCTGATCATACATACTATTCATTTCATTTAAAATCTATTTAAGTAATTGAACAGAAAACTAGATCTGAATTTTGACTTAAGATATCTATTAAAATTTGTAGAATACGTTCTTTTTTCATCTGTAATACGTATTCTCTAAACATACGGACAATAATTGTATGATTGTCTAAGCTAGTAAGACAAAAGTTTTGTAGTTGATGAACGCCATTAGGAATGCGAGTACATTACAAAGGTTTCTAATGAAAATAGATAGTAGTCTTACCATTAGAACTGGAGTTGCTCTCTTCGTTGTTGTTCTCCTCTTTCAGATTGACCATGTTGTCTATTTCCTTATCTGCGTGATCTTGTGAGGTCTCTTCATTCTTGTCTCCTTTCACGTCATCCGTTTCTGCAATCGATGGGTTTTCTTCAACATCATCTTCTACTGTTGTCTCGGGTCGAGAGGATCCACCATTGCTAGGGATAGTATGTTCATCATTTGTAGATCCGTTCCTGCACATTTCAAGATAATAGTTAATAATGCGATCTAGGACTTCGTTCAAAGAAGAGAACTTTTTGAAGCGCAAACAGAAGTTGACATATTCATTGGCAAGATGATAATTTTTTATCAATGTGATGAGACCACGTCACGAGAATTTTGGCTTGCTTTGAACATTTAATTCTAATTAAGGGAAACTACTGTTTAACAATACGGTATAGGAATCCCGGTCACATAGTTTATTACTATCGATGAGGAGCAATATAACAATAAAGATACAATTAAAATAAAAAGTAGCATCAAACAATTACCTTGATGAGCATGAAAAATTGTTTTCCGGAATTCTTTCAAAATTTGGTGGACATGGTTCATCACACGAACAATCTGTTATAGAGGTGATAAATTATATTGAAACTTGTAAATTATTTTTACGAAATAAATATTGTTATACAACGCTTAGTTATTTTAATTTATGAATGATGGAATGATCTGGTTACTTGATGAAAGAGCAATCCGTTCAGGAAGAGTGGGTATATGTCATATTTGCTGGTATTTATATGGCCGTAATGGCGGCTTATTTGTAGCTACATAGACAGTGCTGGAAGACAGATTTTTGCTCCTGGCTGTTCTTTATATCCTGTTTTCACGTTTGTGTTACTGAAAATATCATTGTTGTCTAAGGAATATAATGGATTCTACTTGGACATTTCTTTAAAAAATGAACAAACTGTGTTACTTTAGTGCTTGTCATACCGACCTGGCAGCCTATCTAGTGACGGGGGACAGTGGATTGATCCGGTACAATCATCATACTTCGTATCTAACTCAAAGAACATTCTACCATGCGGGTTGCAACCTAATTCAGGTTTACAAAAAGCCAATTTGATTGAGTTTACTCCAGATGATTCTATCAATGTTATACTTGTGTCCTTAGCACAAGGAGTGAAACAACTATGTCTGTCATTCTTCTGGAAAAACCCAACTTCACAATGAATTTCATATATGTCCACATATCCAGGTCTTTGTTTATTTAGCACGGCTATATGTCTGTAACCTGTCAATATGAAAAAATAACGCTGATAATGTTAATACGACAGGTAGTGTCTGCAGTAAAATTGCATCCATGAACAGAACATCGTGGTATTTATCAAATACTTATCCCATCTTTGTCAGAAAAAAAACGAGCGGTACAATAGTGGCAGGAATACGACTGTGTGACGATCAACCACTGAAAAACGAAATATCTGAATTAACTGTAGTATTCCACCCCAAGGCTTCCACTTCCAAATTCGGCATACTTTGTCTAAATATTTCGCATGGAATAGAAATCAGAAATACCGGGCACACATTAATAATTTATAACAATACAAGAGGAAATATGACTTAGGCTATTGGTAGAAACATACATTCACACAAAAAGAACGTGTATCATTTACAGAATGAAAAAACTTACGTAGTGCACAGTCTTTGAATTCAGCACAAAAAGTAATGACCTTTCCAGATCCATGTATACAGTGGAACGATCCATATGAACATTGTTCTTCAAAGCAATAGCTATGATAGTTTCTCGTATCCACAGTGCTGCCATGGCATTTAGTAATTTTACACCTAGTGTCTGGTTTTAATATTTTATATTCACCTATAAGTCTAAAATTATTAGTTTGTAGTTTGCCTGGTAACTCATTTTCTCCTTCCACTGTTGTCAATGAAGGAACATTGGTACTGGTAGTTTTAAAGAAAATTAAGTAGACAATGAAATAGTGTTTCAAAAGATTACACAACGCCCTTGTGTCCATATTTTAAATCCAGGTTGATTGATATCCTGTCCCCGAAGTTTGTTATTGTTTCAGGATCTGAAATGCTGTTAAAATACAGTGACAGAAATGATTTGATAACAAATCCTACATGATTTGTATTCTTAAACTCAGTTGTAAATGTTACCGATTTTTACTACATTTGCTCAGTCGAATATATATATATCATTTGCAAATCCGTCTCGATGGTTTAAATGTTTTAATATAATTAAAAAACGATAATAATTTGCTTTTGCTGTTAAGCTTTCCAAACAATAGTAAATTATGAAATAAAGCTTAGCAATACAGCGTTCATTACCTTGTCAAACATACGAGAGATTGAAATCAAAATACACATTACAAATTACAATTTTTTCCAATGAAGAATGTTGAATGAAAAATAACGAGAAACAAGAGGGTCGTGATGACCTTTTTTCACTCTCCTGAGTACAGACTGAAGCCTCTAAGGGTTTTCTGTGATTTGACCTGGTGGCCTAATATTTGACCCGAGTAGACCTATGTTTAAACCTGTTCAGGATATCATTGAGACAAACATTCTGACAAAGTTTGGGTCTAATCAAAGATCCAATCAAAAGCGCAGGGGGCTAGCACGTTGAAAGGGCTGCGTATAATGGTGTATTAGGCTTAAAATGGCCACACGGACCAAAAACATCTATATGACATATATACATATACAAGGATTACAACTTCCGAAATGACAGTTTCTGTACCAAGTTTTTTTCAAGAAATCGCTTAAATTTCTAATAACTGGTGTCTACATATAGCTACTACATTATACTACACATCATCAATAAACATTTGGTCCAATTCAAAACGATGAAGCAGGTATTTCATCTTTTTCCTCCGAAAAATCGTTAATTTTGTTTAGTCGAACGCGACCTCGCAACACCAAATTGATCAGAATTACCATACTAAATACACATTAAAACAACAGGTACAGTAATGACAACGCATGCTTGCTATAAATATTACTAAAATACACTGATCCAGCGCAAAATGTAATCCAGGAATGTTCTATTCACGTTCAATTCACAAAAACCGTCGCATGATTGAAACTTTAAATATTATGCTGCAGTGACCTTTGCCCCGTAATTTATTTGTAAGCGGACGTTTCATTGGCTGAACCATAATGGCGTAGCGAGGTGGAAATCTGTGACGGAGTCGACGATTTTGTTAATTTAACGTGCGTAGACCATTCCTGGATTATTCTTTTGTGCCGGATCAGTGTATGTTAAAGATATTTATAGTTAGCACGCGATGTTATTCCCTGTTGCTTTAAGTTGTATTTAGTATGGTAATTCTGATCAATTTGGTGTTGCGAGGTTGCGTTCGACTAAACGATATTGACGATTTTTCGGAGGAAAAAGATAAAATATTTGCTTCATTGTTTTGAATTTGACAAAGTGCTTATTGATTATGTGTAGTATAATGTATTAGCTATCTGTAGACACCAGTTATTAGAAAATTGAGCCATTCCTTAAAAAGTTACGTAGTTTAAACAAACTTGGTGAAAAAACTGTCATTTCGGAAGTTCTAACCCTAGTATATGTACATATATAATATTCGTGGTTTTGGTCCGTGTGGCCATTTTTGGCCTAATACGCCATTATACTCCATCACTTCAACGTGCTAGCCCCTGTGATCATAAGTGTGACTTATAGTGTTAACAAGGCTTTCCAGAGATTCGACCTGGCGACCTAGTTTGAGAACCCAGGTGACCTATGTTCGAACTTGTCCAAGACATCATTATCGCAAACATGCTGACATTGCGTGATGAAGATTTAATCCAAATTGTGACCGATAGAGTGTAAAGAAGGGATTCATTTAATTTGACCTGTTGACCTAGTTTTGGACCCAAGATGAACCATGTTCGAACTTGTCCAAGATATCAGGACGAACATTCTGACCTGGTCTGATGAAGATTCCCTCAAAAGTGTGACCTCTGGAGTGTGAACAGCCTCCATTGTGTGGACGACGGACGCCGGAGACTGACTGATTATTATAGCTTACTGAGCACTACGTTCTCAGGCGAGCTAAGAACAACACTCACTGTTACTTTACATCTGCGAATTTGACACTGAAATTGTTTACAAACTGTTGGTGTATGTAAAAGTATTCATTGTTTACATTTAAACAAAACAATGGTGTTCTATTTTAACAGTATGTAAATAAAAAGTGCTTTGATTAAAAAGCAAGCTTTAAAACGTTTAGATATCATATATACATCCAAAAATTATGATAATCTTACCAATGTAAATCGTGTAATTTAGAGTGACCGGTTTCTTTACATTTTTGTGTACGATAAACACGTCAAAATATCGTCTGACACATTTTGTGAACATCGGATTTACGCAATATAATTAGTATATTTATAAATAGAAATGTTATCGTAAAAATAGAATACAAAATACCCGTATTTGGTTAACGAGTAGCGGTGTAAAAATAAACTTCCAGTCATCTTATGATTATATTGAATCTTTATACGTATAATAATTTTTGTACACGAAAAGCTAAATAAAATTAATCATTTTTTTAAAGTTTATACAATTTACACAACTTTATGACAAAGTTTTTATGATTTAATTTTAAAGAACTGATTTTAGTTGAACAAAATATACGCTAGTTTATCAACATTTCAGTATTTCAAATTACAAAATCAGTCGGTCAGATAAATATCAACAGATCATACCTTAATGAAGTGACGAACTTTTCCTCAATATAAATTAATATTACTAATATCACAATCCAAACTTTCAGCCAATTATTGCATTATTTTAATACGCGTACATAACATCGACCATTACGAAATATGGGATAGAATCCCCGGGATCCCAAAATATGAAGGAATGTTAGGTGTGTCAACGCATACCAAGGAGCGCCGTATATACACGTACATAGTAGATATTGTCTGTTGGCTCGGGTATAAATTATAATAAATACCTGTATGTGATAAATTGTGCATTTTGTTAATAGATGTGTATATGTATGGTTCGATTCAGGGGCCTCACCTACGATGAGAGACTTCTGTTTCGGGTGTTAAAGTATTTAGAAAAAAAACGGGTAAAATTCCTTGAATGAGAATATTGTGCATGTTTGAGAGACCTATAACTGAGTGCTATTATGTTTGTAACGTGCACTATCTGCATATTTCTCAATGTTGTGTGTTATTAATTAATCATTTTATTTATTCACTTATTTGTCTAATAAGACAACTGTTGTAACTATCTAAAAGATACAAACATTACTCTGAAGATGTGTAAATATGTGACAGAGATCAGAGAGGGGACTGACGAACATTATACTGTAATTATGTGACGGAAATCATAGGGGTAGCTAACAAACATTATACTGAACACGTGTAAATATGTGACAGAGATCAGAGAGGGGGCTGACGAACATTACACAGTAATTATGTGACGGAAATCACAGGGGTAGCTAACAAACATTATACTGAACACGTGTAAAAAGGTAAAGTTCTGTTTAAATGATTGAAAACTCAGTACAATTTCTGACTTTGAGAATTATATTAAAATCGAACAGCCAAATACTGAGTGTTACATGTATCACACCAATTACAAATATTTATTGGGATTGGATTTAATAGGCCACAATTTTTACGGTTTCAGTATAAATATTCAGAAAACAACAACAACAAAACAAAAGAAATACAAAACTGGCGTGCTAATGAATTCACATGCAAGCATTAATTTTATATTTACAATACAGTGCTCCCTCGAAGAGCCACTCTTATCGGAGTCGCAAAAAGTGTTGTTCTTGGAGGGAATTGCTGTTTGGAGGGAATTGATACATTCATGACAGGTGTTTTTATTATGAATATGTGTGCCTTTTATTTTCATTTCTTGGCGGGGGAATCGGTCTTTGGAGGGAGCACTGTAATTGTCTGATTTCAAAATGTTTTAGGTAATAAGGTATTCAAAGTAAAAGTGATATGCTTAGGGAATTTTAGCGATGTATTATAGAACAGAGTACACAGAGAGTTATAATTTAGGCAATCATTCCTAGCATATTATAAAATCATCTGATTTTCCGAGAGTATTTAAATAGTTTTCAAATTTGACATCACATTTATAGGTGTTCTATTTTGTCCTTTGCTTGAATTTTGTACTGAAACGTTTCAGGACTGTTTATTTTGCTCTGAAAGAATACGTTTAATTTGTAACAAAAAGATTTGAGTTTGATTGAATTTGATTCTGATTAAAACAAATGTCTTGCAACTTTCCATATCCGATAAATACATTCTTAATATAGTAATTCCATTCTGAGTTAATTATTGGTAAATTACACATAAACTTTATACGATAATTTGTCTGTATCTCTATTCATTAATCTATTCCAAAAATTTATCATTATGGATTCTTTTGAAATGGATTTTATAATACCTTCACAATTCTCAATTTTCAGAACCTCTTGGATTCTTCAGAAAATTAGCTCATTTCGTCGGCTCCTGGTCTTAATATCAATACTCTTGTATTCGAAGACGGTCACTCGAGTATCAGGAGCATGTGTGGTTTGTCATACATATCTCAAGTTTTCCTCAATATGAGCCACACGTTTATCAAGATAACAATGGTAATAGCATTCTTCTAACACTGGTTTAAATATGTATATAAAACAGTTTTATTGCAATGTAGACAAGTTCATTTTCAAAGTACATTTAAGATGAAATCAAAAGAAGTCATGCTTACCCTAATAAAGTGTTTTCTTTCACAGCTAATTCTCCTTTCCGAATTTGCAAAGCCAAAACGATACAAAAGGGAAGATTTCATGGAGACACAGCTTTGATATTGAATATTTTCTGGTTTCCCAAATACGACATAATTATAGAAAGATCGTGACTAGTAAGCGCTAGTCCTTTTGTCATCTTTTGAAAGTGTTACACCATACGTATATCTCACAGTATCACCTGCGTCTTTTGGCTAAGGTATATTTTGATTTGTTTCGGGTATTAGTATATTTCTATTTTTTCAGGTCTGCCTCTTTTTGATTCAGGCATGCATCAAGCGTATTCATGCATGCGCATTACTTTAAGAAATGTGTCTATTTGATTCAGTTGATTTTCTGATTCATAAGGCTGATTCTGTCAGGAAGTTGACTATTTGATTTATGTGTGGCTCTGTTTGATTCAGGCATGTCTGCAATAAATCTGTCTATTTATTCGGGTACATCTCTGTTTGACTCAGTTATATCATTTCTATCTGATTCAGTTATGCTTTAATTTGTTTCTGATAACAATCCGTTAGCTTCTTAAAATTTCACATTCGTGCCAAATTCTGTTGTCAATTATAATAAAACAGGTCCACTACATGAACAAATGTATAACAGAAAACTTCTTAAAGTACCATGTCACCCAGTGCATCCTCGAATGTATTTCTCTTTACGAAATACAATAAAACCTCGATAATGAGAACATCTCCGGAACCCCAAAATCGGTCATAATAATGGTAATAATTATAAATCAAGTTGAACTATAGGGGATTAATTGAAATCCGGTCCGAAAATAATTAGTCGTTATAACAAGGTAGTCATTATATTAATATGGACACTATTTATGGCTTTAGTGAATATAACAGAACAGTCATTGAAGAATCGAAAGATTGGCGGAGCAGTCTGTATGTTTGGCAAAAACACTGTTTCTGGTTACATGCTCATTAAAAATAGGGTAGGTTGGTCGGGTTTAATTCATTATTATCGTCCCTCGGACCTAATAAAAAGTCTAGGGTATTGGGGAAAAATTAGGGTAGATTGGGTAACCAGAAAAAAACTTTTTACGCCTCATGGGACGTTGGTAAACGGACTGTGCACTAGATGCTAAAAGCGAATTAAATCTATTTTGCCATTCAGATACATACACCTGATAGTCTGTTTATGTTTACTTTTTATACAAACATATTGAAGTACTAGTAAACAATTAAATGAACAACTACACAATGAGGTTTTATATTATTTATTTGTATTCATAAAACTGAAAGACAATATCCTCACTTAAAGAATCTCAATCGAAATGGATGATTCGTAAAAATGACTCATAAAAATGACAATATAAAACTATCTATAACAATAAATGAATCACAAAGTATTGAATAATGCGATAAACATATGTAAAGTAAAAACATTTTATTTTCAACATAGAACACAGGAAACATGAAATTAAAAGATAAATGATACAACGAATTAACAAAGAAATAAAATGTAGGCCAATATACATGCAATACCAGTCATCATAGCATGGGAGACCACATTACTTAATGTGCAAATGAAAAAAGGGTCGAAGGTTGGTAGACAAAACAAACAAAAAATGACTTGGTTATCAGACATTGTCATAGAGCCGAATGCGGATGTAATAATAAAAAACCTTATATTATAGTTTCAATATACAGTTTTAAAACTTTTAATAGACATCGAGGATGTAAATGAAGTATTAAAGCGGCAAGGCAAATAATTCAGCACCTGTGATTTCGGTTTATATGAAATGAAAATTTAGAATTCTGCATCTGTACCTTTAGCCAAAACAATCGTTAATACACGACTAAAATACATGAACAAACAAGCGATTGAATACGTTTGCACAAAGTGCAGTATTAGAGAGGGAGTATGTATTTGATAATCTCATCAAATATAAGTCTGAAAGGACTAAAACAATCAACTTGCTATACACGAATATGCTTATTATTGATTCAGCTGTTTGTCTTGTACACTGGCAGTGGTCCAGTGGTTAGTACGCGGCAGGTCATATCCTTCTATGAAAATTTGGCAGAAATCTCGATTTTCCTCCATATGTGTAGAAGTTGTCAGCTCCTTGTGGATGGGTAGTTAGTACTATAAGTGTAAAATTGTTGAAAAACGGCGTTAAATCCCAGTGGCAATAAGTCACATAAAAAAAAACAAAAGAAAAAAAAATTCACCGGTGGTAAGTGCAAGGTAGGACATTTTTAAACAAGTTTGAGCGTGCCGAGGCAGTACCCCTCGAGGGAAGATAAGATTTTGCTTTTCTAGAAATCCTGTTCTTATAATGTATTAAATCTTATGGAGATGGTGGTTGCTTGAGTTGTGTTTGACTAGCATGTAAACACTGAGAGTCTGTACTTGGTCTTGGCACCTGAAATAGAACAATTCTATTAAGATTTTCCAAATAGTCTCATTTTTGTTACTCAATGTGAATCACTGGCATATGAAAATACTGTTTCGCCAATGCTCTTAATGTAATCTATTTGATTATCATGCAACAATGTTCTAGTGTAAACTAGAATTACATGTACTTACAATTGGCTCCATCATTTCTTCAGGACGTTCTAAGTCTTTCAGATCTTCCATGGTATGATCATCGTTTTGATCCTTCACATTATTATCATTATCATTCATATCGCTACCGTCTAAAAGAGGTTCACTTTGATTATCATCTCCTACATTTATTGTCACGCTATTTGGATTATTCACCGTAAGTATATTGTTCGTGGTTTCTGTCTTTGTATAGGTCGTCTTAGTCACTGCAATTCAATCAATTTGAAAAATGAGATGATCAGAAATTGAGTAATTTTTCAATAGCAATTACTTCGGGAAATGTATTCGGAACAAATTAATGGTACACCAAGAAAGAAAAATGAATTATACGAAGTGGATATACGAGTCAACTTTTATTCACTAAGATGATCTCGTCGGTATCAAATTTATGTTTTAATTGTTTGGAACATGATTGGTACACCTACCTCAACGAAATTTACGCAACATTGTCAAAGGAAAACGTGTATACTGGTACATATTTCTAGTGCAAGGATGATATAATGTCGTTTAGTCCCTCTCCTGTTCTAATTGCAGAATTTCAACTTTTTCGCAAGTGCAAAGATCTTCAAAAGCTTAAGTGCGCGGTAAATATGTCAATTTAATTGAAATATTTTTACAATTAGACAATACCGATTCAAAGTGTACTTAATCTGTGTGTATATTGTCTATTCTGATATTTGCTTTGTTTAATACAGGTGTGTATAAAATATCTTGATGTAAACTTTATTGAGCAAGAATATGTTATCAATCTACAGAAGAAAACACTTAACTTACCAGCTTTTTTCTTCCAAACCACTATAATAGTTGCCACTGAAATGTATAATAAATGTAGCGCGTAGATAGAAAATTCAAATCACTTCACATATATCTTTATAAATAGTTTTGTTAAGGGTAAAATATTTATACAATATATAAGGTATATATAAACAAACTTTTGGGTCTTTGATGATAGATAAGAACATTTTTTTGCAGAGTACAGTACTTATAAATAGAAACTGATGCCACAAAAACAAAAAAACTTTTTTTGCAAGTCTCATTTGCCATGTAACATTTTAGCATACGTTATTATATCTCTTAAAGACAATAAATTAAATATCAACATCTAATTTCATTAATATTGATTCAATTTTATTATGTTTTCAACCAGTAAGTCGTATTGCATCAAATTGTATAAACAATGGTTAAAGTTAGCAACTTGGAAAAATTTGAGGACGTGCTTAGTCTTTTGAAGGTCACTGTATAATACCTTAGATAAATTTAGCCACAATTAATTTCTGTTAAATGTAATTCAAGCGTCTCGTGTTTATAAGGTTGTCGTCAAAATCATCAGTTTGTTTACTGGCCTGAATTGTCGATGTCGACTGAGTTTTTTCCGACCAAGGCAGCCATCTTGTTTTCGGTAAACGTTACTTTGGTTAACTTCATAACTTAACCTCAAATCTAACCCAAATTTAACCTCAAATTTAACCCAAATTAAACTCAAATTTGACCTCAAATTTAACCCAAATTTAACCTCAAATTTGACCGGGACAAATGAATGAGACACATACAAAGGCAGAGACAAATAACAGAGCAGACAGCAGTGGCGGGGACAAATGAATGAGACACATACAAAGGCAGAGACAAATAACAGGGCAGACAGCAGTGGCGGGGACAAATGAATGAGACACATACAAAGGCAGAGACAAATAACAGGGCAGACAGCAGTGGCGGGGACAAATGAATGAGACACATACAAAGGCAGAGACAAATAACAGGGCAGACAGCAGTGGCGGGGACAAATGAATGAGACACATACAAAGGCAGAGACAAATAACAGAGCAGACAGCACTGGCGGGGACAAATGAATGAGACAAATACTAAAGGAGAGACAAATAACACGGCAGACAGCAGTGGCGGCAGTTGTGTAACGGTTTCACTTACCTATGATAATAATCACTATGATGCACATCAAAACGATGATTATTGTTTCAGTCTTCGGACCTGAAAGATACAATTACCACGTTGATGACAAAGATGAAATACGAGAAGAACCGGTTAAGCTAGTCTTTCCAAATGTTCTCGAAAATCACAGCAGACTTGAACCTAGTTCAGTACGAGAAGAAATCGGAAGTCAGTGGGTATACGAGTGGATACATGAAAACAACTATAGCAACAACTAACCAATAGAAATTCTTGGTTCTAGGAGCAGAGTCATTTTTCCGCAACGTTTTCGTTCAGAGTTGCAGGCTGTATACATGAATGCTGTGGTTACCAAAATTTGTACTCCATGAAATTGGTCTAAATAATGAGACGGTCTAATTATCAATTTCAAATATAGAAGAAAGATCGAAAACTGACCAAAAAGTGAGTGGTCGTTGTATCGAGGTGGTCGTTAATTGATACATATATCCATTTCTTATTATTTTGTAATTTATTGAAGTATTATTGAATAGATTTAGTTTCACGCTATGTTGTTACTGTTGCATCCCTTTCTCTTTCCAACACAAACACTATTACCCTGTTTCCAGCAGTTAGATACATTAATGAGTCAATAAACCCATAATGTATGTACCAACAACAACCCTACCCTCTATCTATTGAATTAACATGGTTCGCAAACTGAGTCGCGTAGTACTAAACATACAATTGGTAGATATTGTCGTAATAAAAAATATTGCCTTTTGTAAGATAGTTTCCATGCACCAAAGACGAAGCGGAAAAATAGGGATAAACAGTAAACAAAGTCAGTAAAATTACTGTAAAGTGAAAACAAAAGTTAATGAGTATAAATAAAAACTAATATATAGGATAGGGAGAGGGATTACGACACATGACTTACTTTCTTCCTAAGCTGCAATATGAAAGATAATATACATTGTTAAATGTGTTTATATTTCATACGTATATTTCATACTTCAGTCTAGTAAATGAACGAATCTTTTATGGTTTTAATTGGCTATTCAGGCAAGCTTTATATCTTTTGAAATATTTTATTTAAAATTCATTTCATGATGGCAATAAACGATAATCGCGTTTACAGCATTGCCCACAAGAAATTTATGTACAGTAAAATGTACCCTCCAAATTCTGCTCCAATCGGTCTGACTCGAGTTGCACTATACTGAACCATATGTTAAAGTAGTTTTTCGCTACATGAACATTAACAAGTACTAGTTAGAAAAAAATCGTTCATGAGTATAATTACAACAAAAATACTACCTTTTTCCCGTAATACTTCCGCAGGTTTCGAAGTGCCAGTTGTATCCTGATATGGGGATTCTGTTTTACTGTGCTGGTCATGATGTGGAATACTCGCGTTACCAGAATGTGGGTTTAGCTGTTCGTGTTTCGTTGTTTCTTGTGCTGAACTTTTGTCCGGGATGCAAGGTTCAAAACAGCTGTGTTCAATATTTGGTTGAATGTATCCTTTTGGACAAGGCACTTCATAAATATCAATGTCTTCTTCAAGAGGTCCATTTATCTTCGCAATGTGACGGGTATCTGTGGTAAAAAAAATACGACAAACTGAAAATTGTGCTTATTACACAATAAAACTCAAAATAATGTTCATTTCGTAAGGATGGTTTAATACACCTTGTTGGCTACTTAGTTCTTTTCACATGAGTATTTTCGTTTTTCAAATAGAACAAAATGACGATATTAGGATACACAAATGGTAAGGAATGGTATATACATGTATATTTTTTATAAAATAATGGTAACTCACGTTCATCGCATTGGTTGAAAGTCCCACAAAAATGCACTATGGTTCTACTATCATGGAGACAGTGGTAAGACCCGTAATGGCATTTATCTTGGAAACAATTTAAATGATGCACTTCATTGTCCCTCGTACTCCAATGACAAGTGGTTATATCACAAGATCGATAGGGGGGAACTTCTAATATGGGGAGTCGCTTAATATGTTTGGCATTTTCAGGAAGTACATCTGTACGGAGGTATAAGGGGATGTCTCTTCCCTCAGGTAGAAATGGGATTGTGAAAAAATACAACGCTACAAGAAGCATTTCTTTTCTGAAAAAAGAAGAAATTTTCGTAAGACAAATGTTACACAGAAAACTATAGGAAAGAAAATTGCATGTTACGAATTTATATGAAATACACTGGCAATGTATTTTAACTACAAACGTAGATTTTATTGCAAGGATTTCAAAATAAACAGGCTTTACTTATGAAGACAAGACAAATGTCGCCACAATTTTACTTCAGATTTCAATATTTACACATGGAAGATATTCTTGAAAACATACCCCCGCAAAAAAATCTGAATTCCTGCAAATATTTTGATTGTGATAACATGATAATACTTTTTGCCAGATTGCTGGTTCATGAATTTTAGGTTCACAGTGCAAAATGCATGAAAAATGAAATAGAGGTTCTTTTAATCCTTTCAAAATGCACATCATTAATAGAATCATTGAGTGCTTTGGTACATCAAAAGATTCTTTGAATAAAGCTCTATACGTGATACATATCAAACTTAAACCTTTTGTGTAGTTTTAAATTGCTCCTATCTTATCAAAAAATGTAGGACATTAGTTATAATTAGCATCCGGTTATATATATATATAGAACAGTACAAATACTATGTAATATGGTTTCCCAAGGTGCGTTTTATGTCTATGTAACCGGATGCTAATTATAACTATTGTCCTACATAATATATATCTACCAAATAAGAAGAAAAAATGAACTAAAATATTGTTTAACAACTTTTCATATGGAAGTTATAACAATTAGCTAAAAAAACAGTAGTAAAGTTTGCAAGTGTTTACAGAGCAATGTTTAAAAAGAAGTTATTTAAACACGATATAAAATGATAAGGCAATTGTCATTTTTAAATGGCGTGATATAAACCAGTATTTATACTCCACCAATGGGTAGAATCTATTGTGACTAAAGTACAAAATTTACGTCTCTTTTCATATAATTTACTATCAGGAAATAAGAACACAATATAACACGATACAACACACCATGTTTCTGGTTGATATAACGAGAAATTAATACAATGAAATATAAAACAAATTCACTTACTCATTTCAATCCGGAAGTGATTACTAGATTGGCTCCGCCCAATAACGTAATTTACTACCGCCGTTGTCTCCCGTGCGGCTCAGTTTCTGCGGGATCGTATTTATTATTGACAATATTATGCCATATTTAATCTATGTTAAGTGTCTAGGCAGGGAGGATTTTCTTTTTTTAATAGTGAGAACATTCTGAAGTACTGTTGTACTTATGATTGTCATAATTATAGCTTTCATGCCTATGTTATAAATGCTCTCCCGAAATAACTAAAATGTCACGTTCGTATTCGTGATGATATGTAGTCCTTAACAAGCCCCAATGTACTAATTCTCCAACAACTTTGATGTCATTTCCTCAATCACCTATCCAACACAGTTGAGAGAACATCATGGTATGCCTATCCACTGAGTTGTAGATGAATACCAGCCTCCACAGATTATTACAAATGGTCACGTTTTAAAAGTGTACTCCACTTCCTTTGGAATGGTGTGCTTAATAAATACACCATCCTTATCTATTCCTTGTAATTCGATATGGCTTTGTGGTCGCATTGACCACCGACCGCTACGACCCCTTTGTACACAAGCTTTTAACTTGTCGGGCTCAATGTTGTAACGTGACTTTACGTATTTTGTACGTTTCACTTCAGGGCAATACACATTTCATGTTTACATCCATGAATTTATCATCTATTTCTATTATTTTCTTTGCCTTATTCCATAACTGTATTGCTCTGCAACTATTTTTCTTCATGGCTTGGCACACAATTTATGTCCAATTCCATGTGAAAAGCTCACCATAATATGAAGGAAGATATGACTAATTTTTTTCGAGTTGATTTAAATATGTGATAAATTGACAGTTCGTACGGCATATTTTGTTATTGAACAAATTTCTACGTTCAAAACAAACGCGAATAACCATACGTAACACTTGCGCTTATCTGATTTTCATACCAGCAGATCATCAATCTATGTTAGGTACTGATAAATTGATTAAGTTCGATTCGGCAACAATCGGAAGTGATCGACTGTTCTCCGAATTCTACCGATAGTCGAATAGGAATTTAGGACCCAAGGCTATTCTTATCAGGGTAATAAATCACGATCAACATATCCAGCTCTCGGATAAATTATACAGCGATACCTTAAACTGATTATTTATGTTTTATATCTAGAATCTATATCTAGAGTCAATAAATTTAATAGAAATAAATTGTATTTTGTTGAAATGTCATGGACATGAGACCACTGCACAATAAGAACTCTAGAATTTGGGCCACCTAGGTGATAAAGACCTATATGCATATAATGTTTTTGTGTGTTTAATATCACTCAAATTAATTTGTTTGATCAAATATCAGCACAACACAGATTTAAAAAACAAGCTTCGGACAAAATAAACGAAAACAAACATTTTCAAGTTTCCGATTGAAAAAGGAGAAATGTGTAGTTTCTTCATAAATGGCCTGTGTTAATATATATAATTTTGTTTGGATCCGACGTTCCAACATTTAGTTATTTTTTATATGATTTTTTTATTATTACATGTTACAGATGTATTCAAACACTCCTATGTAGCAGATAAAAAACACTCATATAATAATTACATGATTCAACAGTAAAACAACAGACCAGCCTCCCTCTACGGCTGGACCCCTCTCGGCCCCTAGTCCCTTCCCGCTAATCCCTTCCCCTCAGTCCACATTTAATATGGACAAAATTCGTTCAAATCATTCTACTATAAGTTTTAAAAGCCCTGTTTTTATACACCAATATCTTTGAACGAAAAGTCATTCTATTCATTGAGAAGCGCAAATTTTTTACCAAAATACACATTATATTACTTAAGATAGAATAGTTGCCCCCCTTAGACTTACGAAACTTGCTTAATATAAAACAGGCAAAATATTTAATAAGCCATCAGGGCCGTGAGGTGCAAGGTACTATATTTTTGGCGAGATGAGTGTCGTTGGTTCAATCCAACCCAAGACACTTTTTCCGTGTACTTTATTTATTTATTTTCTCTTTTCTTTCTTTCTTGCTCAAATGTATAAAAGCATTTCAAAGAAATAGAAAGAAAAAAGTTCTTAGGTTATAAAGTCTAATTTAAAAAGTCTTGCCATTCCTTTCAAATTTGAATTTTGATGCATGCTTATACACCATTGCTTACATAGGTGACAATGTTGGTGGTGAAATCAAAATTATTCGTGAAACCCTTAGAATATCTTTTTTTCCATCGTCATATACAAATGACCACAGTTTCATTGAGTAAATTATTTCAAAAGAAGATATTCAATCAATATTATGACTTATTTGTATATCTGTTTTAGATTGTAACATGGATCAAAGATCTAAAATTTATATATATTTTTCATTCATTTTCCCTGTATGGTTCTATATTTGCAAAATCACAAATCACACCAACATGTGAATACGTAAATTTGCAACAAAACAAAATGGTCTCAGCCCCTAATTAGCACAATGAAAATCGATTCGGTCCTAGTTTATCCGGTAATTTTCATCAAGCACCGCATATCTGCCAAGAAAAAAAACGTCATTTCGCTACTCTGCGTTTACAACAGAAAAACTAAAAGGTAAGTCACTCGCCAATTTTTCGATTGATGGAAGTTACATTAGGCACCAAGCTCAAATTTACAAATTTATTGCACTTTGAATGATCTTGCTCAATTCTACTTTAATGATTGCATGGGACAAATGGAATTGTTCATACATCAAGAATCTTAAATAAATTTAAGTTGTAGTGGATCAGCAGTCAGAGGGGTGGTACAAAAATATTGCGGAGAAAAAATATTAACAAACGACATAGCTCTCTTTCTATTTGAAATGCGATAGTTTGTGGTCAGAACTTTAATTAATTCCCGCATGCTTTACCTACATATTATTATAGTAGTAAATAATATAGTAATTTCACGTTAAATATAAGTTATATATAAGTTAGAGTCCGTCTGCAAGCGAATTTAATCAAGACCGCATCTTAGGAGTGATCAGAGTATCCATAATTGAACGCCAGCTAATACTTTATTGAATTCTGTTTTGGAACATAATAATGATTTAATTTTTATTTATGTAAGTTTGAATGAAAGCCGGGACCCATTTTGTTTGACCATTATCATTACCCCTCTCTTACTTTCTGCAGTATTCGAATCGTAATTCATGTTTAATTTAGTCATTCTGAATTTTAAACTATATAAAAGTAACAAAAATAACACTATATTGAATTTAATGTAATAATATTACCAGTAATGCATTCTGGAGAAGTGAAGACGTCCTTCGTACTTTTGTCGTTCGATTACAATTTAGTGTTCTGTGACCCTAAATGGATTGATTTTGGCGGGAGTAGCTGTCAAACTGCGGTATTTTCGCTTCATACTCTTTTTGTCGTGTTGCTTGACATCACTTATTGATTTCATTATCACATTTCCAATGTGCATATTATCGTTTGCCTCCTTATATTTGAAACTATCAACAATCATTTATTAATGTTTCCGTCGTTATTCCTGTTTGTAATTAGTTTTCGCGAGCCGGTAATCATTGTGTTGCGCATCTTTGTTAATAAATGAATAATTGTTATTAAAAATAATGTTTATGTAAACCCCCTATATATTCCACACGTTTTGTTGCACATTGATATGTAAATACGTTGAATATTTTTGATTGGTTGTGAACAAAAAGCCTGATTTACTTATATCTGTTTAACTTTTACAGTTATAGTTTCAAACAGAGAAGCACTGGACATGTGTTAATTTTGAAAGTTCTGAATTAAAAAGAGCTGCTACTATTATTGAAAGCCTGACCTTTTTTACCAGAAATAAATGAAATGAATATTTTACCCTTTGATATCTATTTTAGTGTGTTCCTGATTTATCTTGGGTGATGGAAAACATGTTATTTTGTCAGATTGATAAAAGTTTATGCACACTAGATGCCTCATTTGCTGTTTGATGTTCATGAAATTTAGACTGTTTGATCTTAGACACCAGTCTGATTAAAAAATATTTGAAAAATGTATAAAATTATTTCTAACAGTAAATATATGTATGTTGATTCATGTGTTGAAAAAACTGGAAAACAAAAGAGAAAAAATCCAATTATTACAAAATGAGCAATTTGTGCTATTGTTTACAAAGATCATTCTGTTTACAGACTGTTGTTACAATGACAGATCTCATTGACACAAAAAGAGTTTTGAAACAATGGGAGGCGAGGTTCTTCAAAGAAAATGGCAGAAAGCCAAATAAGGTAACTATTTTTTTGAGGATTTTTTCATTGATGGATTTTTGTTAAACTATTTTGATCTGCTACGTCATCCCTAGTTGCTTTGTAATTTGTCAACCCTTTAAAAGAAACATTGAAACAATTTCTTCATTTCTTCCAGTAGACATTTGCTTATGACTGGCATTAACCTTTTAAAATAAATCTATTTTTGTGTTTACATTTACTGAATAAGTGTCTTAAACAGTGCTAAAAACATGGTAAAAAGTTTTCTGGAGTTTTCCGGAATGTCCGTTTTTTCCAGGTCTGGACCCTACGGGTTTTTATTGTTTCCGTGGCACTGAGGTTAAGATTTCCATTTTTTTAAAAATTTCAACTTTTACCCATGTAAAAATAGTTTTTTTGTTGCTACAAAAATGTGATATTTTCAATACCTTGATGATATAAAACTGATGCCACTAAAATTTTATTTAGTCTCAAGTTAGTATGGTGTCATTGTAACACATTTTGTAAGATGTTCCTTCTCATGTGAATTGTTTTGCTTTCATTATAGGTTGATATTGATAATGCTCCTGAAAATATAAAAGGTGGGTCATAGTTGATTTCAAACAATCCTGTTTATTCAATCTTTTTTTTCTTATCCCTTGTAAGACTTACTAAACTGTCCTTAAAAGTACACTGTATGACAGAATGGCGTAGATCATGAGTTTTGTATTACTATATATTTGTCTAACTAGTCCGCAATTTCTTATTAAGTTAACAAAATTTGTGCTAAAAACTGTTATTGATTGAGTTATTCTGTTTGTAAAAAGGCATGAAAAACTATCAGACCTCTGTCCACCAGCAAAAATTATGATGAAGTCTGGTAAAATTTTATTACTGGCTCTCAAGTCCAGTAAAATTACTTTGATTTTTATGGAGATTTATATCAATATAATTATATTGTAGGCCTATAGTATTTATTCATGCTCAGTAATGATTTCAAGTTTGTCAGTGCTCTAGTCCTGTATTAGTTATAAACTGTACTTGAAAGCTTTTATTCTTCTTTCAGGGAATACCTCAGCCATATGACCTCCCTGGTGACTGTTTACGTTTTTAAGTAAAAGATTGTACAAGAATAAATATTTGATTTTTATTCTGTTTTGTTTACTATTTGTAGAAAGTACATTTTCTTGTTATGCGTTTCAGAGACATACTCAAAGTACACAAAATTACGTAAAGGACAGAGTAAACCAGGTTTATCTACCAAGGGGGATAATTCTGATTCAAATGTACCTGTTGAGAAAGATCAGAATGTGAGACCTATGGAAAAAAGTAATTGTGATGATGATAAAATGGGTGAAATAGTAGCTGATGTGAATGTTAACAATGAAACTGATAATAATAGTAGTGTTGAAGTGTGGGGAAGTCAGTTTGATAGAAAGAAGGTGATACACGATAAGACTGAAGGAGCTGCTGAGAAAACTGACAACAAGCCATCATTTCTGAAAAATCTAGGACAAAAAATGTACCAGCAGTCAATGAAACTCAACAAATTAAAGGTATTTAATTAATGCATATGTGAAAGTTGTCAGTTATTTGCTGGAAATTTGTTTTTCACTTGTCAGGATTGGTTTTTACTACCAGATTTCCTAAATTTGCTTCTGTAACACAGGTTAAGGATTAGTTCAGAGTTCTGGTTATCTTACTACGAAATCATCAAACTGAGGCCTGGTTTTATAGGATATTTGATTGCAATATATTTGTTTAGATAAAAAGTGATAAATAAATGGTATGATTTAGTTTGAATTGTAGTAACTACTGGTATAATGAAACAGACTGTAGGTTGTTATATATTTTTAAGTGTTAACCTTTCGCTTCATAATCATTTTTTAGACACTTCCAAATTCAAACCTAATATACAAAACATCAATTTATTTAAGAAAATTGGGTTATTTCTCTTTGATAGTGTGGAAAACATCCTGGTAAAAGACGCAATTGCTCATTCCAAGCAATGGCTTCTTTTGCAACATTTTTTTCAAAAGTCGTCTGCTTCAGATGTGGAGGATTGCGGTAATATGAGGCTAAGGGTTAAAAAGTTAGAACAGAATTATACTTGTAGGCTTTCAGATAATAAAGTAAAAGTAAGGCTTATAGAATCTAAATTTATGAATTAAGCTGTTATTGTTAGGCATCTATATAATGAAATGTTTATAAAAGTTCTACACCTATACAGAGACAAGACGTCAGAATGTTTTAATTCTGTTATCAACATAGTACTGTTCATTTTGTTTTATGCATACTGCAGACTACAGTACCGCTCGGGAAACCTTTGTGGAAGAAACCAGATACACCGAGACCCGTGAAACATCTGTCCATGTTCAGTCCTGACAGTATCCAATCCCTGGAGGACACAGGTTTGTTCATTTCAAGAATTTAGGGATTCAATTTTTCCATAGGTCCATGGTCTATGGATTGAATGATCTGCTGAGAAAATCTTAGAGGTTAATAGGGTAGGGGGGAGGGGTAAGATGAGTACTATGCTAGGAACTTATTTGAAAACAAGTAACTAACAAGCTTCTCAATGCGTTTAAAGCACCAGGACTTAATCCTGAGGTAACCTTCTTGTAGCACCATCAAATTACTACAGTATTCAATATAGTGCATGAATGAAGTGAAATTTTTCAATCTTTGACTGAATCCTGAAAGTTTGCTCAGTTGCAGCTTAATGGGAGACAGCAGATGATATTTATGGACCCATCTGGAAAGATTCTGATTCTTTGTGTTTTTGCACTTTTTGTCTGGCCATAACTTACAGTATTTCTTTTCTTTGCAGAGTTGAAGACTCAATCAGAGACAAGTGAATGTGAGATCTCCGATGAAAAACCTGCAGCCTTTGGAAAATTATTTCAGAAAGCAATGCTCATATCCAAAAACAAAGGTCAAGTTTTAGATGACTCTGGAGGTTCAGAGGGGTATATGAACAGATATACAATGAAATCTAAGTCAAAACCATCTTTCTTGCCTGGCAGTTACTCAGGACTTCTTGAAAAACATCGTCAAAACTTAGTTATCGAAGAAGAGGATGTTGATGAAAATAGTGATAAGATTACTGATAAAGAAACTAAAGGTGCTGATGAAGATATAGACACAGATAATGTTGGTGGTCATTCTTGGAATATGTCAGTGTCTAAACTTATACAAGAAGATGAACTAGAAGTTAAGAGGAACAAAGCCAGAAATCTTAAAGCTGAAAAAACTGGGAAAAAGTCTACTGGTAAAGTGAATATTAAGGTTGTAGATAAATCATCAGACAAAAATGCAAAACAAATATGTATAACTGATAAACATGAAGATTCAGAGACTGCAAAATCTGCAGCTAGTAATGAAAGAAGGAACAGAATTGAAACTGAGGAGTTAGACATAGTTGATGATAAAAAGGCTACAGTGAAGGATACAGAAGTTGTAAAACAAATGGATGAATTTGATATAGATGCTCATGCTAATAGTGACAATGATAGCCCTGTAAAAGCTAGATCTGGAAAATATGCTTCAAGAAATATTTGTTCTAAATCGAACAAGAGAGTAAAGAAGTTACCTAGTAGTGATGAAGATATTGTCATGGATACTAATGATCAAGTCTCTGAAGATAGTGACATAGAATCTGGATCTAGGAAGAGAAAGAAAGCAAGTAAAAGTCAAACAGCAGCAAAGAAAAGGAAGACAATTGCAGATAATGTGGTAATTGAGAGTCCTAGAATTGAATTTTCTTTATCTTTACATTTGATAGTCATCATATATTTTCATTTAGATTAGATTTGGGTGGTTAGGAAAATCAATTGTTATGACCTGTACCAATCTTAAACCTTTGTATGAAAATCAAAAAGCTTAAAGAGATTAAATTTGACATGAATTTTCTGTCTCAACATTCTGTTGTGATGCTATTTTTTATTCAGGAATTAGTTAGTATTGATATAATAGAAATATAATATGTAATAATATGAAATGCTTTATTGTATGTTTAAAAAAAGCATCAGAGCTAATTTTATCAATTTGGTAAGTTCCATCATTTTGGTTTTTTTTTAAATAGACTGTCAATGATGAAGGTGGTACTGTCACATTTATGTCTGTAAGAAAACCTGCACGGTAATTATCATTTTACTATAATATGTAATATTCTCTATCTTTGCCTAGTATACCTGGGCTTATAATTTAAGATTTAAATTCTACCTTTTTATCAGAATCCTTGATTCTTATCATTGTGACACATGATATCAAATATCGTCTTGTAATCAGCTTAGAAAGGTACACACTGAGACTTGTTTTACTATACCTTTAACATTTGATACATTTTGGCTGTATTTTAAAAACTTTGTGAAAGCTTTAAGTTTTACTTAGTGTAAGAATGGGTCAGTTCATGATGATAAACCAAGGTTCTGTTAGCTTTATGATGCTGAAGTACTGTTTAATAAATGGCTATGAGATCAAGCTATAGTGTTTGTTTGGTTATATAGATATATGGGTATTTTCCAAGTATACTTGTTTGAACAAAATTAGTGTTTCCTCACCATATCTCACATTAGTTTTTTGAAAGTACAAATTATGGGAACACAGATGGAACGGTGGCAAACGCTATAATGATGATTATTACATGGCCCCTGATTTAGCAAAAATTGATAAAATAGACCTTATATGTTTTCTTGATTTTAAGTGTTCCCATCCAGTCTTCACCAGATTATTTTGTGACATTTTTGTCACTCTTGTCCTTTTTTTCTTTCAGTTCCAAACCATCTTCGGATGGTAATTTCATAAGACTGAATATGAAAATAAAGACGTACAAGAGAAAAGGACGTCATATGACGGGCCCGCAACATAAACGTATGATGTGGAAACAGAAAATGCAAGCACGAAGTAAAAGTTATGGAGATGCTTGCTTCAAATGTGGACAGTCTGGACATTGGGCTAACAAATGTCCTAACAAAGGTATTGTATGTGTTTTAAGTAGAGAAAATAAAGATGTGCAGTAAAATATCAATATTAAGACCACCATTTGGACCTGGAAAGAGCGTTAATATTGAGGTGATCTCAGGCTTCTCAAAACTGCTGGAATACTAGCCTGACATTTGGTCAGGCAAAGTTAGAATTTCTGTTCTGACAGAGTGGGTGATAAATGCTGTAAATCATGCCCGACTGCAAGATGTCTGGTCTGGTACTCTCTATAAAGTTATTGGACCTATTTGCCTGACATGTCCAACAGTCTGGCATCTTTTGGGAAGCCTGAATCTTATTATCAAGTAAAAATAAACCAAATATAGAAAACTTGTCAAAAATTGAGTGATTGTTTTGAGGTGGTCATTATATTGAGGTGGTCGTTAATTAAGGGTTACTATGGATCATCTGTGCAGAACATGATTTCCTTTATTTTAAGGCTAGAAAAAAAAACATGTTTATGGTGACTTGATATTATGGTAGGCAGGTAGCAAAACTTTTCTTCCCTATTTTTTATTCTTAACTTATCTTCCTTACCTTGGAGGTACAAGTTATCCTCAAATGTTATTTTTAAGACTCAATCGGCTTCATTGACAATATAACCATGTAAGAAATTAACCCATGTATTATTATACTATAAATCATGCTTGGCTGTTCTAATTTACTCATCAGATCGTAGACTTGTGATTATAATGGCCTATCATTTCTTAGACTACTTCTTTTTGTATAGGGAAGGAAAATCTATAAGTTGACTTAAAATGTTGTTATTTTCAAGTTAAAAAAATGTGAAAATGCAAATCAATATTTTGTAGATGTAATTAAATGATAAATATGATCACATGTGTTATCAGTTTATGAAGTACAGGAAGTCATTTGACTGATGATAATCTAATCACTCCAGCTATGTGCTCATGATTTAATGCTAGCACAGCCAAACTTCTGTATGTACTTACTCAAGTGTTAAAATATGAATGCATATTTATTGTTTCTTATATCCTCTTTCATAGTTATGTTCTTATGTATTCACGTTCTTTAATCATTGTATGGATATTTGAATGTTGGGGGATTATCAGAATAAATCCATTAATTTCTCATATTTTTTTCTCATTTATATCAGCTAGACAGATTAACAATAAATATGAAAAAGAACCAGTCAACGATGAAGATTTTCCCAGTATGCAAGAGGCGGCCATGTTGGCTAAAGGATGTCGCACGGAAAAAACAGAGAGTTCAAGTAAAATCATAAATTGAATTTATTTGTTGTGGCCCATTTAGTGAACTCATTTTGAGATTTGAACTTCCTTGAAATGCTTACTTCCTTTGCTCGATAATTATTCCAGCTTTTACTGTCTGAATTAAATCTAATAATGGTTATGAAATGGATAACAGGAAATCTCTCTGTAATCACAATGTTTTGTGATAATCATGTCTTATCATGCTCATGTTAACAAATATTTCGGTCATGTATATATTTGTACTGTAAAACCTTGTTATTTTGAGGAAACCTCGAAACAGACTAACGGCTCGAGATGAATGTGGTGCTTGTAATAACAGGTTCTTGTTTGTTGGTTGAAAATAATACACTAAACTACGTACAATAATTGATGGAACTTTAGAAACTCCTTCAGATAAGTTAAGTGTGATATTGATGCTTGTAAAGACAAAGTTTTACTGTATATAATGAGATAACCTTTTGTGCCTAAAATTGGTCGTAATAATGAGGTGGTCCCTTTATCAAGCTGAATTATAAGGTGTTACTGAAAGCTGGTCCAAAAATAAATGGTTGTCATAACAAGGGTGTTGTAATACTGAGGTGGTTGCAATGTCAGGTTTTGCAAATTGAAAGCACTTTGATGACAAATTGGTGTCTGTGGTTGATTAAACTAAAGGTATGGTCAAAATTATGTTTACAGCTAAGAAATCAAATGTTGACAATGGAGGTGAAGATGCAACGAAAACTGTAGATATTAAAGATGAAATGGATGAAGATTTAGAGATTCAGTCGGGTATTGTAAGGTCAAGGTCTGTGGTCAGTGTGGCACCACCTGCCATGGAACCCTTAGTACAGTGTGGAGATAGTGAAACTGTTCCTTGTAAGTGATAACTTTATTTTGGGATTAAGAATTAGAAAAAGTAGAGTGTTAAAATTTTACTTGTATATGTTTAGGCATTTGTTCAATATGTTTGTGTAATGATATTGCAAAAATTGTTAATGTCTTACTGACTTACAGGGAGGGAGGACGAAAAAAGAACCTTATTTTTTTCTGCTGACCCTAGAATTTTTTATATTTATGGGTCAATTTTTTTTTCATTTTCATATGATCTACATCTCTGAACTAAAAAATATATTTGAGAAAAAAAATACCTGCCAACCTACTGACCCTATTTTTCGGGGTTAAAACCAGGCATTTATTTTTATGGGCTTCACCCAGTTCATGAGGGATACAAAATATATGCCAAGATGGGCATTTGAAGTTTGGATTAGTTTACGTTGTGTGAAAATGTTTGAAGGTGCGATTAATGATAATTCTGTGTCTCAGTAAATTTGTTGCGATAGTTTCCCTTTGATGATTTCCATACATATTCCTTAGTATTTGGTAGGTGAACTGACTGAACAAGGAAAAAGTTTTCTTTATTACACCTGAACCCCGCATTGCGACCACCCTGTTCTACTGTACATTAATTCACCAGTGTGTAGGTAGAGGAATGAAACTCAAGAACGAAACAGTGTCTAAAGGTCAATTTCCTGTAGTAGGTCACAAAAATGCAGTACAGAATTGGACGCATGTTACCATTACTGAAGAACTATGTTAATCAAGTAAAATCACGCACTAAAGGTAGCGTGAGTGGCTATATGGTGATATCACGTTTTACTACTTTATAGTTTTAAAAAGTCAACCATAATTGCATACATTAATAAACCACTATACAGAGTCTATTGCAAGTGATTTGAAACAAATATTGTACTTGGTCTGTCTTCTATAAACCAATATCGCAAATAATTTTCATATTTTTGAATATAAAAATCACTACTCTGTATATAAGGATATATTACAACAATTAGACTTAAGGTAGCGTAAGTGGCTTCAAACGTAAAAATAAGCGAAAATGACATTTTAAGTTATTAACAATAATTAAATATCATACTATCATACCATGCAACAAAAAAATCGATCCGAATATGCAAAAATAGTGTTTTATCGCGATAAAAACTGCACCCCCATATCGACTCCACTTTATCAGCGAGAACGATCTAGGAGGCGGCGTTGTTAGGGGCTCCTTAAGGGCAATTTTGTATCAATCGATATTAAATTTGGTATCGCTTGCCGTATGTTAACATAAGTATTTGAAATTCGACAGATTATCAACATCAAGCGGATTAAAATGGGAAATAAGAAAAATAAGGCTAAGCAAGGTGTTAGTGTTCTCAAAAATTGAAAAATGTAGTTAGAAATCTCTTTCTCGCGGAAGTTGGTTTACGAATGCTAAAGATACCGAACTGCATAAATCTATATCCCGTAAAAAACTTGACCATAGTGACGTGACATATTGTGAAAATGGAAACTTTATGGTGGAAAATTACGTAATAAATATATAACTGCGACAATCATTTGATGGGCAAGAAAGGTGTGAATTCATTAACATCTTGGTCGATTGGACTACTAGCATCTAATGTACTTTTAATATGAAATATATGATGAAATAACTGATCCGGAACGGTGGTCGTATTGAAGTGTGATATCGATATCATACTCTAACGCCTTGCTAATTATACTATCAATATGGGTCAATTTAGACCTTATATATGTCGCATCACATATTTCTTTATGTTTTGGCGGGAGATATAATAAACAGCAATATGGTATGCAGACACTTCATGCACCTTGCAATAAAACGCACACGATAAGAAAACGAGCTGTCAAAGATTGTTACCCCGTTAATGTTATGACGTACCATTTTTGCAAGTTTAATTAAATTTATATATTCCAGAGTCAGGTTTCAAACACAATTAAAGTTATAAAACTAAAATATATTTAAATCGCCAGTAAATTAATACAGGGAGACTGGGTCAACGGAAATTATTATTTTCGCTATTTCATTGATATAATCAATAAAATAAAATTATTTCAACGTGCACTTTTATTAAGCAACTCTGTATATTTTGGTAAAATATTAAAAAGCTATCAAACAAACAATAAGATGAAAAACAGTAACGCCTTATGGACATCGGACGCGCATGTTTTTCGAGAATCTTATATTATTCTGTTATGTATCCAATTACCTTTATATATTAGTATGTTTTTAAATGATTACATTAACAGTCATAAAACATAGACACTTTTCTACAAATCAATCACATCTTAAGTTCTTAATTTTACACTAAATGCATGGTTACCTTTCATTTAATTTATATAGCGGTTTCCCCAGCCATATTCAACTCGATTTCCCAATCAGCCGTTTCCCCGTTGAGAGCCTCTCGGTTGTTGAGAAATCTGATGTACTGTGTATTGCATCGGTACGATATGATACTATTTTGACAAATAATTCGTAATTAAGCTCTTTAGAGTCATCTAAAATGGTGGGCGGTTTCACTAATTGGTCCGCTAACGATGAACAAATTTGATTGGTTATCAAATTTTAGTAGGCTGTATTAATTTATAGAATAATTGTTGATTACACAAGGTGATAATGATCTGACACTTTTATTGTTAATTTCTCGCTTAGAAAAAAACGCAGTGGGTGCTATTTTTGAACAAAGATTGCCGCCTTATTTGAAGATGGATTTCAAAGCGGTTTTCGGTATTTTGTAGCGGAAATGCTTATCTAGGGAACCGTGTCACAGAATTTTGATATTTGTTTTCGTTTTTATTTTATGGCGTATTACGTAATTGTCAGCGGGGTTCAGGCTACGGAATTTCTTTAAAGTCAAATATCTAAAGAACGGAGGCCGTTATCAAAAATCTGTGACACGGTTCCCTGCATTATACCATGATTGTTATTTTAAGGCTAATTGTTGTAATATATCCTTATATACAGAGTCGTGATCTTTATTCAAAAATATGGAAATTACGTGCGATATTGGTTTATAGAAGACAGACCAAGTACAATATTTGTTTCAAATCACTTGCAATAGACTCTGTATAGTGGGTTTATTAATGTATACAATTATGGTTGACTTTTTAAAACTGTAAATTAGTAAAACTTGATATCACCATATAGCCACTTACGATACCTTAAAATAACAATCGTGGTATAATGCAGGGAAGCGTGTCTCAGATTTTTGATAACGTCCTCCATTTAATAGATATTTGACTTTAAAGAAATTCTGTAGCCTGAACCCTGCTGACGATTACGTAATACGTCATTGATAAAAAACGAAAATAAATATCAAAATTCTGTGACACGGTTCCCTAGATAAGCATTTCCGCTACAAAATACCGAAAACCGCTTTGAAATCCATCTTCAAATAAGGCGGCAATCTTTGTTCAAAAATAGCACCCACTGCGTTTTTTTCTAAGCGAGAAATTAACATCATTAACATTAACAGGTGTCAGATCATTATCACCTCCTGCAATCAACAATTATTCTATAAATTAATACAGCCTATTCAAATTTGATAACCAATCAAATTTGTTCATCGTTAACGGATCAATTAGTGAAACCGCCCACCATTTTAGATGACTCTAATGAGCTTAATTACAAATTATTTGTCAAAATAGTATCATATCGTACCGATGCAATACACGATACATCAGATTTCTCGTCAACAGAGAGGCTCTCAATGGAATGGGATATCGAGTTGAAGATGGCTGGGGAAACCGCTATATAAGTTAAATGAAAGGTAGCCATGCATTTAGTGTAAAAATAAGAACTTAAGATGTGATTGATTTGTAGAAAAGTGTCTATGTTTTATGTCTGTTAATGTAATCATTTAAAAACATACTAATATATAAAGGTAATTTGATGTATAACAGAATAAAATAAGATTCTCGAAAAACATGCACGTCCGATGTCCATAAGTCGTTACTGTTTTTCATCCTATTGCTTGTTTGATAGATTTCAATATTTTACTAAAATGTACAGAGTTGCTTAATAAAAGTTCACGTTGAAATAACTTTATTTTATTGATTACATCGATGAAATAGCGAAAATAATTTCCGTTGACCCAGTCTCCCTGTATTAATTTACTGGCAATTTAAATATATTGTAGTTTTATAACTCGCGTTTAGTTGTATTTGAAACCTAACTGACTCTGGAATATATAAATTTAATTAAACTTGTAAAAACGGTACATCATAACATTAAAGGGGTAACAATCTTTGACAGCTCGTTTTCTTATCGTGTGCGTTTTATTGCAAGGTGCGTGAAGTGTCTGCATACCATATTGCTGTTTATTATATCTCCTGCCAAAACATTAAGGAATGTGTGATGCGACATATATAAGGTGTAAATTGGCCCATATTGATAGCATAATTAGCAAGGCGTTAGAGTATGATATCGATATCACACTTGAATAAAACCACCGTTCCGGATCAGTTATTTCATCATATATTTTATATTAAAAATACATTTGATGCTAGTAGCCCAATCGACCAAGGTGTTAATGAATTCACACGTTTCTTGCACATCAAATGATTGTTGCAGTTATATATTTATTACGTAATTTTCCACCATAAAGTTTCCATTTTTCACAATATGTCACGTCACTATGGTCAAGTTTTTTACTGGATATAGATTCATGCAGTTCGGTATCTTTAGCATTCGTGAACCAACTTCCATGAGAAAGAGATTTCTAGCTTAGCCTTATTTTTCTTATTTTCCATTTTAATCTGCCTGATGTTGGTAATATGTCGAATTTTAAATACTTATGTTAACATACGGCAAGTGATACCAAATATCGATTGATACAAATTTGCCCTTAAGGAGCCCCTTACAACGCCACATCCTAGATCGTTCTTGTTGATAAGTGGAGTCGATATGGGGAAGCAGTTTTTATCGTGATAAAACACTATTTTTGCATATTCGGATCAATTTTTTTGTTGCATGGTATGATAGTAGGATATTTAATTATTGTTAGTAACTTAAAATGTCATTTTTGCCTTTTTTTACGTTTGTAGGCACTTACGCTACTTTAATCTTCAAATATTTCAATAGTAAATTGTCTTTCATTTTGCGAATCTTTTCCTAAAACTTGGGAAAAATGGTTACTATTTTAGATTAAGAATAAGTCAGTTTACCCATGCTTATTATATAAGGTAATACATCTGTGATTACGAAAACATTTTAAATTTTCATACAATGATGCCCATGATTTAAATACCACATAAACAGCATTATACCTAATTATAGCAACCAGAACACACTGTAAAATCTGTGCTAATAGTCACCTATAAAAAGGCTAAAAAGATGAGCCATATTATTCCATAACAAGGAACAATTGGTAATAGTCTCTCATTTATAATCACTACTCCCTTATTGCTGTGAGTTCGAACCCCATCCAGGACCAAATTTCACATGTAAGGAAGCTGTCTTGCTAGCTTACCAATGGCTGATGGTTCTTTCCAGGTGTATTCCTTGGGCCTTCCATTATCATTTAAGCTGGAAAGTTGCCAAATGCCCTAGCAGTTAGTATGGCATTAAAACATCATGAAAAATAAATATTCCACTATAAAGTTTTGTACCTTCAATGTAAACAACTTTAAACTCTCCTAAAAGTAATTCTTATAGACTATGTTGACTGCCCTGAATTTTCAGTGATAATATATAATTGATATGTTCCCATATTTTATTAGTTGATAAAGTATGTGCAGGTGTTTGACTGGGCAAGAATTAAAGCACGAGTGTATCCAATCATCATTAAATAATTGATTCAATGTGGGCTTTCTAAAGGTATTTTTTACGAATTCATAATCTCCAAAATACAAGAGTTTAATCCTAAATCAATCTAATTGATTGCCAAGTTTCAGTTGAGTGGGTAAAGTGAAACAGCCAGCCAAGTTTTATCATAGAATAATGTTTGGGTTGGTTTCCTAAATGCCTATATAGGAAATACTGCTTTAGAATAATTATTTATTGGTAGGTTGTTGCATATGTGTCATCATTTTACTTCCAGCCACACCAAGTTTTGTCATGAAAGGATTGAAAAAATTTGGTTTCGAAAATTTCCGACCTGGACAAGAGGAGGCTGTCATGAGAATTCTATGTGGTAATTGAATTTTATTAGTATGTGATTAAATGATGAATCATTGATTTATTGATTAATTGTTAGATTCATTACCAGTTTAGTTTCCATGGTGATGTAAGCTTGACCATCAGTGTACACAAAACTATACACAAACAAATATTGCCATTTTTTCATATTTAATGCATTCAAACCGTGAACAAAAGCCATCAAAGGGAGAGAAGAAATGTGGCCTTTATATAGAGTTTTTCTTTATTTAGAGCTAACTGTAGTCTTGTCAATAATTTCATGTTGAAGAGTGGCTGTTGTTCTCGGATGATTATTAACCAGTGGCCTTTTCCTCAGGTTTAACTGTATAGTGCAACCTTGATACTGAGACAACTTTTAGACCAAATATATAAGTTATAATATGTAGGTTTGTTAGTCACGTTATCTAGTTGAACTTTACAGGAAGTATTGAAAACCAGTCTGAAAATAAGTGATCTTAATAATGAAATGGCCACTAAGTGAGGTTTTATTGCATATAGTAAAACAACAGAATTATATGATTTTGGAAAGCAGTTCACAAGTTTTAATCACAAACTGTTATATTAATATGATATTCACATGTCTGCCTGATGCTTTATTTGTATGCTAGTAGTAGAATTCGATTTTGAACCCAAGTTTGTATCTCATAAAATATTTTCACATTTACTTAAGTGAAATTACTATTCTTGATACTGCGAATTTGACTCCCTGCCGAGCTTTTTATCATCTGCGGATATGATAAAAGATATTTCATGTGAATAAATTGCGCTATAAGAGTAAATTATATGTCGTAAATTGTCTGTTCCTATTTGTTGTATATGTTGATTTCTGGGTGCAACATAATCTGTTGCAGTAAATGTTGTTTCCAATAATGTGAGACTTGTTCTGAAATGCTGTCTAAGATTGTACTTTTTTATATCCTCTGAACTGCAGAAATAACGCCTTATTCTAGAATTCATGTTATTTTGTCAAATTTCAACTTTCTTCAAAATGTAAATGTTTGATTTTTTGATAACAAATATTAATTTATTGCTGCTTTGTTTTGATTGTGCATGCTTGTCCAGGAATATTTTCATAATATATTGCCACAATAGAAAGATAAACATATGGTTTGGTTATTTTGTATTCAAACAAAATCATTTTTTGTACTATTTAAATGTATAGATTTGTTATTTTATATTTTAAGAAAAATAATATAGTGTATTATATAAACATATTGTCTGATTATTTTGCCTTTTGAAAAAAATCATCAGGGGTGGTTCCTTTGGAGTTGTCAGTGTATGATGTTGTTTATTGCATTCTGGGATACATGCACAGATAGGGAATCATTGTGTAACTTGGATTGTATGCCCTGGATGGCCAAGACTGTTAAAACTGTCTAAGGGGCCTCCATGGTCAATTGATTATGGCCTCCGTGTAGTACTGGGTAATTACTAGTCCTTTCTGCTGTGAGGTTGAATCCCCCCGGGGACCAAATTTCACATGTAAGGAAGCTGTCCAGCTAGCTTAGGAAGGTCGATGGTTCAACACAGGTGTAAGCCTTGGGTCTTTTCCCACCATAAGAAGTTGGAAAAGTTACCATATGACCCTAGAGGTTGGTGTAATGTAAACCCTAGAAAAATAAGTCAGTCTAACCTGATACAAGAAATGAATGTTGACGGTATTTGTGTGGCTTTGTGTTTTTATCAAGTATAGAAAATAACTTACAAGTCTTCTTTCTATGAAACAATACACTTTGGTAAAGTAATTTCCTTGTTTAGGACTGGTCTTCTTTGTTGTTTGTGGTATGTTAGATCCTAGATGTTGATTGATTTTTAGGAGTTCCTTTGTGCAAATTACTTTAAGGAGTGTTTCTCTTTGAAATATTTATTTTAAGAGCATTTATATATCCCAGGGTTGTAGAAATTAATCTGGCTATTTTAGCATTCTTGTTGGCTACTTTTTCCACACAGGGGCTGTTGCCCCTTTGCCTTCAACAATAGGGAACCCTCAGACCCCCCTTCTACTTTTAGTAGTTTACCAGCTACATGAAAACATTCCTGCACCTCTGTCATCCACTGTTATTCTTTGTATGCCTGCCTAGATGAGACATATTATGCAAACATCTGCAGTAGACGGCATCCACCATAGCTCTTTAAGTTGAACAGTTATAAGTCCAGATTTTTAGAAATGAAATAATTGAATATTTTGAACTTTCTGTTGATTGTGATGAATATTTTTTTATGGAACATGAAAAAGCCTTCAGTGAAGAGGATAGGTAATTTCTGTAGTGTTGAACAAAACCAAGCAAAATGATTGGTTTATGTCACTGTATAATTTATTTCAGGTCTATCTACACTTGTAGTGTTATCAACAGGGGGAGGTAAATCACTGTGTTACCAGTTACCCGCCTATTTGTATGCACAGAAATCTACTTGCATAACATTAGTTATCTCCCCTCTTGTATCACTGATGGAAGATCAGGTATGCGTATGTCATTAGAACAATTTGGATCCATAAATATCAAACTCCACCTGTTTGCAAGATAAAAATTTCTAAGATTTTATAAAATTTTGATAAGCTGGCTTCAGAGTTCTTTAAATTAGAAAATATTACCAGATAAAACTTTCAAATATTTTTAAAAGTATGTCTTAACAGGAGCACCTGCTGTAGGGCAAGCAGCACCCTCAATAAATGTCTGCTCACTAAGTGAACAGTTTCATTTATCTTCACCAAACTTGGTTAAAACATTTTTTAGCACACTATCTCAGTCAAGTTCCGTTACTAGCAAAACAGCCCGTAGCTCTCTTGAATTATGACCCCTGATTCAGTAAATGATTATGAAACAAACTTTGTCCGCTCTTTAAGTTGAATTGTTCTTGTTCAACCTTCACCAGATAAATTTGACAGAAGTAATCTGTGACGACCTTCATCTATTTTAGGTTACAGGTCTGCCGAATGGAATACGTGGAGTGTGTCTTCATACAAACATGACCGCAAGTCAACGTGAGAGTGTCCTAAATGCTGTGAAGTCTGGACATGCACAATTTCTGCTGGTATCACCAGAAGCTGTCGCAGGTGGCAGTATGTCGCTGATAACGTCCATGTCAAACTTACCACCTATTGCATTTGTATGCATTGATGAAGCTCATTGTTTGTCTGAATGGTCGCATAACTTCCGACCATCTTATCTCAGGTTGTGCAAGGTAGGTCGGGAACAGAATAATGAATAGGTTTTAATATTGAGGCGATCTTAATATGAAAACGGAGTTGAAAACTAGCTTGAAAATAAATAATCATTCTGATGAATTTGTCTTAATATTAAGGTGATCTTGAAATTGAGGTTGCCTTAATACTGAGGCGGTTGCAAGGTGAGATTTAAGTGTTAATTGTTTTTATATTACGATTAGGAAAATAATTTCATCAGCTATTACGTTTTGGTTATTTATTAATGTATTTATAAGATGATTTAGATTCTGGTACTTCATTTGTTTATTTAGGTTCTACAAGAGAAACTTGGAGTAAACTGTTTTCTGGGTCTAACGGCTACAGCCACTGCGTCTACTGCTGGCGATGTTGCCAGGCATCTCAAGATATCAGACTTCATGAAGGCGACAGTACGAGGGTCGCCGATACCAGCCAATCTTATACTGTCTGTGTCAAGAGATGAAAGCAGGGAGGAGGTACGTATGAACAGTACTGTGTAACTATTCTTAGTTACTTATGTTACTACAGACATCTTTGTTCTTTATCCTTTTTTGAATTATATGCGGAGAAGTTGCCAGCTCCTTGTGGAAGGGTAAGTTAGTACTGGTTTGTATACAGTCAAGGAAAGCTGGTTTGGTGAACCGATTGCTATATATATAAAACTGAAAATTTGTTGAAAAATGGCATTAAACCCCAGTGACAATTGAATCATTTAAGAAATGTCATTCATTTTATCTGATTGGCCAGTCATTATTAATTACTTGATATATAATGTGAGGTACATAAATAGCACTTTTTATACATGTAAGTAATGATAAGAATTATAAAAGTAAAATACCGATATTATTGACCTCAGATATGGCCACTAATGTTAATACATGAATGATAACCATGGTTGACTTGCATCCTGCATGGTACCAATATGTGCATTTATGATTAGGCCAGAAAAAATATTTGTGTTTACAGTTAACTGCATGACTCTAATGTTTCTAACAGCAAGATCCAAAGGACAAAATTATTTGGGGATGAACTGTACCTCCAAAGGACAAAAAAAAGTTCAAAGAAAGAAGTTTTGTGACCAACCTACTTTCCCTATTTTTTGGTCAAGTAACTGTGAACATGGCTACTTTTTTCTTGCCAGATTTTAAAAGGTTCCGACCAACATTACTTGATTTCCTATGCTAAGAAAAATTTCTGTTTTGTATCTTGTGTACAGTTAGACTTCTTTGAGTAGGGTCCTCATTTGCCAAGATTTGATGTCGAAATTAGGCCACCTCCCCCTCCAATAAGAAGAAAATTCTCCCCTTATAGAAAAAATATGAACAAAGAAAAACACATTCTTGTCACACACATAGCTAAGTAGTGTAATCTAGTTTCTGATGAATGAGATAAAAGAAGATTGAAAAAGTAGTGATAAGTTGCCTATTATTCTGGTGGATAAAATAAACATGTCACACAACTTTTTAATCAGCCGAGTTCATGTATTGCTTAAATTGTAACAAGACTACACATAAAATACCCCCTTTCTTCTAAAATGCTACAAAATTCCCCGTCTAAGGGCCCTGGCCCCACTCCCCTATAATGTAGACGGCCTTGTTACGTGAATTACTGTGGAAGTAATTATGTATTTAAATGACTGGCCTGATTAATCAGTACATCTTACTATATCTGTTTCCAGACATCGATCATAAAGCATATCAATGACAGAGTTTAAATGGTTAACCTACTAAATGTCTAGTTAACTGACTAGAAAGTTACTTTCTGGTGAAATCAATCTTGGTTAATCTTAAACAATTTACAATTGATTGTTTACTGTAGTCCAATAATTTTGCAAACTGTTGTTGCTTCAAAGTTTGATGATCATAGAACGTTTAGAAGGATTGAACTGTGGAGAATAAGATTAATATCAGTTGTAAGTCTATTTGTTTCAAGTTTACGTACAACAGCAAATGTTACTGAGTGTAAGCAACTGATGTTCACTGTAAGTTGTAACAAATACATAAAAATAATTACATTTGTTCATGCGCTGAAAACTTCCCAAAACCCTACACTTTTGAAAACTGAACTTTTCTACTGGTCACATGGATGTTCAATATTCAGAAATTTCACTGTAAAGTTGTTATCCACTTCTTGAATCATTAATACCTAGATCCCTCTATATTTTTATTTAGTGCTATATTTATGGATATGCTTTGACTGATTTTATAGCAGCCTTTTCTTCATTGCTCAGATCTCCAGTAATCCTTGTAAATTAGATATTTAGCCATATTATAAAACATGGAGTTTTGACTGCCAAGACAATTTAGACTAAATTATGAAATTATTGTCTGGCACTTAAGAACAATATGCCTGCAAAGTGCAAACAATTATTTACCTATTATCAAGCTTGATGAGCCCATGTCATCTGTGCATGCCTGATAATTCTTTTCATAACCAGTGGCTAATTCATCTGAGCAGAATCCTTGGAGGTTTTTTTGTGATATTTGGAGAACAATTGTATTTGGGAAGAGTTATGTTTAAGATTATTATATCTCACTCGGCTTGTCATCGACATATGCTGCTTTGGGAATATCCGGCGTTTCCAAAGTGCTCTGAACAAATTGTACTGTAATTGTTTCTGCAGAAAATGTTTGACTTTATCAAACCTGTTTTGACAGGAATGCACTTGAGTACACGTAACATGCTGTCAAAATGTTTTCTGTTTAGCCTTGCTACAATAAGTTCATGAATGAAGAAAATAAGCACTATATGTATGTGATATCATTAATTCAAATAATATTTATCTTCTCCTAAATATTCAGGTGATATTGGCAATACAGACATCTGGAATTCATGTAGGTGCATTATAGATGATGCACCTTTTAAGTCAGATTGTTATTGACGGCTGACATTTCTTATAATATTGTTGCCATACTAAGGCCCTTTTCATAGACATATCTTTGCTAAGGTAGCAGTTTTTAAGCTTAAAAATCTTTCTTATAGTATACATGACCACAGGTCCCCAAAACAAGAAGTAGGATAAAACACATTTTACAGGCAAACGGTAGAAAGACTTTTAAGTTCTGCAAATAAGGGGTATATGTTTTTTCTCATATCGTATGGATAGAAAAACTGATTCCTTGAATTACTACATGCAATTTAAGTGGATCTTCCTGGACAAAGCCAGTATGGTCTCGAAACAACACAAAGTACTTGATATTTATGAATTAGACTGGATATGTTAGGGGAGTAACAGTTGACAACCAGTCTACCATATTGATTATCATCATTGTTTTTGGTGATTTAATTATCAAATTGCGTAAAATCCTAAATTACTAAAGCTTTTGTTATTGTAATACACTTTTTTTTATTTTCATCCACAGGCTTTAATTGGTTTACTTAAAGGCGAAAGGTTTGGTAAGCTCGATTCAATTATTATATATTGTACAAGAAGAGACCAGACAGACAAAGTTGCTACCATTATACGAACTTGTATGAATGTCGGAGCGCCACCTGAAAAACTCATTGGAAAGTCTCGACGAAATAAACTGAATTTAGAATGGGATGCTGAGAGTTATCACGCTGGATTGACCCCGGCTCAGAGAAAACGAGTTCAGAATGCTTTCATGTCTGGCAAGTTACGAGTCGTTGTAGCAACTGTGGCATTTGGAATGGGATTAGATAAATCAAATGTTCGAGGTGTAATTCACTACAACATGCCAAAAAGCTTTGAAAGTTACGTTCAGGAGATTGGCCGTGCTGGAAGAGATGGTGAACGTGCTGATTGTCATGTGTTCCTGGATTCAGAGGTTAGTGATACCACGACCTTAGTTATAATTGTTAATTTCGTAACTGAGCTGCTGTCTGCTTTTTGGTTCATGCACAGTTAAGATTAGCTTAATTTTCCCATTATGCCCTTTAAGGTAGCGTAAGTGCCTACAAACGTAGAAAAGGCTTAAAAGATATCTTAAGTTACCAACAATAATTAAATATCATACCATCATACCATGCAACACAAAAATTGATCTGAATATGCAAAAATAGTGTTTTATCGCGATAAAAACTGCACCCCAATATCAACTCCACTTCATCAGCAAGAACGATCAATGAGGTGGCGCTGTAAGGGGCTCCTTAGGGGCAAATTTGTATCAATTGATATCAAATTTGGTATCGCTTGCCTTATATTGACATAAGTATTTAATATCTGACAGATTATCAATTCCGAGCAGATTAAAATGGGAAATGAGAAAAATAAGGCTAGGCAAGGTGTTAGAGTGTTCTCAAAAAGTGAAAAAGTTTGTAGTAGTTTGAAATCTCTTTCTCGTGGAAGTTGGTATATGAATGCTGAAGATATCGAACTGCATAAATCTGTATCCAGTAAAAAACTTGACCAAAGTGACAAGACATGCTGTGAAAATGGAAACTTCATGGCGGAAAATTACGTAATAAATATATAACTGCAACAATCATTGGATGTGCAAGAAACGTGTGAATTCATTAACACCTTGGCAGATATGGCTACTAGCATCTAATGTATGTTTAATATAAAATATATGATGAAATAACTGATCCGGAACAGTGATCTTATTGAAATGTGATATTGATGTCATACTCTAATGCCTTGCTAATTAAGCTATCCATATGGGTCAATATAGACCTTATATATTTCGCATCACACATTCCTTTATGTTTTGGTGGGAGATATGATAAACAGCAATATGGTATGCAGTACTGTCTTCGTGACTATCATATAAAACGTTAACCGACTGTAGCACACATGTCTGCTAGATTTTGTTATGTGCTATGATCATAAAAGTCCAAAATATTGTCTTGCCAAAATGCTTTGAAGTAAATCAGGACCCTACATTGTAGAATACCCAAGTGAATTTATTACCACTATAAATTGGCGTAATTTGGTTTCATTTGGAAATAAATAATTGATACAATGGATGAAATAAATCACTATAAATGTTGTTTTTCAAGTAAAGAATATAAAAGATCCGTTTGGTCAAGTTTGTTGTAATGTGTTACATAATTTATTATTAGCAGTTTTATTGTAATTATTTATGATAGTCTACTAATTAATTCTTGCTCAATATTTTGTTAGAAAGAATATCTATTGTCATCCGAAGACCATACACAAAAACATTGGCATCATATCTGAAATATACAAAGACTCAGTTTTTGCATGCATATTTGAAAAAGACCCTTCAAACTCTTTTCAATAAAACGCACACGATAAAAACACGATCTATCAAAGATTGTTACCGCATTAATGTTATGATGTGCCATTTACACAAGTTTAATTAAATTAATATATTCCAGAGTCAGTTAGGTTTCAAATACAATTAAACCGGAGTTATAAAACTACAGTATATTTAAATTGCCAGTAAATTAATACAGGAAGACTGAGTCAATGAAAATTTTTTTTGATGTTTCATCGATGTAATCAATAAAATAAAGTTATTTCAATGCGAACTTTTATTAAGAAACTCTGTACATTTTGGTAAATATGGAAGGCTATCAAACAAACAATAGGATGAAAAACAGTAGCATCTTATGGACATCGGACATGCATGTTTTTGAAGAATATTATTTTATTCTGTTATATATCCAATTACCTTTATATATTAGTATGTTTTTAAATGATTACATTAACAGACATAAAACAAACACTTTTCTGAAATCAATTACATCTTAAGTTCTTATTTTTGCATTAAATGCATGGCTACCTTTCGTTAACTTATACAGCGCTCTTCAACTCGATTTCCCTATCAGCCATTTTCCCCGTTGAGAGCCTTTCTGTTGACATGAAATTTGATGCACTGTGTATTGCATCGGTACGATATGATACTGTTTTGACAAATAATTCGTAATTAAACTCTTTAGAGTCATCAAAATGGTGGGCAGTCTCACTAATTGATCCGCTAACGATGAACGAATCTGATTGGTTGTCAAATTTTAATAGGCTGTATTAATTTATAGAATAATTTTTGATTACACGAGGTGATAATGATCTGGCACTTATATTGTTAATTTCTCGCTTAGAAAAAAAAAACGCAGTGGGTGCTATTTTTTAACAAAGATTGCTGCCTTATTTGAGGATGGATTTCAAAGCGGTTTTCGGTATTTTGTAATGGAAATGCTTATTTAGGGAACCGTATCTCAGAATTTGGATATTTATTTTTGTTTTTTTATCTATGATGTATTATGTAATTGTCAGCAGGGTTCAGGTTATGGAATTTCTTTAAAGTCAAATATCTATTGAACAGAGTACGTTATCAAAAATCTGAGACACGGTTCCCTGCATGATACCATGATTGTTATTTTAAGGCTAAATGTCGTAATATATCCTTGTATACAGAGTATTGATCGTTGTTCAAAAATATGAAAATTACGTGCGAGAAGACCAACCAAGTACAATATTTGTTTCAAGTCACTTGCAATAGACTCTGTATAGTGGGTTTGTTAATGTATACAATTATGGTTGACTTTTTAAAACTATAAATTGGTGAAACTTGATATCACCATGTAGCCACTTACGCTACCTTAATGAGTCAAATTTGTAGTTGTCTGAATCCAAGTTAAAGGATCTCATTTATAGACAATTGCCAGTATTACTCTCTGGTCTGAGTATATCAGAACATGCCCATTACCTAATTAGTATTTCATATACCAACTTAACAGAATGTTTGTATAATGCCATGTTAACATGTTACAATCTATAATCGCTAAGCATAACACATAGTTTGTGACCTACACTTGAAACATATTGTCAGAATTTGTAGAATTCTGCTATTTTACTGTATACTGAATGTGAAAAAATGGCAATTCATGCGCTTGCCTGGCACATTAGGGGGTGTGACTTATGTTGCAGACTGGAAGCTCATTGGTTGATGTTACACTCCTATGGTATGTGATTGAGCTAACATGGTAGAAAGATAGTGAATGCTTGCCCATTTGGGATTATCCCAGAGGCAAGGATAAACAAACTTAGTATATGCTGAAAGGCAATATCTATACACCATACATTGAAATTGTGCGTAGTTTATTACTTCATACTATGTCGTATGAATGTGTTATAGATAATGTATTTGAAGATGTTCTTCAAAGTCAGAATCATGAAGCCATTATTTGGTGCCACTAATAGTGATAAAAGGAACAAATGTTATGTCAGTAAAACAGAAAAAAAACATTTACAAATTTGACTTTTTTTATCTTTATTCCTTCAATATTTCCCTTGATGTTTACCTGAAAGGTACAAAATTGACAACATAAGATAGGTTTTGAAATGATGAATGATTTTGATATTTTTACTCATATTTGAATAGATCAATAATTAGCATAGTGATTAAGTGATGAAATAGACAGGTTTCAAAACAGTAGCATTGTCCCCAATAACTAAAATGGAATCAGTGTACCGAGTTATCTGATCTACTGTATATATACAGTAGGTAAAATAATTAGAGGACGGTGGAGTAATGGGTTTATACAAGTAGCATGTAGAATATCTATTACTTCTTATTAATTGAATATCTATAAATGCTTACTGTAATTTTCTCTAAGTAAGATGACAGGGTGTACAGCATGTAAAACAGCTGTATCATGTTGGATGTAATTATATTTCGTTCAGAATAATTATTTCTTCTAAAATGTATTCACATATTTTGTAATATAACTGTTTTCATTATTTAATTATTGCTTGATGTTCAGGTTTCAGTACTTTATCGATATTTCATGGAATAATTTATTAATATTCATTCAGTATGAAATAGAATATTAAATTGAAAATTGGAATATAAATTGAAAGTTGATTTATTGGTTTCAACTATTTACTTCAATTTTCTTTAAGCGAATTTGTCAGGTTTATCAAAATTGCCATTTTTCATTTTCAAGGGGGACAATTTTCTCAACAAGCTAGGTTTGTATAAAGATGTCTGAACATGCATGGTATTATCATATATGTGCCAATATTTTATAATGACTTGTTTTTTGTCGAGCCTGTTTGCGGTGAGCTCAAAATAGTTACCAAAGAGGTGGTTTGATTAGTGTATATGCATCCCTCCATTTTGTTTGGATAGTGCTTGTCTAGACCATTACTTTGTCATTAGATGGGGAATTTTGAAATAACTTGGCACTAAAGTTTACCATGGTGAGCCTTAGATCTTTGTTTGTAGCTCAAAGGTCAAGGTAACTCTTGAAGGTCAAATATCAAAAATTGTTCTAAAACAGCTTCATCTCTTGACAATAGAAGGCTTTACATATAAGTTAAAAGAGATAGATTATACATTCACCAGAGCTGTGGCTGTGGTCCAGGGGTTAGTGCTAACCCAGATATTGGGTTCGAATCCTGGTGTCGGCAGGTCATATCCTTCTATGAATATTTGACAAAAATGTCGATTTTCCTCCATATGTGGAGAAGTTGCCTGCTCTTGTGGCAGGGTAAGTTAGTACTGGTTAGTATACAGTGCAGGAAAACTTGTTAGGTGTACCTGTTGCCATATGTAACTGAGAAATTGTTGAAAAATGGCGTCAAACCCCAGTGACAATAAGTCACATAGAAATAAACAAATACATTTGCCACTGAGAATTTACTGAGGATAGACCTAGAATATTGTCTCATTCTTTTATGAGCAATAAGATATGTCTTGTTTAAAACATTACTTATCTCAAAATTGTAGGAAATGATAATTGTAAATTGCATCTGTTTTACCATTGGGAGGAGAATAACACATTTCTGTTGACTTGTTATTTAAGATTATGTGTTTGTACGTGATGTATGTGCTAATGTAAGTTGTAGAATTAGATGTACAAATTCTTTGAGCATTAAATTTCTGATGGTAATGACATGCTTGTCTTCGGTATATTATGTTGAAATGTAAATGCTTCCATTTTAGAGTTTTATTGTTTGACTTTGGGATGTTCTAATGTTATTATGTTCTAATGTTATTATGGTGATAACAATTGAAAGCCAGGAAATACTTTTATTTTTATCTCTAAAGTTTGTGATTCACATAAACACTTCTCTGAGCTATGCACATGTGAAATTTTGTTCATAGAATTTGTTCAAATATTTTATTTTTTTTACTTAATAAAAAATATTGACTTTGATTTTACCATTAACTTGGAAAAGTACAAAACACAAACTATATGAAGATATACAATGAAAACACAATGTTAACTTTGACAACAATTATGATTGATAACAGTTAATTGAATTGGGACAGGCACTTTTTAGGAGGTGTTCCATAATAATTTATGTGTGGTAGTCTTCGGACAGACTGACAGACTACATGATTGTCCTTCCTACACAATTTTCCAAACAATTAATTTTTCCATTGATAGAATATATTTGAAAGAGATAAAAAATGATGTTTCCAGTTCCAAGTGGCAGCAACAATGATTCTCATGTAAGCCAGATTTTTCTGATGCTGATAGGAAAGTGATGTAATTCCCTTCTTATGTCATACAGTTCATTGAACATATCTGACATTTATCATAAATGATAAGATTAAGTAATGTTTTTCTAAATTCTGACATGTCATCAATCATGTCAGTCTGACACAAATAGAAGGCGAGGTCATCCTAGAACGTGACTTGTTGTTCTGTTTTTAAAACAAGAAATGAGAATTTTTGCGTGTAGACACTGGTAGTGGTACCAGACCTGTGATGGTAAAATGGTTACCCCAAATGCCTGAAATGAAAAACAAGTTTTGTTATAGTATTTATATTAGAACAACAAATTCATTACAGTTTTACCGTCTCGGGTCTATTACTAATGCCTGTGGGTGTAGGCAGATTGCCTACAGAGATAGATAGTTTATATTTGAAATCTTTTCTGTATGAAATGAATCCTTACGCTCAACAATCAAGGTCAAGAACGAGCGTAATGTCAAGGACAGTTTGTTTCCAGTATGTTTCTATGAATATGGATAGAATATTTGGAGACATGAATTTTGTTTACATCTGGGAAACATTCTGTATCTATTTTGATATGAGAATTTATTGTTACACAGAATGATTGTATGACTGATCAAATCAAGCTTTCCTGTCCATTTTTTCTTCTATCTTAATTTCTATCACTTTTGGCTTGTACTTTTTGTTGCTGTGTTCATTCCTTGGGAATGTAGTTGTTCTTTTGAGTAATGATATTACTTTGTTAGGAAAGCATGTGGAAAGATGAATTGGGCAATTAATGTAAAGTAGTCAATTTTCGTGCAAAATTAACTTAAATCTTAGAAATCGTCATTACGAACTGTCTACTGAATCCGAGGAAAAACTGTCAGTTTGTTAAATGGTTCTTGTTTAAAGTATAGTATCTTCCATTTCAAATTGAAATTACAAGTTTTAAATACGTAGGAAACTGAAAAATGGCAAGAACTTTGTGCTTTTGGGAATAACATCTTGCGATGATTTGCTTGTTAAGAAAAACGTATTCTTCAGTGTTTTAACAGGGTGAGAATGGTGATGTATGAAGGTCATTTGTCATGATTTTGCTTGTTGACACTAATTAAGTGCCACTCACCTCTTCTGAGGGTTGTTAAGGAACTGTCTGATTTTCTAATCTTAACGTACATCATTATGGTGATTTAATGGATAAATTTACTCATGCAGCTTAATGGTGATTCTATGGGTGAAAGTAATTCTGTGTTTCAAACCTCTGCCAGGGTCATTTTTCCAAATTGCATAGATGTAATTTGTGTTTGTGAGAGGGGGAAATACCCTGTTTACAATGAGTATACTATTTTCATGCATGTTATTCAGTTTCTTTTAAGTTCTTACATTTGAAATCTTTGTTTTAAAAAATGGTACTGGTATTGGTTGAAACAATGGTTCGAATGCACAAACTTAGTACTTGTTTAGTGGGCTGTTCGTTTATTGGATGATTCTAGCATTCTGGGAGGTTGTTTGGGAAGAAAAACATCCTTTGCAGATGGGGGATGAGTTTGCTGCCCCCCCTTGCCAACTAGGAGCAACAACAACAATAACACTGCATCCATCCTTTACAAAAAAGGATGGTTATCACAAGAAAAATACACAGGTATGGAGACGTCTCTTATCTTGTTTTGATGATCAGTTTTCCTGTCCCTAGTTGATGTGGTTGATACTTGTAAATTAACCAGTTCATCATTATACCACAGTAACTCCCAGGAATGAAAAAAGGGGATGGATATCACAAGGAAAATACACAGGTGTGGGTACATCTCTTATTTTTATTTTGATGATTATTTTTCCTATCCTTAGTTTATGTGGTTGATACATGTAAATTAACCAGTGCGTCTTTATAGCATCTTGACGTTCCCAGGAATGATAAACAACGGTAGGGGACAATTTTCAATGAGACAAAAATATCATATGTTTCACTACTGGTTGTTTTCTGTTTTTGTGAATATTTAAGTTACCTATGATAATTAGTGTTGACTGGTCGACTTTGTGTGTTAATAAAGGGCCTGTTTGTCAACACTTACTATCCTTTAATAGCAAAATTTTGCTGTTGTAATGTTTGCATTACCTTATATGGAATATACGCCAGCAATGAATTCTATACATGAGTTTCAGCCTTGCTGTCATCTCATGTGATGTGAAAGTAGCAGTCCGTGTATTCATTATTGGTAAACCACACACATATTCGTTGTACAAAAACACCATCATGTGGTTTGTTTAAGTTCAATGTATTTACTGTTGTTGACTTATATCATTTTGTTTTCTTCCCGTAAAATGATAAACACATCATGACCTATGAATTGGTTGCTAGGGTGTGTAATGGGTAGTTGAAAAAACAGAGGCAATCCAAGGAATAAGGTTTATCTTCATATATAAATGCTCTTTGATTTGATTTTTGAGCAAAAGAAATGACCATAACTTGTTTAAACTTATCTATTTTTGTGATTTGTAAGCAATACAAGAACATGATGATGACTTGTGGGCTAAGACCACTATATTGTTAGGACAAATGAGACAATAAATCAATACAAATTCATAACACGTCAACACCCGACTAAATGTGTCTCATTCTCAACTCCTCAGAGTTCTCATCACATGTGATCAACATCAAAATCAGTATTCAGGCTGTTTACAAAAGTTGCTTAAGGTGAAGAAATGACTATTTAGTAAGAAATTATTTTTGAATATTTCTGTTTGAGATGATGCATCATCTGTTTAGGCTAGAAAAAATAGTTATGTTGATGGTTACCTGGCTGACCCTATTTTTTGCACTGCTCATGAAGTTTTTTACAGCAATATCCAAAATATGAAAATATTTTGGGACAAATGGATAGTACCTCCAAAGTATACAAGATATATTTAGGAAATAACATTGATTGAAGTTGTTTTTCCCTAACTACATTAATTTTTTTTGGTCAAGTAAACCTCTGATCCAAATGTCCTGAGTTTGAATTCTGGCTTCGACTGGTTTCGTTCATGAACTTTACAATCCCATTTTTCGGACAGTACTGGTGTAGTGTCAAGGAAGCAGAGTGCAGCATGATTAATATAAGCAAAACTGCTTGTTTCACAATTAAGATTAAATAATTTAGTATAAACTAACACTAAAATGCAACAATTTTTTTTTCCAAGCCTTAGCATAGTAGAATTATGATATGTCCCAAATGCACAAGTTGCCATGATAGACCAGTCACTGGGAGGAACGAGCTGTCCACTTTTTTGAAAGATTAGAATTTAATTGATTTATCCCTAGAAATTTAAGTTGTTAGTTAACTGGGATTACTTTAAATGAGAATAATTATTATTAATGATTACTCGTTATAAAAGAGAAATAAACAAGAAACTTCAATCTTTTGTTATATTATTCAATGCAATGAACAGATTTAATACAACACAGTATGTACTATTTTTATATTGATTTAACTGTGGTACACCATGTGACAAAATACAAGTAAATCTTCTCTAGTCTTCAGTTGATAAGAAAGACTTCCAGACCTAAAGTCTACCGGCAAAACTTTTGATGACATCATGTATAGTAAAATTCTTTTGATTTTTAAAGAGGAGATTTAATTCAATATGCATTGTGAGCCAGTAATATTTTGTCTGGTCTGGTTATGTTGTTCAAATTTATCAGTCCATTGGCCCTTCAGTTTTTCCACACCATCAGCCAAGGTCATATGGTGACTTTCTTGCTTTAACAGTGGAAGAAGATCCCAGGCTTATCTCTGGATTGAACCACAGATTTCCTTTAGCTAGCTGGACAGCTTCCTCATATGTGAGATTTGGTCACAGGTGGGATTCTCACAGCTGGGAAGGGCTAGCGATTACAAATCAACAATTGTAACCACATGACCACAGAGGTCCCTTGATCCTTTAATATAGTTCATCATCTTTCACATACGCAGGTAGAAAATTCCATCCCCAAATGATTAATATTTATGACATATTTTGCATTTTGAATACTTAATAAGGAATTTCATTCTCTCATGGGATTTGTTAATACCTACAACATGTGTTGTAAAGTTTGAATGTTTGATGATAATGATTGTCATTCTGTTTGTGATTTCCTGACACCAGAATATGTTAGACCTTGCCAATGTCTGTGTCACGAAAGTTCCAAATTCTGAAAGAGTAGAGGTACAAAATAATGTGAAAATAATTATAAAGTAATCATGATTATTGCAATTTTAGGCTTATCATTAATTAGATCATTACTACAAGAATCATAAAAAGTGATGATTAATGATTACTCATGATTAATTAAAGTCATTAATTGATCATCAGTCATCATAATGATTCAAGATAATTATCCTGTTTTTGCCAGTGTAAAACACAGCATATGACACCACCAGATGCTGTTAAATATATTTTTAAGTGTTTGTTTGTGCCTCCTCCAAAAAAATAATGTAAACTATCGTTAATTAACAGATGGTTTATTTCTTTACTTGTTGACAAAATGATTTGAAGTTATTATGGCTGACATAATTGAACAATTTAAGTTTTTATAACTACTTCCAGAATACCAGCCTTCACATCATCAATGTAATCTTTGCTTTCCTACCAAATAGTGTCTAATAAATGCTTTCAGGGTGTAATTGTATAGAAATCAATTCTTAAAAGACTTCGGATATTAAAGCATTTCAATTGTTTTAGTGGGTAGGTTGTATTTTCTTTACCAACAAAGCATGGTGAGGGGCATTTATGTGGCAGAGAGCAATAAATAGTGGATATTCAGTACATGGCCTGTAAGCTTGTGTTCTTAAGTGTGGGGAACCATTTCACTCCAATACAAGAACATGGTGGGGGATCACTTAATTCAATTTATCAAATATAGGAATTGCTGTTGATTAGCTGTTGTTTAGATGTTTGTACCCTGTTATTTGCCCTTTATATTCTGATCCCTTGTCTAAACTTCATTTTTGGCTATTGCTGTTTTCATAGACACACTGGAAGTTTTATAATGTTCTTAGTGTGCTATTGTTCAAGGTTGTAAACTTTCTGACATCATTAGCATTATTTCACGGCAGGTATTCTTTTTTTTGTTCATTTGTTATAATGACTAATTGATCACTGTATTACATGCCTAATTGCAATTGTGATCATGACATATGCTCGCTAAATAACCTGAAATCTGTTATAACGCAAAGTGATGAGGATTTGTTCGTGACGCAAGTCTTACAAGTTATTGCTAATCATTTACAGTTCTCTGGGCTGAATAACATGTGTTAATGATTAAAGTAGAAAGAATATATTTTTGTAAACCTGGTTTATTGTCAGCCAAATACAATAAATACCCGGTTTTCACTAATATTCCTCAAAAACATAGATTTGGTAGTTTGGGAGAACTTTTTTCTTTCAAACATTTTTTTTTTCATTCAGAGATATATGAAAAAAATGGCAAGAAAAAAATTGACCGAAATAGAAAACAAGTCTTGGGTTGGTGGATAAGAATAGAGACTAACAGGCACCCCTGTTAATTCTTCATCCAGTGTTCAAGTTCAAACAAACATTTGCTGTTTATGTAGGTAATATTTCCAGGGATGACAAGTACATAGTCCTTTAATGGAATGTCGCTTTAGATTGATGTATGGTGTAGAGAGATTGATTTACCCCAGAATCATGAGGTTTCTGTCCCACTTATCAAACAAACCGGATTGATCTTATGTTTTATTAGGTCTCTGATTGTCAATGCATAGATCTTCCTTGTCATTAACATGATCCAGTTCTGTCTGCTGTGTTTGTATTGTCTGTCCTGCATGGTGATTGTATTGATGTGACCTGACCTGTTGTAGAAAAGGAGGAATAGGTATTATGTCATCTTGATTGATGAGACGGCAAGCTAATTATGGATGTGAATATCAGCATTGATCGAAATTACAGCGCTTGTTTGGTGTACTCATGAACCTAGAGACAAAGAAGCCTATACGATTGTTTTTGAAAGTTGGCCCCTACTGTATGCTTCATGTTCTGCCTGCACGAACAGCCTGGGTCATTTGGTTCCTTTTTCAGCTTTGACTGTAGAGGAAAGCCTCTGGCATACGGCTGGGTAGAATCCTTCCATTACCTAGCTTGACAGCCTCTGCACGTGTAAAAGTTTACAAGGGATTCAAACTCACAGTGGTTAGAGGCTTTGATATGCCACCTGCAGTTGATCATTGCTATCACTGTCTTGTGCAAAAGTTTTGGTTTATATGATTTAAATATAATTTTGAAAAGGTATGCACATTCATACCTGATAAACTTGTTTCTCTTTGCAGAAGTAACAAAAAATATTTTGTTTGTTTACATTTTGTGAGTTATCTTCTGACTTTCTTAGGAAATGAAAAACAGTCTGTTGTCTACTTTGTTTATTTGGAAACAAAAACCAGTCTGTCGTTCACTTTATATTCATATTGGAAATGAGAACCAGTCTGTTGTCCATGGCGTATTTTGATTTGCTTTAGCTCAATAATTTTGTCCTACAAAGACTTGTAAACATGGTTAAATTTGTCGTTAGAATATGATATCTGCACTACAATTTGTGTGAATAAATTTTGAATAATTGTGCATGTGTTGTCTGATTAGCAATAAGCATTTTAGCATCAATACGGTTAACATGTCAGTTGCTGTCACCTTCTTACACGAAGAGCATTTTCTGATAGAATGCTTGTACAGCTATCTAGTTAAATGAATAATTCAGTGGACAGAAATGCTTTAAAAAGACTGAACAAATACATTTAAAAAGAATATTAGTTTATAAACCTATCAACAGGAGTTAACTGTGTTCAATGTCCTGCAGTATTCACTGATAGATGATGTCTGGAGAAGTCTTGTCTTCAAAAGCTATTCACTTCAAACCAACACCTTCCAGCTATGAAATGTGCTCACAGAATTAAGACTTAAAAATGCTTTGTATTGTAATGTTGTTTATACAATTGTCTATTATTATAAACTAAAGTATTCTTTAACATATCCAATAGTGAGTTGAAACCCTGGACCTAGCTCTTGTTCACTTTGAAAATTTGGTGGAAGACATAGCATTTAAAGACATTCATTCTCCTCTGTTGATCATTTAAATGGAGAAGTTAGCAGAAACTTGCGGAGAACAAGTTCAGTACAAGGTCAGTTCTGGTAAAGAATCTGGGGAACTGGTTAGGTCAACTGCTTGCTCATATGTGCAACTGAAATATTGCTGAAAACAAATGTAAATCCCCCTCAGTAATGCAAAATTTATTTTACTTTGCCGAAATATCTTTGCTTAAAATGTGTTCTGGCCTTGTAAGAGGAAGATTTTCCCATAGGCAGTGACTTGTTTTTTACTATTTTGGCATTTTGTGCCTTTAAATTCTATGTCATTTATGCATATTTCTGTACTATTGATTTTGTTTGTCTTCTTGAGATAACAAAACATTAACAGGAAGGTCTCTGTGCATATATGATCCGTAAAAACGAGTTTGCTCGTAGCGGTGAAAGCATTTCTACATTCCATTAGGACTGTCAATTATAATGAAAATCTGAGACTTGCTTTCTATCGTATCTTAACTGCTATTTTGTGCAATTTTCCATATTTATGGCTGCTATAGCAGGTTTTTATGGAAGAATAATATACATCACATTATGATTGGTTGATTGGTAATGATAAGATAGAACTTTGTTCACATCAATGCAAAATGAAATTATCAAATTTCTTAGTCATAATTCGGCGAGAAAACTTCTGTTTTCTTTACCTCTGAGTACATGAAATGGCAGTTCCAGATATGGAAGTGACATCAAAAGACTTAATATTCTGATTCTGTGTTGTACAAATAAATTTTTTCTCTTGGGTTTCATGTTGCGCCAATGGCCAGGGCTACTTGACAACTTTTCTAGCTCTAGCATTGGAGGAAGAACAAAGGCTCCCACCTTGGTTGAACCACCAACCTGCCATTAGCTTGACAAACAGCTACAATGTTGATTGTGTTATTGGATTACTTGTGTTTGTTTTGCTTATTTTTTATCATTAATGAAATCCCTAATATGTGTGTGCATAAGGGTAATGTAACACATGCTTGTAAAAGGATGAAGATTTGTTCATAATTATAGCAGGTATGGATTGGCTTTACATCATTGAATAATTTCGAACCGTTAGTTTTTCATAGTTTATAATGATGCCATATCTGTTATTTCTATGTTTTGAAAGATAATAATGATAATTCATGGCTTTCTATGTATACTGTGTTAATGATGCAGTATCTGACTATTATGCTAACTAACTAACTGTAATAAGCCTTATTGTTTGCTTTTAGAACATTTTTGTTTTCATCAAATAATTGGTTATGAGGCATCCTTGCTATGCGTGACAAGTACATTAATAATGGTAATTATAATGTGATCTACTTAATACATACAGATTTGGAGTAAGTATAAATAGTGTTTCCACTAACTTCGCAATGAATATAGGTTTGTAAGGTTGGCAGAACTTATTTGTTTGAACATATTTTTCTCTAGTTCATAGATATATATATGTATATTTATGAAAATTTGTCAAGAAAATAATTGCCTGTGACCAAAAAAGTCCAGGGTTGACGGGAAATAATAGAATTGTTTGGTTTAGTGGAAACCAGGAATTGTTTTTTTATACCTAATTAAGAATTTAGTAGTGTTTTAAAGGTCTAAACATGTATCTTTTTTATACTTACTAATCTGAGGTCTTACTGTACTGCAAATATGATTCAATGGTGCTTGATTTTTGGTATAAAGTCAGCCAGGAAATCCACAATTTAAATTTTTCTCAAAAATTCATGGTATCACAGCATCAAAGATTTCTTACTCAAAAAGTGGTTATTTTAATTAATGACATTAAAGCCTAGATGTTGAGCCTCGGACTTACCTAATGATTATAGAGTATCTATATTTTATCATACCTAATTATTTCAGGTGAAAAAACTGATTACAGGTATGTATTTACTGGAAGGCAACATTTGATGATGATAAATTTGATTTGATTTCAAAAGTGTTAATCACATGATTTAACCAATTTTTTTAATATGACACATTCTCATGTTATTCTATGATGCATATTTTATGAGCAGGAAGTAGAAAGTATTCATTACATACACATATCATAGAAAAAGAAATTATTATTCACAAGAAAACTCAGACTATAACTACAGATTTGTAGAAATATTGTTATTGCTTTTATATGATCCGTAGCGTTTAATACTGTGGTTTCATTTAATTTCGTTGGTATCAAATTTCGTCGATTTACAATAATTGATGATTTCGTGGGTATGTAAATTCGTGGTAATTTTGGATAATGCATTTTCAGCTACAATCAAAACTTAATCAATGTTTGATTTTAGGGTGCTTAAATTCGTGGATAAACTCACCCACGAAATCCACGAAATTAAATGTTCCTTAAAAACTGTGGTACCACAGTACATAGAGCATTCTTTTGTGTTCAGGTCTGCTGTTTGATAAGTTAGCTTAGGAATTTTTTTTTTAATAATCACTTTTTATTGCTTGTAAATATGTTTATCATTCTATTATAAACTTTAACGTCATCTGCTCCCAAACATTTATATTTCTCATTCAATCTTAAGGCCAGAAAAAATTAGTTATGTTTACCCTATTTTTTTGGTACCGACTCTTAAGTTTCACAGAGACAGAAAATATATTGGAACAAACCATAGTTCAAAAGTATGAAAAGTATGTTTAGAAAAAAAAAATAGAAAACGTTTTGTGACCCACTTACTCTATTTTTTTGTTATCTTTCTGTAAGTTGCAATAAACATGACTATTTTTTTTCTAGCCTTTAGTTTATAATGTTTTTAAGCTATGATTTATACAAACATAATTTCTTGTGCTGCTTCCCTTTAATTATTAGTCTCCTTACAAAGGCCAGGTTTGTGAAAGCCAGGAAAAAAGAACCATGTGTACAGTTTGTTTAAAGAAAAAACAGTGTAGGTAATTTTCATGTTTGTTTTCTTTACATATCTTTCATAATTTGGAAATACAATTCGTCCCCGAATGTTTTCATAGAAATTTGGTTATTTGTTAGGACTAGAAAAAAATTCGTTACAGTTTAGAGTTATTTGACTAAAAAGTCAGGTAAGTAAGTTGGAAAAATTTATCTTTTCTTACTTTTTTTCTAAACATACCTTTTTTGAGATCATGAGGAGGTTAATCACAAATATTTACGTAGTTTGGACTTTGCCAATGGAAACTATTAAAAAGTTCGGCCCAAAACATAGTGTTGGTTGGTAATCTTAAACATGACAATTTTTTCTGGCCTAACATTTATGAACTGGTTATCATCTATTTGTACATAACAAAGCACTGAAGAAATCTGGAGAGATTCATATGAAAATTAGATTATAGATAATTAAATCTTGCATCAATTTATCCATGTGCTTCTGCTGATTCTGTCCACATCTTCTGATGTCTTGTATCTTATTTATAATGAGAACATTACTTAAATGCGAGTTACACAAGGTACCGGATAACCTCCTAGTAGGCTTGATCTTCAGCCAAAATGTTTCTTTAACTTCATTTTCCTAACAAAGAAAGACCTACACATGATTTTCTTTTATTTTCCTAACAAATAAAGACTGATGCATGATTTGGCTTCATTTTCCAAACAAATAAAGATCTATGACTGATTTGACTACATTTTCCCAACAAATATGACATACGAAGGATGTTCGAAAAAAAATTGCTTATTTCTATCTGGAGACTTGAAATGACAAGTTAGCCCAAAAGTGCTCTTTCATGCCCTCGATGTACACTCCGTGGTTAGAAATGAAAAGTTTCAGCCGATTTATCCACTTCCTGAATGCGTCACTGTATGCTGATTTGGGTACAGTATTATGATACTGATGAATGGCAGATCCAAGTGCCTGTCGGGACTTGTATTTCCGCCCAGCAAGAAATGATTTCAATTTCGGAAACAAAAAGAAATCACATTGGGCAAGGTCTGGGGAATACGGGGAGGCAAAACAGTCACTTTTTCTTTCTTCAAAAACGCCGTAACTATCACGGAGGTATGAGCCGGGCCATTGTCATGTAGAAGACGGATATCTATAAAACCAATGGCTGGGCGTCGTTTTGGATAATACTTTTTCAGTTTCGTCAGTACTACGTCTTTGTAGTACTTTCCAATGATGCTTTTGCCCTTTTTCACAGGCACTTTTAATGCGACGCCTACACCAGTGAAGAATATTGCATACAAAACCTTTTTTACACTCAAAGACCGTTCGGCAATTATTGGGCGTTTGCTGTGTTTTAAGTGGCCCAGATCTTATTGCTAACCTTTCTGACGGGCTCAAAATAATGGACCCAAGTTTCATCACTTGTTACGACATTGACAAACTGCTTTTTGTCATATTTTGGAAACATTTGAAGCAGCTTTTTGGCCGCTTTAACCCGTATCCTCCTTTGCACATCAGTCAACAAATGTGGCATCCATCTAGCAGAAATCTTCCTGACTTTCAAATGCTTCTTCAAAATAAAATGAACCGTTGATAGTGATATGCCTACCTTTCATGCAATATCACGATCTGTTAATCTGCCATCTCCTTCAATGATTTCCTTTATTTTGGAAACGATTTCTTTACGAGATGCAGATTTTGGTCTACCTGATTTTGGTGCATTTCTTATGGACTCTTCACCTGACTCAATTTTTTTTCCTCCGCCTAACTGTGTCATAAGACACACAAGAAGGTCCATAAGCAGTAGAAAGATCAGTCATCAGCTGCTTCAAAGAACAACCAAGTTTTGAGCGAGCTTTGATGTAAGCCTGTATTTCATCTTTCTTGTTTACGTTTCTACCAACCATTTTAACTACAGTGGTCAATGACTGAGTGTATTTAAATGGCAAATTTTATGCCTTACACTTCGTCTTACATGCACATTTATACACTGTTGTGTAGATATTGAATAACAGTATACAGGTATGTGTTGGTTTTTATCGTACCTCACATGGGTATCGAGATAGAGGACAGTAAGCAGTTTATTTCGAACATCCCTCCTATGTATGATTTGACTTCATTTTCCAAAGAAATGCGACTTATGCATGATATAACTTCATTTTCCAAACAGATCAAAAACTGTGCATGATTTATCTTCATTTTCCAAACAAATAAGACATATGCATGATTTGACTTCATTTTCCAAACAAATACAGTCATTTATCTGGTATTCTCAGATAAAAATGGTTGGCCCCTTTTAGGGTCTGCTAGAGCTAAAAATTGAAATACCTTTAAATGTCTTCTTTGCATGAATCAATGGATGTTTCATCACTATACATGGTTTATTGCATCCTTTGATGGTCCTTTTTTAAGTTTGCTTGGATAAATTGGTTGGTCCCTTTTAGGGGCAACCAGACTAAAAATAGAAATACCTTAAAATGACTTCTTTTCATGAAACAATGGTCTGGTCATCACCAAAATTGGTCTGTGGCATCCTTCTATCATCATGAATATCCCTTAATAGTGTCCTTTTATGGTCCTTTATAATGTTTATCATTTTCCCATTATTTGCCCAGAAGTATACCTTTATTACAAGCTAATTTACGTTTATTCTGGTGAGCAATGCAGGGCCATTGTGGTCCTCTTGTATATATCTTATGACTTTATATGTTGAATGCTATAGATTGGATGTTGATATTTGACATACTTGTGTATTTTATATATATTTGTATTAATACGTTTGACATACATTTAAAAGAACACCTAGTTCTAGGATTTAAATAATGAAAGAAAGCAATATCCTGGTAATAACTGTTATCATTGATAACTAGTTATTATTTAGAATGCCTATGCCTTTGTGTTAAATGATATGATGGTTTCTATAGCAACATATTAACTGTACTTTGTTACCTGAAGTCCAATGAGTTTCTTGTTTGGTAAGCAATCAACATTATGAAATACTGTCGTATTAAATACAGCAAGTATGAGTTAGTCAGAACTGCAGTTTTATCAGTCCAAGAATACTTCAAATTTTGTTCGATCAGAATTTTGGAATTATGTTTGCCTTGTCTTGTTTAGCAATTAAGAATTCGTTAGATCATGAATAGTTGAACAATATGTCTTTGTTAATACGCCTTTTCTTTTACCTTTGAATATGTTGCACGATGTACAAGTTTAATAAAGTGAATGATCTTCTCCATCTTTGCAATTTTGTGTTTTATGTGATGCACAGTCATGTGATATAAAGTTACTGTCAGTGCAATGTCAGGGAAATTTGATATTTTTTCAAGGTCAGTGAAGAGTCAGAGAAATTAGAAATTTTTCAGGGAAAAATAAAATTCGCCAAATGTCAGTGAATTGTCAGGGAATTTTGAATTCTGTGCAGTGTGTATGTAACTTTGATAGTGAGCATCATGGGTAAGGCAGTCATTAGAAGCTTCGTTAGAAAACATCCTTTGCAAATGCAATATCTTTACTTTCAAATCGTCATAATATCATGATAACTATTTCAATCTTTCAAAATGTCATTTGGAGACAGAAGTGCTAATTATGCCTGTTTATTTTCAGCATAGCATAGTGTATTTGATAGGGAATAAAACTGTTTTTACATAAAAACATTGTGTGTCTGCTATTGGATAGAAATTAGCTGCATTGTGCTTTTATCATGTTGTCTGAAACAGAGAAACAAAATGTTGACCTTGCAGGATTCTAAGAATACTAAATAGTTAGTTGAAGCAATATTCATTGTTATTTTTGTGTAATACAAGCTTGATATTGTTTGGTTACTTATGTTTTAAATTGTTAAGGGAAACCTTATGTGTATGTCTTTTGTTTAACTCCTGACTAGTTCTAAGAATTCGGTCCGTTTTTACACCCTTGGCATTATACTCTTGACATATTAAGAAAATATGGTTATCTCTTGTTTTCATTTCATTCATAATATGTATTAAAATGTTCAAATAAATATTTTATGTGTGGACTGGTCAGCTGTAGGGGAGATTGAGGCCAAAAACAGTTAAGGTCAGTATGTCCATGAAAAGCAAAAATAGGCCATGGAAAAGTCACGGAAATGTCAGGGAATTTTGTTTTCAAATGATGGTGGTAACCCTGAGTTAATTATGACTAGTTCATGTTCTTATCAGACACAGTGCGTGCCTTTTTCATCACTCACATGGATTTTTGAATTTGTTGTAAAAACAATTGACATGATAAAATCTTTTTAGATGATCAGTTATTTCATTTTGATGGCTTACAGAAGTGTAGAATATCATGTGAGTAAAGCTTACAGATGGGTAAAATATCATTTTATGAAAGGATAAATATAGCATATGATTAGGAATGGTGGCTTTTCACACTTAGCCTAATAAAGTAAGTGATAGTATTGTTAATAAAATATTAAAAATAGATCGTGTTGACTGATTATCAAAATCAAGTTGTGTAAATTGTGCATTAAATACACTGGTGCCTCTGACATTTTATTTTGTTTTCAAATGAAATTGCTGCTATTCTTTGACAAATATTTAAAGAATTCATATCATGGCATTGAAACATTTCACATCTTTATTTATGGCTGTACTTTTTGATAAACGTTAGACATTGTGGCTTCTTTGTTTCACATATTTCTAGATTGTCTTGACCAAATGTATTTTATATGGAACATTTTTACTAACACCGGTTAACACATAGGTTTACGTTTTTCTCATGGAATGGCAGACAATTTTCTGTCCCTAAAGATGGAAATTGTGTAAATGAATTTATTGTGTGTGAAAACATTCTCTGTAGATTTGATAGGAAACATGAAAAATTTATACTCTTGATTGTATCCCACATTGAGCTTTTACTGAGCATTATTAGAATTGACTTCAAAGTGATTTTATTTAATGGTTTTATTGTAATCATGTAAATACAATCATGACTGTCAGTTGTGACTTTTAAAGGGAGTTATGAATATAAGGTCACATAAGATAGAAATCACATTAGACAGGGAGACAGATTATTCAGGAAGTCACATAAGACAGAAGACATATTATGCAGGAAGTCATATAAGACAGAGACAGATTGTAAAAGAAGTTACATAAGACAGGGAGATAGATTATACAGGAAGTCACATAAGACTGAAGACACATTATACAGGAAGCCACATAAGGCGGGGAGGGTCACATAAGATGGAGGGTGGGGTGGTCACATTATGCATGGAATTACTAGAGACAGTGAGACACATTATTCAGGGAGTCACATATGATAGGCTGTCACGTAAGACAGACTATCACATAAAAAAAGGTGACACATTTTACAGGTAGTCACATAAAACAGGGTGACTCATTTTACAGGTAGTCACATAAAATGACGACTCATTTTACAGGTAGTCACATAAAACAGGGCGACTCATTTTACATGTCACATAAAACAGGATGACACATTTTATATGTCTCATAAAATGGGGCGACACATTTTACATGTCGCATAAAACAGAGCGACACATTTTACGGGTAGTTACATAAAACAGGCAACTCATTTTACAGGTAGTCACATAAAACAGGGTGAAGTGTTTACATGTAGTCACAGACAGACACATATGTCAAACAATGACAAAAACCAGACTTTCTGGTAAACATTTTTTAATGATAAGCAGACAATGTTTGATTATTACAGTTTTAAATCAGCCTGGACCCACAAACCTGAGGTCTGTGGACCTGATGCTCTGCCAGTGGAGCTAAGCAGATGGGCATGTATTCTCTGGTTCTAGGCTTTGTAAGACATGTTTCTTAATAATAATAAATCAGAAGATAAAACATCAAAAGGTCAGTTGACTCACATTTCACATTTTTATTTCATTGAATAAAAAGGATGTGCTTGCCAAAGGATTGCATCATAATAATTAATACAACTTGTTCTGATAAAAGCATGTGCTTGCCAAAGCTTGCATCATATGATTTACTGAACTTGTTTCATAATTCAGTACCACTGCTATACTCTTCGATATCATCATGAAATAGATGACTGTTCTTGCTGTTTAATGTAATAATCGTCAAATGTAGACACAAGTATTATCCCTGATGTAAGTGGCATTAATTTAGCTTTCAAAACACTTCGATTAGTGTCTAACTGGCAAGCAAGATATTTCTGTTTAGTTATTTTCCATTTTTTGTCCAATGAATAATTATCTATAGTGCTCACCTCAATAACAAAAATGTATTATTCTTTCAAAATATGAAATCATATGCCAGTCCTTGTTTTAGATTACTATCACCACTCAGACTTTAGACGCAAGTTAGACGCACAAGCCTCCATAGGGACTTGTTGAATGTCAAATTTGCGCGAATTTGTTGTGATGTCCGTAATATAAACCTGCCAAGAAACAACTTAACATTGTTTGTATAGTCATACTGAATCCACATATCTATCAAATTGTTGAAATATTTCTTTGCGTATAATTGGATCTATGTTATTGAGTACAATGAGTGTCACAAGTCAAGCTTCTTAGGTTGCAAAAAAATAATCCATGTTTAAGATTACTTGACCTAAAAAATGGGATACGTTGATAGAAAAACTTTTCTATTTTTTTTCACAACATACCTTTTGTTCTTTATTGGCAGAATTCCATTTCAAATATTTTGTACTTTGGATTTTGCCATTTGAAACTTTGGGGATGTTGTCAAAAAATTAGGTTGGTAAGGTAACTGCTAACACAACTATTTTTTTCCTGGCCTAATGTGACCTTAGTATGTCATTGATTTGGAAAGCTGTTGGCATGTTTGCTTCATCATGTGCTGTTGTTGTATGCATTAGTATGCCAATGTTAATAACTATGTGAGATATGTCGGGCATTCACTTGGTCATAAACTACTGTATAACCCTGAAAACTAGACTCTATGAAAACCAGAATTCTCTGAAAATTGAAAGATTAACAAGAATTCTCTTCTATAATCTATGGTTCTCTGAAAACCAAAATTTTCAGAAAATCAGACTTTGGCCCAGTCGGGAAGGGGCCCAGTTTTCAGGGGTTATTACAGTACTATCAAAGCAGTGTTATTTTTTTCACAAATATGCGACAGTTTCACAGAAAACTGTGAGTCTGATTTTGTAAATATGCTATTTCAGTTTTGTAAGCACCAAACAATTGTCATGGGATTTGTATGATGTTTGATAAGCACCAAACAAACTGTCATGGGATTTGTATGATATAAAATACTGTTCAATATTAAATACAGTCAATGTCTTGTACATGGCACAAAAAAATTTCTGATACCCACTCGCCCTGTCCTTAATGTAAATCCTCCTAACACTAAAGAAGGTGACAAACTAAAACAAAAAAGCAACACTAAAACAGTAAATACATGGTTATTTTAACACCTGCTGGGCCTTTTTGATCATTTAAAAAGCTGAATACAATCTAAGCTACCTTTCTGGAGCATGGGGTGCAATCATGATATTGCATTTTAACAACTCTTCAAGGTTGCCAGTGAATTTAGTATTGACAGTAACAGTGTCATGTTAATGTATAGTTAATGCTTAATGTTTTTAGATGTCACAATAAATTTATCAAGTAAGCATGGATTTACACAGCTAAGTAACTGAATTAATACGTAACTGACACTGAATAACTAAACCTTTAAAAATTCTAAAATATCTTAAGCTGTCAAAAAACAGGTGTAATGCAGGATGAGTGGAAAAAATTCCCCACCCTGCCATTTTCCTCTTTGCCTTTGGTCCATGAAAATTCTTTAAACAAGGATCCTGAACCTGTTGTTTATGCTTAATTTGGTCATAAGTCTTTTGATTCGTTTTTCTTTGTCATTTTTTTTTGGACCCCTTTTCATCCTAGTCACTTTTCTGTCACCACCAGTCAGAATAGCAAAAGCAAACAATGTGACTATTAACAATGATAAACATCCAGAGAAACGTCTGAGGAAATGCCAGCCCAGGCCGTTATACAGGTATCACAGCCCAGCCAATCAAGTTTGACAAGGCTCATCCATTCATTCCTCAAAAGCTAACTAGACATAGTACATATCTATTTTTCATATAAAGTATGCTATATGTATGAACTGTAAATTTGATATAGTATGTATGTTTAATTGAGAGTAGATGTTCACCACTTGCCAAGGGAATCAAACAATTGGCACTTACTCCAAGCCGGTATCGTGACTAATTTTTCCTTCTGTCAAACAAGAAATTTTGAAAGGATATTTCATATAATTTTTCTGCTATAAGAGATTATTTTTCACTGATTTTTGTATTGGATTTATTTGGGTAGGACAACTGCGTTCAATTTTCTACTCATTTCGACCTTGAAATCACTTGTTGTATTGTTTTATTACCTGCACTTGTTGTGAGCTAACAAACTTGTATAATCAGACTCTGAGTTGTTTCTCTTTTCCAAAACTCTTAAGGTTATGTCTTTTAAAACGTGTACTAAATTTAATATGAAATTCTATCAATAATGCTTTTTCTATTTATAAATAATTATTGCATGAAATGTAAAAGAAATGGGAGAATGGCTGTGAAATTGCTAGAGGTATAAAAGAACTAAATTCAGCAGCTGGTGGTATTGAAGTATGAAATTTGGCTGTGATATTTTACTGACCCCTTTTTTAATCTGTCACTTTCATTTTCGTCAAAAAACAAATTAGGTATGCTGATTATGGTATTTTTGTCAAATCACACATTGTTTACCATTCGTTAATGTCGATAAATTAGGATGTTCAACTCAAAACCAGGTTTAACAAACAAAATAATGTATGTAGCATGCTTGTTGTTAACAATTTATTCTCATCAAATGAGCTCATAAATTAAGGCATTTAGTCAGAATTTTGTCTGTGAAAAAAAATGAACAAGATTCACATTACGAGGGATGTTCGAAATGAATTGCATATTGTCCTCTATCTCGATATCCACGTGAGGCACGATAGAAACTATCTGTATACGTTTATTCAATATCTACACAACGGTGTATAAATGTGCTTGTAAGACTAAGTGTAAGACAAAAAATTTGCCATTTGAATACACGCAGTCATTGACCACTGTAGTGGTTGGTAGAAACGTAGACAAGGAAGATGAAATACGAGCCTACATCAAAGTTCGCTCAAAACTTGGTTGTTCTTTGAAGCAGCTGATGACTGAACTTTCTACTGCTTATGGACCTTCTTGTGTGTCTTATGACACAGTTAGGCGGTGGAAAAAGAAATTGAGTCAGGTGTAGAGTCCATGAAAAAATATACCGAATTCAGGTAGGCCAAAATCTGCATCTCGTAAAGAAATCATTTCCAAAATAAAGGAAATCATTGAAGGAGATGGCAGATTTACAGTTCGTGATATTGCACGAAAGGTAGGCATATCACTATCAACGGTTCACTTTATTTTGAAGAATCATTTGAAAGTCAGAAAGATTTCTGCTTGATGGGTGCCACATTCGTTGACTGATGAGAAAAAGAGGAAACGGGTTAACGTGGCCAAAAAGCTGCTTCAAATGTTTCCAAAATATGACAAAAAGCAGTTTGCCAATGTCGTAACAGGTGATGGAACTTGGGTTCATTATTTTGAGTCCGTCAGAAAAGTTAGCAATAAGATCTTGGCCATTAAACACAGCAAACACCCAATAATTGCCAAATGGTCTTTGAGTGTAAAAAAGGTTTTGTTTGCAATTTTCTTCACTGGTGTATGAGTCGCAATCAAAGTGCCTTTGAAAAAGGGCAAAAGCATCACCAGAAAGCACTACAAAGTCGTAGTACTGACGAAACTGAAAAAGTATCCGAAACGACGCCCTGCCACTTGTTTTAAATATATCAGTCTTCTACATGACAATTCTCCTGCTCATACCTCCGCGATAGCAGAGTTTTTGAAGAAAGAAAAAGTAACTGTTTTGCCTCACCCCCCATATTCCCCAGACCTGTCCCATGTGATTTTTTTTGTTTCCGAAATTGAAATAATTTCTTGCTGGGCAGAAATACAATTTCCCACAGGCACTTGGATCTGCCATTCATCAGTACCTTATTAATGTGCCCAAATCAGCGTATTGTGACGCATTCAGGAAGTGGATACATCAGCTGTATAGTGACTATGTTTTGGGTTATGGAGTCAAATCCTATTTTAGAAAAAGTGGGTGGAGATCTTAGATAACAAACCATTTAATATCATCTGATGTTTCTTACTAATATGTCCGTACTGCCCTTGCCAAAAAAGCTTTGCAAAAGCTATGTTAAAGCCGCATTAAAGCTACGTTCAACGTAAGCAAAGGCTGTGTTAAAGCCGCGTTAAAGCTAGCGGTATTGGCACCTTCGCAACAGCTGTGTTTTTTAAAACCAAAAGGTGCAGAATTCCTCAAGCCAAACCTTCACTCTTTTGTTAAAAACGCAGCTTTTGCGAACCTTTTAAAGAAAAATGCACCTTATAATGCAGAAGCTTCGCAAAAACTGCGTTTAAGCTTTGTAAAAGCTGTGCTTTCTGGAAAGCTTCGCTATTTTTTGGCAAGGGTAAAGTGATCTCCAGCTGAATTTTTTACACTGGTCTCGGTAACAATATGCGGTCGTGTGGAAAAAGAATTAAATTTCATAGTCGGGATAGTCTAGCAGTGTTATTTGTTGGACATGAAATAGAAATAATAAGTTTGGATTTCTAAATTTATTAAGTAAAATTAAAATGGATTTGTCTGTTAATTTGATACCATTGGTCTCGGAAAATGGCATTTCTGATAAAGTAGGAGTGATTCAATAATTATGTTTCCATATCAGTGTGAATGTATGGATCATATACTTTCTGTAGCTCTATATAGTCTGTAAAATCATGCTTTGTCTTCTAAATATGTACAGATACTAATTCATATGTAATGTTTTTTGTTCAAAATATCTCTCTGTAATTAGTAGCGCAGCCATGATAATAACGTTCTCATAAAGAATGCAATATTCAAATTTATTCCTGTTTACATGACATTTTGAAGGATAACTTTAAGTATTGTGAATAATTTAAAACAGTAGATAGTTTATGGATTGTGTTTACGGGTTGGTCTGCACCTAGTGAACTCTAAAACCTTAAATGTTTATCATAAAATATTATTGTATATTGCACTAATTTTGGATAGTTGCTATTTTGGATACATTTAAGATGTAACGATCATTTTAATTTGCAAATGTTTGACTTCATTTCTACGAAAGTAAATGTTCAATGAAAATTCATGAAACCTTAATTTTCCAACATTCTTATAGGACGATTTTCCTGATAACTCCTGCAATAAGTCACAAATAATGTGATCGTGGGCTTGAATTTTTTCACTCAATCTTCTATCTTGTTGAAATTCTGGCGAATTATTTACACAGTAATCATAGGCACTCAACAGATTCTTGTGTCTTGCCCTTTTACCAAGCTTTCATGTCACCCTTCTTGAAGTCATATCAAGGCACAAGTGGCTATATGGTGATATCAAGTTTTACTAATTTATAGTTTTAAAAAGTCAACCATAATTGTATGCATTAATAAACCCACTAAACAGAGTCTATTGCAAGTGATTTGAAACAATTATTGTACTTGGTCTGTCTTCTATTTACCAATATCGCACATAATTTTCATATTTTTGAATAACAATCAATACTCTGTATATTAGGATATATTACAACAATTAGCCTTAAAATAACAATCATGGTATCATGCAGGGAACTGTGTCTCAGATTTTTGATAATGTCCTCCGTTCAATAGATATTTGACTGTAAAGAAATTCCGTAGCCTGAACCCCGCTGACAATTACGTAATACATCATAGATAAAAAACGAAAATAAATATCAAAATTCTGAGATACGGTTCCCTAGATAAGCATTTCCGCTACAAAATACCAAAATCCGCTTTGAAATCCATCTTCAAATGATCTTTGTTCAAAAATAACACCCCCGCATTTTTTTCTAAGCGAGAAATTAACAATAAAAGTGTCAGATCATTATCACCTCGTGTAATCAACAATTATTTTAAAAATTAATACAGCCTATTCAAATTTGATAACCAATCAAATTCGTTCATCGTTAGCGGATCAATTAGTGGAACCGCCCACCATTTTAAATGACTCTAAAGAGTTTAATCACGAATTATTTGTCAAAAGTGTATCATATCGTACCGATGCAATTCACAGTACATCAGATTTCTCGTCAACTGAGAGGCTCTCAACGGGGAAAACGGCTGATAGGGAAATCGAGTTGAAGATGGCTGTGGAAACTGCTATATAAGTTAAATGAAAGGTAGCCATGCATTTAGTGTAAAAATAAGAACTAAATATGTGATTGATTTGTAGAAAAGTGTTTTTGTTTTATGTCTGTTAATGTATCATTTAAAACATACTAATATATAAAGGTAATTGGATATATAACAGAATAAAATAAGATTCTCGAAAAATATGCACGTCTGATGTCCATAAGAGGTTACTGTTTTTCATCCTATTGTTTATTTGATAGCTTTCAATATTTTGCCAAATGTCCAGAGTTGCTGTTCACATTGAAATAACTTTATTTTATTGATTACATCAATGAAATAGCGAAAATAATAATTTTCGTTGACCCAGTCTCCCTGTATTAATTTACTGGCAATTTAAATATATTGTAGTTTTATAGCCCATGTTTAATTGTATTTGAAACCTAACTGACTCTGGAATATATAAATTTAATTAAACTTGTATAATTGGTACGTCATAACATTAATGGGGTAACAATCTTTGACAGCTCGTTTTCTTATCGTGTGCGCTTTATTGAAAGGTGCGTGAAGTGTCTGCATACCATATTGCTGTTTATTATATATCCCGCCAAAACATAAAGGAATGTGTGATGCGACATATATAAGGTCTAAATTGACCCATATTGATAGCATAATTAGCTAGGTGTTAGAGTATGATATTGATATCACACTTCAATAAGACCAATGTTCCGGATCAGTTATTTCATCATATATTTTATATTAAAAGTACATTAGATGCTAGTAGCCCAATAGACCAAGGTGTTAATGAATTCACACGTTTCTTGCACATCAAATGATTGTTGCACTTATATATTTATTACGTAATTTTCCACCATAAAGTTTCCATTTTCACAATACATGTATGTCACCTCACTATGGTGAAGTTTTTTACTGGATATAGATTTATGCAGTTCGGAATCTTTAGCATTCGTTAACCAACTTCCTCAAGAAAGAGATTTCTAACTACATTTTTCACTTTTTGAGAACACTCTAACACCTTGCTTAGCCTTATTTTTCTTATTTCCCATTTTAATCTGCTTGATGTTGATAATCTGTAGAATTTTAAATACTTACGGCAAGCGATCCCAAATTTATTATTTATTTATACATATTTGCCCTTAAGGAGCCCCTTACAATGCTGCATCCTAGATCGTTCTCACTGATAAAGTGGAGTCGATATGGGGGTGCAGTTTTTTTTGCGATAAAACACTATTTTTGCATATTTGGATCGATTTTTTTGTTGCATGGTATGATAGTATGATATTTAATTATTGTTGGTAACTTAAAATGTCATTTTCGCCTTTTTTATGTTTGTAGCCACTTACGCTACCTTAACGTAATCCATAGAAGAAAAAAGTTTGTTCGTAAAATGGGAAAAAAGTTAACAATCATCAAAGAAACAAGTTTTGAATTACAAAAATGGCATGTTTGTTATGTTTGTTTGAAGTTATGAGAGGTAATGGATCAAAATAAAGACCATATTATGAGAATAAGTATTAAGATTATCAAGGCTACCATATTGTAATGTGGTCCTAAGATGTGTTAGGTCTCGATATTAAGACATTGATAATTGGATCACTTCCTGTCAGTCCACCTGTAGGTCTTAATAGCCAAACTTCACTAAATAACTATAAGATAGTTATGCTAAATGCTCATGCTTAATGGACAATCTTATGAATGTTACATAATTGTTCATGTAATATGTTTGTGAGAAAGCAAAAACGGGGTTGAACAAGGCTGAATTGTCCGGAAGTTATATACATACATATAACAGGAAATGGGACCACCTTACATCCACAGTCTGTATATCCATATACTAAGTATGCATCTATGTATTCGGACAAAGTTCACATATGAGGGAGCTGTCCGGCTAGCTTATGGAAAGTTGGTGGTTCTACCCATCCTTGCCAAAAAAGCTTCGCAAAAGCTATGTTAAAGCCGTGTAAAAGCTATGTTTAACATATGCAAAAGCTATGTTAAAGCCGTGTAAAAGCTATGTTTAACATATGCAAAAGCTATGTTAAAGCTGCGTTAAAGCTAGTGGTATTGGCACCTTCGCAAAAACTGCGGTTTTTAAAACCAAAAGGTGCAGAATTCCTCAAGCCAAACCTTCACTCTTTTGCAAAAGACACAGCTTTTGCGAACCTTTTAAAGAAAAATGCACCTTATAATGCAGAAGCTTCGCAAAAGCTGCGCTTTCTGGAAAGCTTCGCTATTTTTTGGGAAGGGCAGGTGTATGCCTGGGGTCTTTCTCCACTAGTGTATGCATGTGGTATTCATCTGCCATTAAACTGGAAAAAGTCACCAAATGGCCTTGGCTGTTGGTACAATGTTAAACAACAGGGAGAAAAACAGGCTGATTGTCAAGGACGAATATTTTAGTTCACTGGATTTTGCATAATGTCTCAATCATTGCTCACTTATGATTTTGCTTCTTTGATATTAATAACATTGTATTTTGTTAATAAAGTTTGTATTGAAATCAGAACGTCATTTGTGGTTCTGTATGTTGTTAGGGGTCATTAAGGCACAGAGCTGTGGCATATGTTTATGGTCCTGCTTCCAGAAAGCTGCAGCATTGCTTAGGTCAGCTCCTTAACTGTTGTGAAGATTATAGGTCAGCTTCACAACAGAATCAAAATCACATCATAATGGTCTGCCTCATTACTGAAAAGCAAACACTGGTCTGCTTAGCTTAAGTTGGAAATAGAGAGATCGTCTTCATATTGAGGATGCATTTCTGCAAAGTTGTCAAATTGAGAAGCAGTTAACTTAAGAAGTCTGCTTCAGTGTAGGATTGATGTGTAGAGGTCTGTTTCATTATTAGGAGAAGTAAGTTTGTGTAGAGATCAAGTACAAATCTATCCGAATAAGATATTATCACCTAAGATAGTGAATCTTCTCTTTGGCTAATGCTGACACTGATGTTAATATAGTAAATATGATGGATTATTGAACACAAACTTTCTGTTTGTGAGAACATTCACACGGAAAATGAAAAAAATAGTCTTCTTGCTAACTTATTGCAGTTCACAGAAAGATTGTATGGGGTATTTGATCTAAGAAAAGTGCTTAAGATCTTGGTTATGTGTAGTTTCTTGGACTGTTTTTTTCATCTTCAGACCCTTGACATTCAGAGCAATAAATTACTACTGTACAAAGGCAAATTGATTGGATAAATAGTAAAGAATTAAGTTTGGTACTTGAGTACAGTACATAGGTATGAAGAAAAAATTGTATGATTAGGAAACCTGGCTCTACCTAATGAAAACATTCAGCCTTAGAAATTTTTATGAAAATTATCTCAAATGTTTGATTGTTGTTAACTGATAAATGATTAAAGATGGTGAAAAAAATTTACTTAAAATAAAATTTGATGCTTACTCTACCTAGCTGTTTTCAGACTGTTGCCGTAAACAAACAAATTATTATTTTTGGCCTCAACACAGCATTTGATTGGATGAAATTTGGACAGAAATCTGACCTACTGTAATGGTTATTTGGTTCTTTCATGTTTGAATGGAGTAATAATTAATAATTTATTATTGAATAGTTCAATTGATAAAATCATCAGATATCAACCAAACTTATTTATGATGTCTTTTTTAGTGACTGGACTTTCTATTTAAATATCTCACTGGAAAATGTATTCATTTTTTTCCTATAACACTAACATAAAATTTGTCTTGTTCCTATTTTTTATACATAGTTTATACATAAACTCAAAGAATTTTTAATGTAAAAAAATAATTATTATTCAAAGTTAATTGTGACAGAAGGGTTACTGTATTGGCTAGCTGGGTTCCAGTCTGTCTAATTCCTTGTTTAACCTTGAGAGAAAATTTTGTAATTAATCGATCTAGATTAATATATAATTAGATCATTTTGAATGGAAATTATAATTATTTAATGGAATATTTCTAAAACCTTGAGGCAAAATTATGAAAATTTAGAGTCAATTTTCAGTGTAGCTCATTACACTTCATGATTATGCAATAGGATTTTTTTATAATTAGTGTAGCTAGGGTGTATTTATTTTGATTTATGACTGTTTTTTCAGTAATGTTCAGTAATGTTAATTAGAGGACAAATTCAATTATTTCCTAACTGTTTTACATAGAAATTAGGACCAGAAGAATTAATGATGCTTTATGTGATTATTTTCCTCCAGTCTTTTTATGTTTGAAATATATTTCTTTGAAAATTAACTTTTACCAAATAATCCCAAATAAATGCCCTGCTAGGCATTCATTAGGGTTGTTCTTGTTCTCTCATGTTCTTTCCTTTGTTCCAGGGCTTTATTAACCAAGCCATCAAACACTTGCATATGCCATCAAGAATAAGAGCTAAAAATAAAAATACCTTGAAATGACTTATTTTCATGAACCAGTGGTTGGATCATCACCAAATTTGGTCTGTAGCATCCTACGGTCCTCTCTAATATTCCTTTGTAGTATCCTTTGATGGTCCTTTATCAAGATCATTATTGTTCCCCTTTGTCTGTCCTGATGTGTACCTTTATCACGTTTTTAATACTGAGTTTACTTAAATTTATTCTGGTGAGTGATGCAGGGTCATCATGCCCCTCTTGTTTTTATATTGTCTATTATATTGTTTCTTTGGTTTCCTGCAGGGGTGTGTGATTGGACCCTTCAAAACAAAGTTAAACCCTGTAGCGTCATGTAATTGCAAACCAACAAGTTTTTAAGTATGGCCTGAAATGTACAATCACAGTGTGTTTATTGGCGAATATACAATATCATAAAAAGTTTGGTAAGGATAGAAAATCTCAATTGATTGAAATAAAGACAAATATGTTTCATTCATTATAAATATCTTCTTGATTTATTACTGGTAATATGTGTGGCAATTGCTTCTAATTGATCATGATTAAAGTGTTTGTGATCATTATATTACAAATAAGTTCCATGAAAATGAGCTTGTAATTCAATTCTATTCAATGCTGTTTATGATTAAGTAGCAATTTACATCCATGATGCACGAAAGCCACCAACTTTACATTCCCAGGCCAAAATTCTGCATACCTCACACAATGTGTACTGCTAGCCCTAGTGTTTTTTTGCTGTAATTTACTTGATGCAGATTAAAAAAAGATTCATAATTTCAAACTATTGCTTTGCTGATTTGACTTGCTGCTGGTGTATGTTTGGTACAAAGACTCACATTGCAGATTTAATTGTAATGATTTATACTGAAATCAAGTTAAAATCAAAGGTTACTTTCTGAACTTATTAAGGTTTTAAAATATCTTAAAATTTTTTGATGTTGAGGCTTTGCATTAAGATTTATGTAATTTTGAAATGTTTTTCTTGGTATCTCAGTTTCTATCCATCTAAAAGCATTTTATTCAAATCTCTAAATTTAAAAGCTTTGATTTATATGGCTGAGAATTAATAGCTTAAATTACACTTGATGTGTTACAGCATTGAGTTCATAATAATACCAAATTTTCCCAATTTCATCTAAAGAAATATGTTTCCATGGCAATGTGAAACATGTTAAGGTGCAGCAAATATCTCATTTATATGTTCATGTATACTTTATCTCAATTTTGTTGCCTCTCACCATTTCAACATTAATAAGTTTCATACTTCAATTTGTACATGGTTGTTTTATGTGCAGTATAGTTGTTTATGGTGTATATGGTTGTTTTATGTTGTGTATGATTGTTTTATGTTGTATATGGTTGTTTTATGTTGTATATTGTTGTTTTATTTTGTATATGATTGTTTTATGTTGTATATGATTGTTTTATGGTGTATATGATTGTTTTATGTTGTATATGATTGTTCTTTTTGGTGTATATTGTTGTTTTATGTTGTATATGATTGTTCTTTTTGGTGTTTATGGTTGTTTTATGGTGTATATGGTTGTTTTATGTCGTATATGATTGTTCTTTTTGGTGTATATGGTCGTTTATGTTGTATATGATTGTTTTATGTTGTATATTATTGTTTTATGTTGTATATGGTTGTTTTATGTTGGACTTGGTTGTTTTATGTTAGACATGGTTGTTTCATGTTGTACATGGTTGTTTTATGGCGTTTGTGGTTGTTTTATGTTGTGTATTGTTGTTTGATGGTGTTTATGGTTGTTTTATGATGTGTATGATTGTTTTATGATGTATATGATTGTTTGAAGATTCTGGTGTAGAAGCAATACAGATTCATGTATTCGTTGTTTCACAGGATCTGAGACATTGAGTTTAGTCTAAGAAGTCTTTCAATGTTACAATATTAACCTTGACCACCCTTAAAAGATGTTTGTTTGCATCACCTTACTCTGAAAGATTTCATGAGTTGACAGTATTGAAAGTGAATATTTTCTCTGGATATCCTGACTTTCTTGTGCAGTTTTAGTGCCAACCCTAGTAAATATTTCACTGGAATACCACTGAAGTGCCAGTATATATATTTCACCTGTAAATTTCACCGGTATTCTACTACATTTTTAATGTTGGTATTATATTGTGGAGAGAAGGTTATATTAGGTATTTAGTGGTCTTTTAGTGGTTTTATTTTAGCCACTTTACTTAAGTGGTATTCCAGTGGGTTTCCTCTGAGTGTCTACCTCCGGATTTCTGTGGTATTCTACTAGATTTTTTAGGCGGACCAGCGGGGTTCTACTGGATTTATGTCTAACACTGAATTTCAGTGATTTTTTTTGTAGTAATACTAGGGAAATCATTTAAAGTTTTCTACTCAGTTCTACTACAATCGTCAAGTTACTGTTTATTCAGGAGTTCATCTGGTTATGTCAAATAATTTTTTGTGATGCTCTTGATTTGCTAGGTTTGACCTCTGCATATTCAAGAATTACTTTGTTCATTTCTGCAAGTCTCATTACTGTACAACCTGATACTACTACTCTTTAGAAGTAAATTGATCTCTTACATTCAGTGTTGAATTAATTTCATTTTTACAGACTTAGATCTGTCTAGTGGCAATTGATACAGACAGTTAAACTGTTAGTAGTTTTTTTTCCATGTGAAGAGGATGGGTAATAAAGGATGTCTGTTAGAACTTATTTACATTGTAATGAATTCCAGTATTACTAGCATTGGAAAAGTGGAGGTCTCTCTGATTGAGTGGTTAAAATCTCTGACTAGTTATCATTAACCCGTCATCACTATGAGTTCAAATCCCTATTTGGAGAAGAAATATTTCACATGTGAGGATGCTGTCCAACATAGTTTGTAGAAGGTCGATGGTGTTACCTAGGCATGCCCTTGTAGTCTTCCTCTGCCGATAAACCTCGCCATAAGTGTGCTGAAGTTGTTTTTTAAAATTCAACTTAACTTATGGATTAGTAATCAAAGAATCTGCTGATTGAAATGGCGTATCAAAAACAAAGGGAAATAACTCATTTTTCTGAAGTACTTTATAGTTCCATACTTTTTTTATTTCATTGAATCTAGACACATGCACATGTTTGAAGATCATCAACTAATAAAGAAGTAAAATAAATATAATCTTTTAATGAACCATTATTTTTTACTTTTTCACACCTTTAGCCAGTTTTTAAATGACCAATGATCAACGAACTTTGATATTGAGAAGTTGTGTTTTTGAGAAAATGAAGTCAAAAGCTAATTCAGTGAATTTAAGTATTGGAGGAAATATGATTTACAAATTTAAGGGTTTTTTTTGCTTTGTCTGTGAATTTATATTGGATGAATTGGCTCTCTATATTTGATCGGAGATTTTGATTTAATGAAGCATAAGGCCAAAAATAAATACCTTATTTTTATTGACATTCTCCAAAATTATGGTCAGCAGAAGTTATCATGGATGTTTATTAGTTTTGGTATATAATTCATATGAGAATTTCAACAAGAAAAAACTTGATAAAGAGGGAAAAAAGTTTATAGGATCAGTTGGGCTAGTGGAAACCAGGATCCTTTTTTGCCAAATCTCATTAAAAGAGAAACAAAGTTTTAATGAGTGACAGATTATCAATAAATTCAACAATGTATATCTTTAGCAACATTATTTCATTACCTATGTCCTTGATTCTGGTTGTATTGGCTGAATGCTTTAAGGCAGATATAATTGGTTTCTTTAAAGATGTACAGCCTAGAGACAGTCTAATTTAATTTGTCTTCTTTGCTACACTTAAAGGCACTTTAACCATTGTCTATCTAATAATTAGTGATAAATGGAGACTGCTGAGAGAATAGGCAATTAAATTTCCTCCTAAGCCTGCATTTTGTTCGTGTCTTAGTGATCAGAAATGATCACAACTTCTTTTAGACTTAGTCTAATATGACTAGCCACGGCTGTAATTTTCTTTAATAAGACTTTAATTTTGAATAATGAATACTGTTTAGAAGATTCATACGGCTGTAATGTAACTGATATTATAATCTGTACAATAGGTTTCGTGTCTTGGGTTCCATATTATGTTCTGGTGATGATTGTGAATTTATATTCAGACTGTTTCTTGCTTTGTGTAGTATGCTATACCTTCAAGTTCTTCGATTCCTGGTGAGACTGTTTTATTGGTCTGTTCCTGCATGTCATTATTTTGTGATGTTTTGATTGTTTAGGAAGCAATATGTTCAGTCATGTCTGAATGCATTTGTCAAATAAAATTGTGTATGTGTTTAATATGTAGAAATCATGTGTTTGTCAGTATTCTTTTACGAAATGTGTACTCAAGCAGATCATTGGTGCATGCATAAAATCAAGTTGTAACCATAGCAACTATAAAGACAGACAGGAAAGGTAATTTGGCTGCAAGGGATGGTTGTTTAAGGTTTTTAGAGTCCATTGGTTAAGTTATTCTTGCAATATTGTAGACAAACTTAGTGTGTAGTCAGTTTATGAAAAAAATTTTTGTAGGATTATGTGTGTGATTGCTCTGGTCAAGGTCACTGTTCTGAAATTCGAGAAGCAATAACAGGTCAGTGACATGATGCTGTAATAACATTTCATGTACAGCAAATTTATTCATAGACCTTCATTAAATTAGCTAAAAGTTTGTATTGTATTTGTGCATGTAACTAAAAATGGATCTTGCGTGTTGATAACCTCCAACTCACAGTATAACCTATATGTGACCAACATTTTTTAGGCTGATAACCCAAATGTACTTGACAGTCATGAAGATTGTAGCTTTTAAGATTTACACATTGCGTTCTTGTTGAAAACCCTTAATATATTTAATTGTATCATTTTGTTTTAAGGACTAATTGCCAAAATGCTTTATATGTAAAATGAATTATATTCATGTATATTTGTTAATGGTCAATTTATGAACCAATGACCAGTGGTTAAAGTGTAATGTCTGTTATATATATACATTGCACATGCAAAAACAGACATTAAACCCAAAATTAAAAAACTAAGTTTTTTTCACGTCTTTATTTTGTGACAAATTTATATTTATATATAATTATATAATATTGATATATAATTGTCAATACAACAAAACATTCTTTGAGCCACATAGTGCTAAATACAGTTGAACATGGTTATAGTGTATTCCCGCAGACCCAAATAATTGCTTCATTATATCCATAAACATTACACTATAATCATTACAATGTAATCATGGAGGGTGTGTTCAGGAAAAATAATTACTTGAGCATATCCAATTTTCAATACAATCCAATCTGAGTACACTATAACCGTGTTGTTCTGTAGTCCTCTGGACAGAAAATTTATCATGATCAAAATGGCATTGAAACATGAATTTCCGAAACATGTTTTGGTATCTTCATATCTATATGTTAAGATAGATTTAGACAAAACTTCATACTTACAATGAGTTAAGATGTAGACAAAGCTTCATACTTATAATAAGATAGATTTAGATAAAACTTCATACTTATTGTGTGTTAAGATAGGTTTGGATTTAGACAAAACTTCATGCTTATAGTGTGTTAAGATAGGTTTGGATTTAGACAAAACTTCATGCTTATAGTGTGTTAAGATAGGTTTGGATTTAGACAAAACTTCATGCTTATAGTGTGTTAAGATAGGTTTGGATTTAGACAAAACCTTATACTTATAGTGTGTTAAGATAGGTTTGGATTTAGACAAAACTTCATGCATATAGTGTGTTAAGATAGGTTTGGATTTAGACAAAACTTCATGCTTATAGTGAGTTATGATAGATTTAGACAAAGATCATTCATCTTGGGAAAAGAAAAAAAACCAGAAGATATAAAGTCTCAAGTAACGCATGATGTTGCTCATTTCACTAGAATAAATGATATGGAAATGTTTGGAACAGTTCTGTGTTCCGCACTAACAAAATGTGTCAAAACTTATGATTCCGATTCTGAAAATTCCATTCTATGGCAATAGGCACGTTCCAATGATCGCAGTTCAAAGGCATGATGACCTCGTTTGCAGAAAAAACAGAAAATGGCAGCCAGACTACTTCGAAATGATTTATTAACTCCGCAGTACAGAGCGAAATTCACTGAAAAATTCACTGCCTGCATTAAGTTTGTTATTTTTGTTATGATGTTATATGTGTGTGAATCTGGGCCACCACTGATTGTATAGACAAACTTTAAGATCTCCGACGGTGACACTAGGATTAGAAACAGTACGACAACAGCCACAAGTGTAGCTGTGACGCTATTTAAAGCATTGTCTGTCTGTCGTCGTCTGGCTCGCATTTGCTTTTTTTGTGGCTGAGTATTTCTCGGTGAAGTGTTTTGAGAACTACTATGCCAGCTTTTGTTGCTTAATACTCTCTGTGCTGGTAGGAAACTCTTCTGAGGGTGATGCGAGTTATGATTGTTGAAAGACTGGGTATGCCTTGTTTTTAACGAACCAGTGGATGAAGCACTATGAGAATTATATGAGAACAACTCCCTCGGGTATTTCGTTAGTAGTACTTCCTGATTCTGAGCTGGTGCCATTGCATTTCGAAGTTTTTTTGCATGATGTATTTTGTAGATCAGGCATGCATTGAAATAAAGTAAGGCTATACAAGGAATGAAGTCAAACAGAATAGCCCAGACTAGGCGACGTATTCCAAGCACAGAATCTGTGAATGAAGGTCGTGTTTCAAGTTTATAGTAAATTTTCCCAACGCAGTCAATATGTTCGACTATATTCTTTTCAAATCCGAGTGGAATGGTTAATGCTAAACACGCAATGTATACTAGAATTATTATCACACGTGTTTTCTTCAACGAAATAAGTTTCCTTGCTTTGAATGGATGACACACGGCTAAGTAACGCTCTCCTGCCATAGATACGGTAAGCCAGGTACTTGTCACTATGAACCAAGTAATTAAGGGGCCACTAAACCACTGGAAATAAAGCACACCGTTATGCTCCTCGTAGTGGTCTTTAAAGTCAATCTGGGTGTACATGAAAGCTAACAGGCAAAACATGAAGTCTGAAATGGCTAAACCAATCAAACCAATGTGAGCCGATTTTTCCATTTTCGTTAAAGTATGACTGATCTTTTCCCTGGTAAGGACCATAAAGTTTAACACATTTCCTATCATTCCAAAAGCGCAAACGATAGGTACACAAATCTCCATGGTATAGTACTCCACCAGTCTCTCTATTTCTGCCTGGTGGGAGAAATTAGCAGATGCGTTAAATGGAATGAATGTGGTGGTTGTCATGTTGTCTCTGAATGTACAATTATATCCCTCCATCTCTATCATTCTGTAATAGATTGAAAAATATTGTTAAGACATTGATTATGAAATTCAGTAGAGCGTGGATATAGTGAAATCATTGGGAATGGAATAATTACTTCTTATTGTACTATATCTGAAAATATATTAAAACATTAATTATGAAATACAGCGTGGATATAGTGAAATCTTTCGAAACTAATTAAATACTCCTTATTTCACTATATTCAGAATTGTTTTTAAAAATACACTTTTGAAAAGCAGTAGCATCTAGTTATGGTGAATTCTTGAGGAACCAAATGTTTATTTGTTATTTTACTATATTCTGACAAACAATGTTAAAACATTGATTATAAAATGCATTTAGTTATAGTGAATTTTAGGGGACCCCTATATGATTATTTCCTTATATCCATACTTCATATAGAGAAATAGATAATTCACTGTATCTGATTCTTCATTATATCCGAGTTCACTATAACAGTGCTTTACAGTACATACATTCTACTAGAAAACTTCATTCAGTAGATGGTTTTAGCTTGACTTGGCTTATCAGGTGATTAAGATGAACTATGATTTTGCATGAAAGCACAATTATCAGTTCTCTTATGACAGCAGTGTAACATCACCTCTGTTTGGGTGCTTTAATTTACTGATACATGTATCAATAAAAAATAAATGTTCAATCCTTTCTTCTTTATCTCTTACTAACAAACAAAATTTTATTCAATTCTCATGTTTTCAAAACCTGAATATTTTTTATTCCATTTAAGCACTTATTTAGCTATATGTTGTGAACAATTAATTGGAAAAGTTTAATATAATGTCGTAATGGCTGACTTGTTATGAGTATAAAAGATAATGAATTGTTGAGGACATTCACTATGTAATTTATCATGTCAGTAAATGTGATCTAGACGTTTGTAGTATTTGGATGGATTTGTGTATAATAATAATAAACTTAACATCTCACTTTGCTTCATTGTGAATGTGCTGAAGTATAAACATGTAGGGCATTGTTAATGTTGTATAAACGTGATGCTGCTTGCATTTTATTTCTTGACAAATTTGTCATTGTAAGAGAATTGTATTTTCTTAAGCTAGTTGCATGTGTGCATCCAATTTTCCTTTGAATTTTGTTAAAACTTGATAATTCCAGATCTGGATGCATCATGAACACATTGTAATATTAACACTTTGGGAAAGGCACTGAGTTTTGATCTTAATATGGTGAAGAATCTTATCTGGTAATGGTCGATTTTACTGTATGAGTATTGCAGCATAAAGGCATTTATTTGAATTTCTTTAGTATTCATCATGCTACAGTATATGTGAAAATGCTTGGTTAACACAGCAGAAAACAAGTCGTTAATCATATATCCTGTAAATAATATCTTTCGACTAAGGCATTATTCCCAAAAGTTCAATTAATCGGATATTTTCAAATATGATGAAAATGCGTAGATTTCATGCAGAGTACCCTGAATAGTTTGAGACATGATTCTTGAGCCATGACTTTCTATCACCATATCTAATAAGCCCATGTGAAGTTTAAAATACACCGCTGGAATAAAGCCATTTACTGTATATGTTCGCATTACCTAAGAATAACTATATCTTGATGGTAAATGATTATGATCCCCTGAAGGTCAGAATTCAAAATTCATCTCAAAGAATGATCTACTTTTTACATTTTCACAAGTCCTGATTTGTTTCTAAATTTATCATCATCCGCTTTAACTTTATCAGTATCATCAGTGTCAACATAATCATTAGCAGTAACATCTTTCTAAACTTGTACTGGCACTTATTTCTTGTGTATAACTTCCCAAAGATGATATTATAGATCAACTTTAAACTTGTTTCAAATGTTTTGCCCATTACTTGTTACAAATCAGTTCATCAAAAAGAGATTTAGTTTGTTTCCATCTGTGCCGAATAACTCCAATGGTATCTACATTTAATATGATGCAGCAATCAGTTGCCAATGCTGTGATGTGGTAATTGGTAACAATTTTACAGATGGCACAAAAAGTCCGCACTCGGTCTGTTGCATGGTAAGGTAATGAATTAACATGAATGGATGCTTTATTTTTTGTTTCTTTGGTTAAAATTGTCACATCAACAGCTTGGGTCATTTCTTTTACTTTCCCAGCTTTAATGGTGCAGCTAGGAAGACCACAGGCATCCGCCCACCTTCTTTAAGCTAGCTGGACAACTTCCTCCCATGTGAAATTTGTCTGGTCCTGGATGGGAATTAAACTCACAGCAAGATGTAGCTAGATGTTATTGAGACCTAGTTTGGGATTGAATGTGGGAGTTCTGTGGTCAAGGTCACTATTACTAAAATTTGGAAAAAAGATTTTCACTTCATACACTGTTAATAATTGGTTTTCTTGTTGTTATAGGAATGACTAGGATTGTATTTCTTGATAAAACCTCAAAGGGTTGTTACCAATTATTGCACTATTTTATACTTCAGACTATTTGAAAAAAAAACTGGGTGGTGGTTATGTTACCCACATTTTTAACAGTGGGTGGGAAGGTAGGCATTTTTTAACCTTATAATGTTTGTACTGAAAATTAAAAGCTGGAATAAAGATAAAATCTATTTTTCAAAATAGCTGAAGTCTCTTTGGGTCAGGGTATTTTGAATGAGTTGGTCGCGTAACTGTAAACCAGGAATTATTTAAGGATGACCCCAATTATTGACTGTTTATATATTTGGATGTATGACAGCTGTATGCCAGACTGCTGGACTATAATATCATCAGAACTAACATAATACGTCTTGCGTACCATGCATTTTCCATTCTTCTTGGGAACACTTTTAGTTTGATTGACATTCATGTGATATCATAAGAAAATTTCTATGATTATTGAATAATTATTGGACTGGTTGTCATTTTAGCGTGTTTCATATCCAAATGAAACGTAAAAGTGCTTTTCCAGCATATTGTATATAAGAGAGATCTGAACCATAAGAAAATATGCGCCAGATTTGGAGGGGGTGGGGGTGTACCATAAATCATCACATATCATTTGATTGTAATATTTTAATTTGTTTTGTTATCTCTGTCATTTTCTATGAACCAGGGGTGCGTAAGCTGGAAAAATCAACCGGCTACTTCAGCCATATATTTTTTCCCCATAGGGGACATTGCCCCCTTGCTCTTCTACTGGGTAGGAACCCTCGGACCTCCCTTCTAGTTTTAGTTGCTTACCGGCTACATGAAAACATTTCTACACCCATGATGAACGGTAGTGTGTATCTCCTCAGATGTTTATGAATAAGACAAAATTATTCATAAAAACTAGAGTTCATAATACTATGTAGTCAATTTATACATATATTGTCAAGTTTCTGTAATCAGTAAATTTGACAAATTTGTCTCATGGAGTATGTTGTTGCTTTAAATAGGTTAATGCTTCAAACGGAGAACAATTAAAATTAGTATATCTAGTCACTGCTGACATAGATTTTGGACAAACAAATACTCTCATTCTACTTGTAGCATAAATCTTTTACTTCAAAATTAGTTCCAGGCTGTTAGAAAAGCAATTAGATATAGTCACTTTATCTATGTTGATTTAATTCAGTTCCCTTAAGCACAATTTAGATTAATTAAAATGCTGGAATCTCTGATAAAATATCTTTTATTTGAGAACTTTTGAATCATAACTGAAAGTCCAAACATTTGTGCTATTAAAAGGATTTAATCTTCTGTATTCAGCTTAATACTACCACTTATATCATAATTGGAAAGACAAAATTTTGTAGGATGGTTTCATGCATCTCAGCAGCAGCAGTGTTATTGTGTAGGATGTATTATTGAGAGTTTATAAAGCTAAACTCAATATTATTTACACTTCATGTTTCAGTTCCTATTGCCCTATTTAATGTGTCTGCACTATTTAGTTACTATAGTACCTTGTTGTTGTCCTTGCTTGTTATAATATTGTTACTTTATCTCACTTTTGTCCAGCCGTTGAACTAGCCCATAAGAGTAAATTCATAACTTTATCATGGGGACTAGTCCTTACACTGTTCCATAGGAGCCAGTACCTAAACTATATGATTGGGGTTAGTACCTGAATAACTTGTGGAAGGGTAAGTTAGTACTTGCTAGTATGCAGGTGAATCGGTCGCCGAATATAACTGAAAAATTGTTGAAAAATGCCATTAAACCCCAGTAACAATAAGTCACATAAAAACAAAACAAAGAATTAACAAAATTTATCACTAAAATGCTTATTTCTATATTTAAATGACTTGATGAATGAAAGTAGAGTAATACATTGTGAAACATATGTTTATTGAAATACTAGCTTTCATTGTTAAATAATGTTAAATATTAACTATTGTTAGCAGTAAGTTTAAAATTCTGTTGTGTTTCCAGCTCTTTAAGTGAAAATTAAACTTATTTTTGTCATAGTGGTTAAGTTACATACAGGTCACAAGTTCGTCCAAGTTCAATTTATCGCATATTTAATGAAACAAAATATTTGAGCTATTTATCATAGAATAGTATTTGTATTTTAATTGAAGTGCTGATACTTATTATAGATTATAGGATTATAAAATATGAAGTTTTGATGATATTTACATCCATCTTACAGTTTTCCACACAATATTGTCACGTATGCCACAAACTTCAAAGGATTGTTAGCTACATTTAATTTTCGGCGCTTAATCTTAAGTTGCGAGATTCAACAATCGGGACACAGTGGTATGTGCTCAAAAAGCTGTTCATTGGTTTATGTCCCAGAAGGATAGCTGTTACAAGGTGAAGGCTTTGTTGGAGTAATGTTGATTTAAAACAATGTTTATAAAGGCGAATCATTGAATCATCAGTAAATGTCTTCTTTGAATTGCATGCAGTCAAACCTGTATTTTGCAGCCACCTCCAAATAAAGGACACCCTGTGAATAAAGGCCATTCTTTGAGAAACCATCATCGATTATTTAGGACAAACTGACCTTTGAGTAAAGGCCATCTGTTAATATCTGCCATATTTGTCTGTCCCAAGGGTTGCCTTTGCTTACAGGCTTGACTGTATATTTATGATCTATCAAGATTAAAATATGTACATCATGATGTAATATATATAATAATATATGATGTATTATTATTTGTGAGACATCATTTTTCATTACAGTAATATTTCATATTTGATGTTTCATTAAACGCTTTGATAAAGCAACATATTCCAGCTGTAAGTTTGTTGTCACTGAAATTTTAATCTATTCAGTGAAAGGGATAATGCTTGTTGATTTATTGTAAAAAAACGGAAGTTATAAGATTTAGAATGGTGCAAAAATTTTTCATGATAGACTGCGTCCCATTTATAAATGGATTGTTGGCTTCTACAGACTTGTACATCACCAATGTAGGCTCTTTATTTTAGATGGTGTGAAATTATGACAAAAAAAGGTTAGCAGTTAGTTTGATTAAGAAGGGGTCTCCATGGTCGTGTGGATATGGTCTCTGGCTAGTAATCACACGCCCCCCCCCCCCCGCCTATAACTGTGAGTTCGAGTCCCACCTGTGACTGGACATATTCCATATGTGGGGAAGCTATTCAGCTGGCTTTTGAAAGCTGGTGATTCTACCAAGGTGTACATATGTGTCCTCGACTTTTAAGCTAGAAATGTCACCAAACGACCCTGGTTGTTGGTACAATGTTAAAACAAGGAGGCAGTTATTAATCTTTCCATACTATCTTTCCATGTTCTTCACTGCCTTCATGGAGACCAAGCATAAATTGGAAGTATGGAAGTTTCTTGCTCACCTGAGCACAAAGTGCTTAAGTTGAGCTATATTAATGGGTCTGTGTCCGGCATGCAATGGTGTTGGCATTCCCCTTGTGAACACTCTTAGAGAGCATGATTTTGGTCAAAGGGTTATGAAAATTGGTCAGTAGCTTAGTCTTTATGATATCTCAGATGAGTTTGAAAAAGGGCCATGTTGGGTCAACAACTAGGTCACTGGGTCAAATAGAAGAAAAACCTTGTGAACAAGGCAACATATTTCTAAAGGCAACATTTTTCATCAAAGGGTCTCTAAAATTGGTCAGTGGGTTAGTCTTGACATCTTGGAAAAGCCCAAAATAAGGGCTATGTAGGGTAAAAAAAACTAGGTCACTGGGTCTAATGGCAGAAAAAAAACTTATGAACACTCATGAGGTCACAGTTATTATTGGATCTTCACACCTTGTCAGTATGTGTGTCTTAATGATATCTTGGGACATCTGGAGTCAAAAACTAGGTCACCAGGTCAAATCATTGGAAAACCTTGTTAACAGTCTATAGGTCACAGTTTTGATAGGATATTCACCAAACCTTGTTAGAATGTTTGTCTTAATGATATCTTGGACAGGTATTGGTCATCTGGGGTCACAAACTAGGTTGCCAGGTCAAATCACTGGAAAACCTTGTTAATGCTTTAGAGGTCACAATTTAGATTGGATCTTCTCCCAACCTTGCCAGAATGTTTATCTTAATGACATCATGGACAAGCTCGAACATGGGTCATCAGCTGGTCAAATCAATGGAAAAACTTGATAGTACTCTATAAGTCACAGTTTGATTGGATTTTCATCAAACCTTTTCAGAATGTTAACATCCTAGTGGCCATAGTTTTGATTGGATATTCATCAAGCCATGTCAGAATATTTGAACATAGGTCATCTGGGGTCAATAAAGTAGGTGATCAGGTCAAATCAGTTGCAATCTTTACTCAGATGAGTGAAAAAGGGCCATCATGGCCCTCTTGTCTGGTGTTATTAACAACAGAGCATGTAAGAAAAGGTGTTCTAACCAACACAGCTATATTATCATCTCAACACAGCTATCTTTTTCATGATTAATTTCCTTAAATTGTTGGGCAACATTGAGACTTATAGTAACAGTTCATGTCCAAATGAAATCATTTTGTTTATCCCATAACATGTAAATGTTTACAAAATTGTGTAAACGTGACAGCCCTAGCTGAGATTGTGATATAAAAGGGATGCATGGCTTCCTGTTTATCATGATTTGATAGTTTCAATATTTATTGCCTCCGTTTTCTTTTAATATTGATGCGTTATCTTAGAACGAAACATGTTCATCTTAATGTGTGTTGATAGAAAATATGGCTCATGCAAATTACTGTGTATTAATTTCATGAAGGAATACTTTGTGCCTTGTCAAGAGGAATTATTCTTGTTTTGTTTTGTTTTCTAATCACTCCTAGCTTCTGGCTTAATTACAGTTCTAAACCATGAAAAGGAATTCCCCTTCTCAAAATTACATTCATTACGTATGTTTCAGATGATAGTAATTGCTACATGACCATTAGTTGTTGATGCACCATAAAACAGCATTAAAGATGATCATAGTGTATTTAATATTTCCTAATAAAAGCCTTCTCTTTTATTATCACCCCCACATCCAACTTTCTTTTTTTAAAAACAAACAAACAAACATTAAAAATCATGTTTTAATTGAGTTGATAATTCTTGAAAGTACACCTAGTTTCACAAAAAATTAATAGTAACTGAACAAGTACAAAAATAAATTGTAAAATGTAACACCACTGGGCTGGGTGTATGTATTATGTGGTATCCATGTTGAACTGAATACTCTGAGCAAGTTTTCAACTTAAGTTCTGTATTTCCTTGAAAATTTGTGAGGTTTTGCTCATTAAAAGTTCTTGTTGATAACATTAGTTATCCTAAACACTTTGTTCATCAGCGCCCAATTGTTTAAACATTGGTTTATTTTAACCAAATGGTTAATTTAACCCAAGGTTAAATTTAACCATTTTGGTTTACTAACCATTAAAAAATCATAAAAACAGTTATGAAGAGCTGACAATTTGGTCCTAGTTACCGTTATGTTAAGATTTAAATGGGCATCAAAGACTTGGGCTAGATTTATTTGAGCTTTAACAAAAACAAAATTTGGTTAAACTTAAACAAAATTTTCTACAACAGCTAATGGACAATTTAACCAAAATTATAACCAAAACTCTGATTTAACCAAGTGGTTAAAGTTAACCAATGTTTATACCATTGGGTGCTGCTTTCAATCACAACACATTTCCGACATTTCTGTGTCTTTCAGTTTTATCCTTCCATCATTTAATACTAAACTTGCATTATCTTTTGATTACAAAATTAGTCACAAAGAAATTGTATTCATCTGTCATAATGCACATTTAAATCCTATGTTTCTGAAACTATCATCAAGAAATTATGAAGGCTTAATATTAGGTATGCTAAAATAAGTAATATCGTGTAAACCAATTTTAAATATAATTGAAACATACTTAAACTGTCTTTTATTTGTAACATGACTGTGAATAAATCTACAAAATCCTATGTTTTAAAATTTTCTCTCTTAGTAATTATTAAATGAAGTGAGAGAGAAAAAATGATTTTATGGGTTTATAAAACTATCAGTAAAGAAACAATGATTTATGATTGGTAGGTAATTGGGTCTGAAAATTTCCAGTATTTCCTCATCATAAAACATTGTCTACAACTATTTTAGAACTGCATACTTGCTAATTTAAAAAAAAAAATGATTGATTGGTTGGTAAGGTTTACATGTAACAAATTCTGTTACGTAATGCTTGAAAATATAATGCATATATACATGAAGGGCCTCTTTTGTTGACTGATTATGGTCTCTGACTATTGTTTTTATTTTCATTTTTATGTGACATATTGTCACTGGGGTTTAATGCCGTTTTTCATCAATTTCTCAGTTATATATGGCAACCAGTTCACCTAACCAGTTTTCCTGGACTGTATACTAACCAGTACTAACTTACCCTTCCACAAGTAGCCGGCAACTTCTCCACATAAGGAGGAAAATCATCATTTTTTTAAAATTTTCATAGAAGGGTATGACATGCCACAACCAGGATTCGAACCTGGATCTTCTGGTAACAAGTCCAGTCCACTAACCACTGGACCATGGCTGTGGCTGGTCTCTGACTTACAAACACTAACCCCTCACTGCTGTGAGTTTGAATCCCACCCAGACAGCTGGTTCCGTATGTTCAATTGGTTTATTGTGTTGACAGAATGCCATAAGAGTTATGGAACTTGGCTCCAAAACTGAAACTTCTGTGTAGTTTTAGAGCATGTTTTCTTGAAATCACTGAAATAAAGCTGATTTGCAAAACCATTGTGACATCACCATAAGGGTAACACTTGACTGTAGAAAACATTGATGCACAATTTCAAGATAAGATATTTTACAAATAGTTTTTATTGAAAAGCAATTGAAGACTTTTTCACAAATAACACCTTAGCAAGTTATGCAAACAACAAAGCAACTTGATGCGCTGTTATGTGACCTGAAAGGTGTAAAAATGAGAAGTGTGTGTTGGTGTTGAAACCTGTTAAGACGAAACGTTATCATTCAATTTTTTATCAATTTATTGTCTTAATTTTTCTTATGATCAATATTGGTTTTACACCCAATAGTCATAATCGCATTTTCATAATTTTTACAAATCACAAAAATAAGTTAAAAGGGTGTTGCTTTTTATTCTTTTGTTTTTGTTATAAGTTTTGATAATTTTCTTTGCTCAAAAATCATGCGCGTTTTATGTATGAAGATTGGCTTTTTGCCCTGGATTTTCTTTTTTTTTCATATTACACCTAGCAAGATAGGCTATTAAGGTACCAGTGCAATTTTATCTATTTTGCAGAAGAACAAGCAGCCAATATTGAAAAGATTATTAACACAGTCTATATCATTGCTAATATAACATGTACAAAGTACATCCATACATTATTCTACAATAAAGCATGGTTGGCAGGCTTCCTGATAGTTACTGGACCGTCGGACATGTCAGGCAAACTTCGAGCAGGTCCTTTTCAGCGTGTACTGTACCAGATCATCATTTATTTACAAATTATTCTGTCAGACCAGTTTTCATTTGGTCAGACATTAATTCTAACATAGCCAGACCAAATGTCGGGCATGTATTTCAGCAGTTTTGAGGAGCCTGGTTGGCTGTTCTATTTTACTCATCTGACAGTTACTAGTAGCAACTATTTGGACCAACAATGACATGAACTTCTGTTTTTAAACAGAGGAGGAAAATGTAAAGGCTGAAAGTATAGCTGATATTGTTCAGTTTTTGTATTGATGCAGACTTGAATGGACACTATTCCCTGCCAGCATGAAAGTTAATATTCCCTTTAAAAAAAAACATGCAAAAAATCCCAACTTCCCTTAAATACCACCCAACCCAAAATCTACTGATCCAAAACCCATCCAATATGCATAAACAACAACAATAAAAAACATAAAAAATGGGGGACAAAAAACAATCTCTCTGAGGGGTACTGTTTTGGAATGGTCCACAGCAAAGCCTCAGATCATGCATTATTAAAACTATCCTGTTATATCCTGTAATGTACTTCCGAATATGTGTTCTGGCCCTATTATGTGTTAATGACTTATAACATGAATCGTTGATCCACTAATGATAAGGGTTTATTCCAGATTCATACTGTATTTCAGGGTAGTATTAGATTAATATCTTGCTGTCATAGAGATTTACCATCAGCATTATCTGGTATTATACAGTTCTATGATTCCCCTGTTGCTTTGTTTCATGATGATTATGATAACAATGTAACCAAAGTATCCTATTCCTGGAGCTCTCAAATAGTGGTAATAGTTATTTAATATTTTTTGTTCACATGGGTTTTATGTTGCACCAACAGTCAGGGTCATTTGGTGACTTTCCAGCTTTAACATTAGAGGCAACTTCCTGTTAGCTAGCTGGACAGCTTCCTCTCCTGTGAAATTTGGTACCAGTTCAGATTCAAACTCACGGCAGTAAGGGGCTAGACCAAAACCAATCGACCATGGTGGCTCCTTAATTGTAATTTTTAATACAGTCTTCAGTTTATCCTTTATTATGCTCATAATAATGGAAACTGTCAAACTGAATCTTCCCATGCTTTATTAACTAATGAAATTACTAACATCCCCCAATAGTAAAGGGTTAAATTGGCAGAATGTTATTATCCTATATTTTTTTCTTGTTCAGAGATATAGTACATATGCACTGAACTTCAAAGCATCTTTACTTGTTAATTGATAGGAAATTTAGAAAGACAGAATAATTTCAGCTTCGTACTTCTATAAACAAAAGATGAACCAAAGTAAGGAGAAAAACTTTATTTAGACCCAAAATAATGGGCAGAGAAATAGAGGGTTTGTCAGTTCAGAGGAAACTAGGTACTGTATTTGACTGTGTATAACATTTTTCGTCAAATTTGGTTTTTGGTTAACAACAAGAATATGTTTTTTCCTCAGATTTTTTAAAAATAACGGGGGTGCGTCTTATACACAATTGCGTCTTATACATCGTAAAATATGGTACTTTATTTAACGACTTGTACAATTAGTGTAGCCTTATGTTGCTGAATTTAAGTGCTAAGGGCAGTGTCATTATATAGAGCTCCATCATGTTGATGGAGTATTTACTTTTTTTTATAAATCTTCGTCACAGTTTGCATGCCATGCATGCATGTTTATTTTCGCAACAATTTTTAGACAACTAAATAATTGTTCAATCTGATAACATACAACTTATTGAACTATTCTCTGAAAAGTCGCATACTCATCACTCACATCACCAACTTTTCAAGTAAGGTTTCACTGTATTTAGTATTAAAAATGATACATTGTGATAAAGCATTTCATGGGTGATTCCCGGCCTGAACTTATAATAAATTATTACGCTCATTTACCTTCCTACATCTTTCTTTTGTTAAGTTTTACATACTGTTTGTATAGATTGACCATTTCACCTCTTTTAATGATTATATACTTGTTATGGAATGTATCATTGTTTATTAGCGCATGTAGTTCATTATTCAAGTCCACCCTTAACCATATAATGTGGTTTTCAAATTCTTCAGTTGTGTAAAACTGATCCTAATCGATTTGGACTTGTCTTTTTTTTATGTAACATTGTCACTGGGATTTAATGCCATTTTTCAACAGTTTTTCAGTTATTTCTGGTGACCGGTTCACCTAACCAGTTTTCCTGGACTGTATACTAACCAGTACTAACTTACCCTTCCTAGAGGAGCCAGCTCCTTCTCCACATATTGAGGAAAATTGACATTTTTGTCAAATTTTCTTAGAAGAGTATGACTTGCCACGACTAGGATTTGAACTTGGAGCTCTGGGTTACAAGTCTAGCTCATTAACCACTGGATCATGGTCGTGGCCTTTACTCTGTTGATTTAATTAAATTTAGGTAAAATTTAATATTAATTAATAACTGTCATGTATTTCGTTGGTAAGATAGATATGTATATTTGCATCAATCTTTAGATTTGAAATATTTATTTACTTATTATTTAGGATTTTGACCTTGATCATTTGAACTGTGCCATGCTCAAAACAAGCTTGCGCATAAATTTATGAACTCTTCACATTAAATATGTTTTATGTGTTTTAATGTGATCAAGAAATTAATGTCTAGAGAACATGAATTGTAATAGAAGATAATGTACCTATCTAAGCTATGAATGAATTGAGTTTGTTGGCCTCCAGCTGAAGTAGCAACTCGCTATACTGTACAGAATTTTATGTCTAATTATACTTGCATATTAATACTTACTACCTACAATTTACAATATGCCTACTGTAGAATGAACCTGGGTAATTATTCTGCTTAATCATCAAGTTATTATTCTGCTTATTCACTAAGTAATTACTCTCAGCTCCTGTGTTAAGTAATTATTCAGCCCATTCACTGAATAATTATTCTGCTCATTCACTGTGTGATTTATCAGCTCAATCAATAAAAAAATACTAGGCTCATTCATTAAGTAATTGATCTACTCATTCACTGAGTAATGATTCAGCTCATTCACTGAGTAATCATTCAGTTCATTCACTGAGTAATTATTCAGTTCATTCACTGAGTAATTATTCAGTTTATTCACTGAGTAATTATTCAGTTCATTCACTGAGTAATTATTCAGTTCATTCACTGAGTAATCATTCAGTTCATTCAATGGTATTAAGTCTTACCTTTTCAGAAAAAAATAAGAAATACAATTTGTTCAGACCTCTTTATTTTATAATTTATAATAATTTCTGATCTTGAGACTTAATAATGTGTATTAATACCAGTTTAATATTATATATGATCATACCTAATTTGTCTGTGTTATAATGAAATGATTTTTGCATTCAGTTTATATATATGGGTCTAATACGAATTTATCTATTGAAATAATTTGTTGAAAAATATTGAAAAATTTTAGCATTTTATTTTTGATGATTTCCAATGATACATTTCAGGTGAAGTGTTTTTTTTTATTCCATGTTTTAGAAATTCTTGTCTGGTATAAAAATATCTAAACAAATCTCATTTTTTTTATTTCTTTTACAATAATAATTATGATGATAGTTTTATTAATTATTTTGCAGTATTATATCTACCTTTTTGATGAATTGAGACAAAATCTTAATGATTTTTCATTTAAGTAAAACAAAATCATCAAAAAAAAAAATCTTCATTTTTCTTAGTTTTTTGGTATTCATTTTCCATACCATTAATAGATATTGTTTTAATACAGTATAATGGAAAATATGTGCACATAATTTAGTAAAGTTGGTTGATGAAAATAAATTAGTTACCTTCTGTTCATGGCTCTGTGGTAATCACACTATTCACTGTACCAAGTATTTATCCAACTTTTCCCTGTCTTTAATCGAATTTTAATTCAATTTTTAATTTCACATTTTCTGTGATAGATAACACATTCACTTTAGTTGTTATTTTAATCTGTTATTATTTTTTTGGTGTAGGCTTAAAGTACAGTGATAACCACACAAAAATTAATAAACTTAGTGTACAATTATTGTAGTCACTCAATCCTCTAAATTACCAATGATATTTTTACGTTATGGTTCTCCGTATAATACATAATCGTTACCACTGGTTACAATAGAATGGTGCTAATGTGACGTTGGTAAAACGGCCTCTCTTTAAAGCAATATGGCCATAGAATGAATCATGTTTTTTATTTGTACTAGACTTAATGATAATTCAGATTATTGCTGTCATTGATAATAGTTTAATATAACATTAAAGCACCTCTGCCATAGTTTTAGAGCAATTATGCTCTTGTAATAGTAGTTGTTAAATTGTTGTAAATGTATAGTTGTTATTTTGATAATTAATTTTACTGAAGAAAAAATAGAATCCAATAAAATCAGGTGAATTAAAGCACCTTTGTCACAGTTTGAGGCAATTATACATGTATATAGCAGCTAGTCGTTGTAAACCTGTAAATGCAAGGCTGTGATTTGGTTCTTAATTTTGTGGGGGGAATTAGAAATAAAATATTAGAAAATTAATTGTCTTAGAGGAAGCCACTCATCTGTGATTAGTCAGGTGCGTAGCTCCTATAAGGCAGTACTAGGCAATTGCCTAGAGTCGATTTCCAAAAATGAAAAGTTAGATAAATCTGGAATCATGTAACTAATGTTAAAATGTTTCATTCAAAATTGATATCTTTGACCATTTATATAACTAAAAACGATGATTTTTTTTTCATTTCTTATGGTCATAAAATACCCAAAAATAGATGCCCTCGGACCCTCCCCCCCTAAAATTTTGCCTGGACTCTCTTTTTAGGCAAGCTATGCCCCTGTTTGTGATCATTATCCTTTAACAGTTCTAACCCTATCTGGACCTCCTCCAGGGTTTAACCTGGAAAAGATTTACCTTTAAAAAATTAAACCAGATAAGTTAAACCCTGGTGAAATGAAAAATTAGGTCTAACAGTATTTTGTATTGACATTTTTAATGCTTTTACTTTATTGCTAAAGTTTGGATTGGCTTATTTTTCACCTTAAGGTTACTGTGTAATTCCAGTGAAATTCTATACACGTGTCCAGTCCAGCTACTTCGTTTGCTGCTGTTTTTAGGTGTGTCAAATATTTTCTATACATTTCTATGATATTTATGTCACTGACATTGTTGGGCCTGACTTTATAAGGTACATGATAGAGGATGGTTTGTGGGATTGTGTATGATATTCTTGTCACAGACACTGTTCAGTGTTGCCAACGCAGAATTAAAGAATATTGCTTCCATCATCTGGATGTATCAGTCATTTCTTCTGCCATTTGCATGACTCTTCAGTGACATTTTCTGTCCTTTTCAGCAATGTAATTTGTTTCATTTCTACCCTTATATTCTAAGCTAAATAAAATATTTGAACTTATTTCTTCTGTGCGACAAACATTGTAGATTTTTTCTATACAACTGAAGATTATAAGTTTTTAAATAATTGTCAATTGCTATATTTATTATGACCTTGATACTCCTTAAATTTATATACACAGTAAATCACAGATTATTTAACAAGGGGTCAACCAGGAACCTAGTGTATAGCAAAATTGAGTTTTGATCCCATTCGTGGAAAATCAACATTTTTGTTAAATTTTCATAGAAGGGTATGACCTGCCGTGACCGGGATTTGAACCTGGATCTCTGGGTTACAAGTCGAGCGCACTAACCACTGGATCACTTCAACAGACGTGGTTAGAAAGTTCATCTCAATGAAATCTTGGACAAATTTGAACATGGGTCATGCAGGGTATAAAACTAGGTCACCAGGTCAAATCGAATGAAAATTTTTTAACGCTCTAGAAGTCATAGTTTTGATTGGATCTCCATGTAACTTTGTCAGAATGTTTGTATTAATGATTTTGTAAAATGGTGTGAATATGGGTTATTTTCATCAAAAACTAAGTCACAAGGTCATGGCACTACAAAACCTTGTTAACACTCTAGAGGTCACAGTTTTTTATGGAATCTTCATCAAACTCTGTCAGAACATTTTTTACATAACATCTTGGACCTGTTCGAACATGGGTCATCTGGGATCAAAAACTAGGTCACCAAGTCAAATCATAGAAAAACCTGTTAACACTCTAGGGATCACAGTTTTGATTGGAGGTTCAACAAACCTTGTCAAAATGCTTGTCTTAATGATTTTTTGGGACAGGTTTGAACATGGGTCGTCTGGGGTCAAAAACTAGGTCACCAGGTCAAATCATTGAAAAACCTTGTTAACCGTTTAAAGGCCACAGTTTTGATCGGATCTTTGTCAAACTGTGTCAAAATGTTTGTTTTCATGATGTTTCGGACAGATTTAAATATGGATCATCTGGGGTCAAAAACAAGGTCAATTGGTCAAATTTCCTGGAAACTTTGTTAACCTTCTAGAAGTCACAGTTTTGATTGGATCTTCCCCAAACGTTATCAGAATGTTAGTGCTAATAATATCATGAACAGGTTTTAACATGGGTCATCTCAGGTGAAAAACTAGGTCAGTAGGTCAAATCACAGGAAAACCTTAGATGTTGAAAAACTTTACCCAGGTGAGCGAAAAAGAGCCATCTTGGCCCTATGTGGTTATCTCTTGGAGTCTTTTTCTTGTCTATCTATATCCCTTTAGATTGAATGTTTGATTTTTCATGACATGATAATTATAATACTTAGAGATGTATTTGTTTTATATTAAGTCGTAAAGATGATTAATTGCTATGCAAACTATCACATGGTAGTAACTTATCTGTTGTTTTTTGTTGCTTTTTTTGGCAAAAATGTATGAAGATTTAGACATAGATACAGAATTACAGTAAAACCACAAATAGCAACAACCTTAATATTTACAACCACTTTATTATAACGACCACTTATTTTTAGACCACTATAATAATAACTCCCCTATAATTCAATGTGATCCTGAGTGCATCATGAATATATTATTGTTCTAATTACTTTATAAAATTACAATAGAATTGTTATTCAAAGCTGATGTAAAATAGCATCAGTAAAACTACCATGTGTTCCCCAATAAAGCCCCCCTATTTTCTTGTTACATTTTACAGATTTATTCAACTTAGCAAGTTAATGTATTAACAACTCATGAATGAATTTGGTATTAATGGAATTATCATGAAACATCTTACAGAATATGGATTTTTTTTAGTTTTTTTCTCAGCAAGGTTTGGCATGTTAATTGTGGAAGTGGTGTTTATTAGGAAATGTTTGGTATTTAGCCAGTGGTCAACAAAATAAAGGGAAATCCTTGAAACAGAAATGTAAACAACATCATGCGTGATATAGGTGTTTAGATTTGATGTTAGGATTAGATATTACTGTATGATATATAACTGAATTGACAATAGTAAGCTGCATTGACGCACATCATCCAGTCAGTGCCATAGTGCTGTTACTTGTTCTTTTTGTAAGGAGAGTTACAACTGTATGACTCTTATATAACAGTCATATACCTGTTTATTAGGAAAATTATTTTGTCCAGTGTTAGAGTATCATGTGTTTACCATACAGTGATAATTACCTGCTTATGTCATATTGATTTCATCTTGCTCTAATTACTTGTTTGAATAATGACACATTTTGAATATGTTGTTGTTGTTGTTTTTAATTAATTATGCATGACCTGTTTTCGGAAGTTGCTGTTGTTGTTTGATGTAGTTGATTCTGTTTGTTATGATCTTGAACATGACTTTGTTGATGCTGATGATATTGATGCTGATGTTGCTGATGACATCGACACTGATGATAATGTTGATGATGCTACTGCTGATGATAATAATGCAGTGATTTTGAGCTCATCTGAGCATGAAGCGCTCAGAGTGAACTAACGTTAAATATTGGCCTCATTTCAATGAAAGTGAACTGATCATTTTGCATAATGTTGTGTTTTCTTTTTTAGTCATCTTCAGAAGCTGTCAGTATTTTGTTGATGCCGATTGACAAATCGATCAACTTTTAATTAACACGAATAATCCCCTTCCTAAACTGTCACCATTAGTCAGAAGTTCAGGCGCAAGTTTTTGTAGTCTTGTAATCTGTTAGAAGTCCTTGTTGTGTGAAGCTGATTGAGAGCTCAATTTGCTCGAATCTGCTGTACCTCTTAAGGATTCTCACAAAACCACGCTCTGACATTTCATGCTAACAGCATATCTCAAACAGTTGGTTTGATACTTAAGCAGAAAAAAAATTACTTAAACAGTTCTCTTTAAAATGATTTTCAAGCTCTAGGAAGCCACTCACTGTTCACAAGGTATGTAACAGGCCGATTGATAAGTGTGAGATGATACATGGTAGAATTTTATAACTCAGAAAAAAAATGTTATTATTGTACTTTCAGTCTCTTTTATTGCCATTTTTTTCACTGCTAATATGTTTGGTTTCTGCTCAGATAAGATAAGTCAGTTTCAGTAGCGTTTTTTTCATTATTTCAAGTACTTTGTCTGTTCTGATAATTTCAATTGAAACAAATATTTAGGTTTTATATCAAGTATGCAAATTTGATTGTCTTGTTGGCTGACATTAAAATATGGTTTGGTCAAAGTACTGTCTACCTAAAGCATTCTACTGTAAAAAAGTACATTTGTATATATGCATACTTGGAAAAAAATCTGAAACTGAATAAGTTTAAGTCAATGCAAGGTTTCCTAGTTCAAGTTTTGTGAAGAGGTAATTATGAATCCCAAAATGTATGATTTACAGGCTCATTTTCATAAGGGAATAAAGTCATTGTTATAAATCATCCATATATTCAGGGTGACCAGTTATCATTATAAACCTCTCACTGCTGTTAGTTCAAATCCCACCTGAGGTCCAAATTTCATACGTGAGGAAGCCGTTAAGCTGGCTTATGAAAGGTCAGTGATTCTACCCAGGTGTATGCCTTGGACCTTCCTCCGCTGTGAAAACCAGAAATGTTGCTAAATGATCCTGGCTGTTGGTGCAGCATTAAACCCAGTAAAATTTCATTTTGGAGGGAGTTTTGTAAAAAAAAAATGTTAGTCTGGTCTGGGAAACAAAAAATCTTCAAACAGTGGCTTAATATTCCACTTTCATTTGATTTCATTGAATGTTACCGCAGAGAAAACTCGGTTTGATGGGATAAATTCCGTCATTTTCCATTATCATTGACACTTTTAATGTTAATTACAGTATGTTAGTTTTTCTCAGAAAAAAAAACTGAACTGGATTTTAAAGACCCATGAAAATGTAACTTGTAGCCTAATTGAATTAAAATGACATTTTAAATTAGCCTTTAAATCAGTGATGAAATTGATTAATGATGGATTATGTCATTCTTGAGTATGTATTACCTTTAATTGCGAAGTAAAGAATGATGAAAATTGATAAAACTGTATGTTAACTGTATGAAGAAGCTATTGTGCATGTGAAAAATCTGAATGCTCAGTGTCACATGACATTTTGCCATTCATGTACATTATTCAGTTATGTATGATGGACAGTTCCAATACTGTAGAACATGGTTATAGTGAATTCCTGTTGATCTAAGTAAATATACTTCATAGTATTCATTTTTCACTCTATCCTTGACCGTGGTATAAAAAGGCATCTTTGGGTGAAAATAAATACTTCACTGTACAGTCAAAACTGCGAACAAAAGCCAGCCTTGGGAAAGACAAAATGTGGACTTTATTGACAAATGGCCTTTATTTGAAGGTCAGTTTGTTTTAAATAATTAATGACGGTTTTCAAAGAATGACCTATATTCACAGAGTGATCTTTATTTGGAGGTAGCTGAAAACGCAGGTTTGACTGTATTTGATAACTGTGTTTTATTGTATTCACATTTTCCCTTTAGTGGTAAGCAACATTCAGCTTCACTATGGATGAATCGGGGGGGGGGGATAGCCAAATATCTTTCAGCACATATGAAATGAAATTGTAGTATGGAAACCTGATCCTCACCTTCCTCCTGTGACCCTAAACTGAATTGAGGGAGGGCCTCTGTAGTCGAGTGGTTATAGTCTTTGACTAGTAATCACTAGCCTCTCACCACTGTGAGTTCGAGTCCCACTCAGTGCAAATTTTACTATTTAGGAAGCTGTCCAGCTAGCTTACGTAAGGTTAATGGTTCTACCCAAGTGAATACCTGGGCCTTCCACCACCATTGAAGCTAGAAAGTGGCAAAATGACCTTATCTGTTGGTGCAACATTAAACCTCATTGAAAAAAATGACTGAACTGAACTGAATGACCATATGATGACTTTTTGGCTTAATAATGGCTTTTAAAATACTCTTGTTTTTTTTGTAATACTTTGGATGTAACCCTGTAATATGTGTCATTTTTATTCCAATCTTTGTTGTACATAAGCCAGCTTAGCTGAGTATTTTTGCAATAATAATGTACTATTAGGCCGGCTAATTCTAAGCTTTTGAAAAAAGCCATATTATTGATGGGAAAATGTAATCCTCAAAAAGAATAATAGTTATATGTGATTGCTATACTGTTTGGTCTCTAGGTTAACACACCATAAAACCCTATTAACACTCTAGAGGTAACAATTTGAATTGAATCTTCATCAAACATTGTCAGAACATTTGTCTTAATAATATCTTGGACGAGTTTCAACTTGGGTCGTCTGGGGTCACAAACTAGATCACCAGGTCAAATCATTGAAAAACCTTGGTAACCCACTAGAAGTCACAGTTTTTATTGAATCTTCACAAAACTTTGCCAAAATACTTGTCATAATGATATCTTTGTCAGATTAGAACATGGGTTATCTGGGTCAAAAACTAGGTCACTTGGCCAAGTCAATGGAAAACTCTGTTAACACCCCAGAGATTATAGTTATGATTGGATCTTCATCAAACTTTGTCAGAATGTTCATCCAAATAATGAAGTGGACATGAGTTATCTAGGGTCACAAACTAGGTCACTAGGTCAAATCTGTGCAAAACCTTGTTAATACTCAAAAAGTAGGTCATCAGGTCAAATCAGTTGCAAAACGAAACGAGATAAATCTTCATTTTTGCGCTTATTACATTTTCTATTTATTATTTATCATTACAAATAAGATAATTATTATATTGTGACAAATAATATTCTAACAGTGATTTTAAAACAAACAGTACAGCATCTGACATAGTTAGATATCTGACATAGTAACGTCAATAAACAATTTTTCACCAAATTCAGTTCACAGAGGTACGTATATATATGAGTCCTAGAAATATTCATATAGCTAATTGTTGTATAATGACATCAATATATTTCATTAAATAGACTAGTCTACAAACATTTTGCACTCACCTCATTGGCCCAAAACTATTCACTAAGTAAAAATATTGGATTACATTTTTTATGTGTGAGATATTCTAAATATTTTTTATTTAAATGTCCTGGCATTTTTGTGGAAGTGTTAGTGGGTGTATGGTGGTGGGGTAGTGAAAAAATACCAAGACTAATTGAGGTTATTCAGATGGAAAACAAACTCTAATTATTGTAAGCAATTAAGTCCTTAATGGTTTTTACACGTATGTGACTTTACTATTGAGTTTAAATTATTTTGTTCTTTTCTTAGGAATAATTGATGAAACAAGTGGCATTTATCCAAATTATCTGGCATTGAAATTTGTTTCTTCTTTTATTTAAGATTGGATTTTATTTTTTTTTATGTTGAAATTATCCAGTAATGGATTCTAACCAAAATAAAGGAATCATTTGAATATAGCAAATTGGGAAAAGCATGAAATAATTGAATGTAGCTTTAGTCAATAGGTTTTTTACATCGTAAATATCATTAAAATCAAAATAATCTTTTTATTCACATAAACTTCAAATAAGAAATGAAATTTTCAGTGCCTAGCAGTCTTATTGAAATACCAATCCTTCAAGATGTTTGAAATATTCAACCTGTAATATTTTTCATTACTGTTGTTTGTGATATTTCCAATTTTCATATTCACCAAGAGCCAGTAAAAGCTCCCACTCCCATTTTAATTGGAGCTCACCTTGAGAAAACAAACATATTAAATAATTACTTTGTTTTCATAATGGGTTTATACTGATAATTTCAATCTCTTCCATATTGAATCGAGGAAAGGCATTTGAATTAATAGAACATACTGGGCTCGACAAATTTCTTTCAGGCTACTTGTCCTGCTGCTCAACCTTCTAAGAATTTTAATTAGCTCTACGGCAATTTCAACTTGTCCTGAGTCAATTTCTACTTGTAATTAGGGGACAAGTGGATTTGTTGAGCCCTGACATAGAAAAAAATAGTACATTTATAAATCAATAATTTTATATATTTTTAAAATTTTTTATCATAATCTGAGAGCGCTCGTTAAATAGCTACTTTTCATTTTTTTTTTAGAATTAATTTTAGGTCAAAATTTGAATCCCAGTAATTGGAGGCTTGAAGTGTTTTGAGATTTTGATTTAAGCAATAGCTGCACCTATTGGTGAGACTATTGGCCAAAAATTCACCTGTACAAACATATAGTTTTCGGTTTTAACGGAATTTTTTTTTTTTGACTGGGATTTAACGTTGAAGCAGCATCTTGGGTCATTTATTGATTTCACTGTGAAGTAAGACCCCTAGCATACACCCTTGAAGAACCACCAACCTTCCATGAGCCATCTCACAAGTAAATTTATTCTGGTCCAGGATTGGATTTGAACTCACTGTAGTGAAGGGCTAGTGATAACTAGTCAGAGGCCATAACCACTCAACCACAGATGCCTCAACAGAAATGTTTAAGTTTTCAACATTAAAATGCTTGGTACGGATAGATTGAAGATCGATGCAATCAATAAGAATATGTTTGATAGAATATGGTGCACTACATGGAATACATTCTGGCATATCATCTCTGGTGAGGAGCCAAGAATGGGTTAAACGAGAATTAACAATTCTGCATCTAGATAATATTACTTCTTCTCGATGAATGGACCTGTAAGACGGGTGCCATTCCTTTAGGGTTGGCTTGACTGAGTGAAGTTTGTTGTTAATGTCAGCATTCCATTGGGATTGCCAGGAAGATCGGATAAGGTTAAATATTGAAGATTTAAAATCAGTGTAGGGAATATTGACGTTTGAAATTGGTCATTTCATGGCAGATTTAGCAAGTGCATCAGCTCTATCATTACTTTTAATACCTTTGTGACCTGGGATCCAGCAAAATACAAATTCTTTGGATGTACCGAGGCGAGAGATTTGCTGTACAACTATCAACCACCTCAATATCATGACTACCTGTACCTTCTTATAATGACCTTTTGTTTTCAAAATGACTTTCATAATTTCCTCAGTATTTCAGTTTGATAATGAGATCATCTCTTTATTGTGATTGTATTTTTTGTTTCCAAAGGTGGTCATAATGTTGAAGTTTTATTGTATTTTATTTTCTTTCGCAATGATGCTTTCAGGGATTTATGGGAGCTCATTTTGCTATCAAGTTATACAGTGCGTGTGTAATAAAGCTAGACAAAAAATGGTCTTTCCATAATGCTTAGTGATATCGTTTTATCAACACAGCTGTTTTAATGCTTTCCTCATAAAAGATACTGCCAGTATTGGCAGACATGTAATTTACCAAATTATATTCAATTATTTTCGTATAATATAGCTTGGTGACTCCTCCAACATAAAACTATTTCCTTAAGCTTGGAACTATAGGATAATATTCAACAATTAGATTTGTGTGATACTAGCTTATGATTCTTTGTGTATGGACGCATTCCGTATCCCATTTCACTCACTGATTACTATTATTACACCCTTTGTTCATTTATATTTTGCCTCGGTCAACAATACATTTCCTGAGCTAACATTTTTTAATAGCACCCTCATAGAAATGTGATATTTATGTTCTTATGCACGCACTTGTTAAGCCTTTCTTGTTCAGATGATTGCCTAAAAGCTGTATCTTTTGGTTCTCTTTGCCTTTCTTGGACTGCATATATACATACGGGGCCTCTGTGGTCAAGTGGTCTTGGTGTATGACTAGTAATCACTAACCCCTCACCAGTGTGAGTTTGAATCCCACCCAGGTCCAGACAAATTTCACAAATGAAGGAGTTGTCCAGCTGGCTTACGGAAGGTAGGTGGTTCTTTCAAGGTGCACGCCTTTGTTCTTCCTCTGCATTTAAAATTTGAAAAGTCGCCGATTGACCCTGGCTGTTGGTGTGACGTTAAACCCTCGCGCAATTATAAATACATTTGGAATGAACAAAGAAAACCACAAAAGGACCTTTGAAACTTAATTACACTATTGTTGCTGCATTTATATGGGTGAATATACTATTTTAGAACACATTTTTCTCATAAATAGGATGTACTTTATCTGCCGTCATATTAGTGCGTTTGATGGACTGAATTTTAGATTTTAATGATGTTTCCATTGATTTTTGTGCAGATGAGAATTAACGTTTTGGTTGAATTTTGACAAATAATACATTATTACCAGAGTCTGAAGATCTGGAACTGTTATTTATAATTGTTGGCTTACTTTTCTACTAATTGATTATAATCTTTCTGTGGTGTCTAAAGTAACAAAGTTCAGATAGATGTCAGTTGAACTTTCTCTGAGAGAAACAGAGAATGGCTCATCGTAATTTAATTCAGAATTTGTAATGTTTGTAGTTTTATGGAGAAATTCATCATAAGGGTTTGTAATTTAGTATACACTATTTAGGGAACCATACCATAAGGGTCTATAAATTGGTTTACTTAGTGCAGGGAACCATACCCTACCATAAGGGTCTATAATTTGGTTAACTTAGTGCAGGGAACTACACCATACCATAAGTGTCTATAAATTGGTTAACTTAGTGCAGGGAACCATACCATACCATAAGGGTATATAATTTGGTTAACTTATTTCTTTTTTTAATCTCTTTATGATTTAAGTAAATCATTATGAGCTTTATTTGTATGGATTTGACATCTATGATATGTATTTTTTTTATCAATATTTAAATAATTTGCTTGAATTGAAAAACACAAGTAATTATGAAAATTATTGGACCGTTGCCTACCCGTTGATATAACATTTTGCTCTGGTGAATTGATGAATTCTCTCATCAATTTCATTTGAAATCGTTCACCTGAATTATTGACAAGCAATTATTTGATAAGCAAATGGTGGCTGGCAGCCATTTTTTTCCGTATCTCTTAAATGAAATTTGCAGCATAATAAATTTATTTGTATTTCCTAATTAATTTTGTAATTTATCGCGATAATGAAGAAAAAAGAAGCTTGGATTTCAGTTTAGTCTACTTTACTTTGAATTATTGCATACAGACATTGGATAAGCTGGGACTTTGTAAATCATAGGTGTTGTTTATCTGTTCTGCAAAAGTTTGAAGTAACAGACAAACAGGTGTCCAGTCAGTTATACATGTAATTTCAAGCTCTTTGCCTTTTGATGAACTAATAGTTTCGGGTTTTCATGTTTATTCTGAAGATGTAATTTACAAATGTTGCTCTCTTAGTGCACTCCAAATACCCTGAGAACCAATCATGTTGATGGTGATATGGTGAGAGTTTTTTTTCAATGCTAGTACCTGAAGGTGTATGGCTTGTGTTAAGAAGTCTGTATATGAAGGTGTATGGTTTGTGTTATGAAGTCTGTATATGAAGGTGTATGGCTTGTGTTATGAAGTCTGTATATGAAGATGTATGGCTTGTGTTATGAAGTCTGTATATGAAGGTGTATGGTTTGTGTTATGAATTCTGTATATGAAGGTGTATGGTTTGTGTTATGGAGAACATAACATGAAGAACTGTAACATGCTGTATTTGTTGTCAGTGTGTGAAGGGTTGTAGTCTTGTAGTCTATGAAGCAGTGTTGTAGAATATAATTATAATTGAAGTGATTCATTTATTCCATTGTTAGATTTGCTTTCCTTTTGTTTTCTATGTTCATGCAACCCTTGCCAAAAAATAGCGAAGCTTTCCAGAAAGCACAGCTTTTGCGAAGCTTAAATGCAGCTTTTGCAAAGCTTCTGCATGTTAAGGTGCATTTTTCTTGAAATGGTTTGTAAAAGCTGCGTCTTTAACCAAAAAAGCGAAGGTTTGGCTTGAGGAATTCTGCACCTTTTGGTTTTAAAAACGCAGCTTTTGCGAAGGTGCCAATACCACTAGCTTTAATGTGGCTTTATCGTAGCTTTTGTGTACGTTAAACATAGCTTTAATGTAGCTTTTGCAAAGCTTTTTTGGCAAGGGAAGTTGTTGCTTGCAATACATAAGCCATGGAAAGTCCTTACAAAATAAAATTTAACTGGAAGCTTTTTTGTAGAATAAGATTTTATTTTAAGTTAGCCCTGATTGAATTAGTCATACTTGATGCTTCATATTAGACATTATTGGTACAGTTTGCGAAGAATGGCTGGAATGCATCAATTACTCTTTGAAAGCATTATACAATAGACACAGGTTGTTAGCTGAAGAAGTGTAACAAGTCTTGGTTATAATTTTCTGTGCTGTTACATCACAAAAAGAACATAATTATAATGTTTTGGGGGAACAGTAATACCATTTATTTGAAGGGAAGATTAATTGTCAATAATTTGCGTTTAATCCTGTACTTTCTATTCTCATAATTTATTGTATAAGAATGTTTTACAATGTGTGGTCCTGATGGTTGTGTTCAATTAATTGGGAGAAGCAAAGAATTATGCGCCAGATGTTCTAATTGTAAAGGTCATGATGTCTGTTTGGCATAAAAATTGTTGAGTCTGAGCTTCTTGTGAGAATCATAACTTGTGAATATAATTTCGGTCCCCTAAAGTTAGTCTGTAACATTGCTGAATATCGCAGACTTATGGCTGTACTCATCTATCAAAGATTTTTCATTGGAATTCTCTATGAAAAATTTCGCTTATGGCTGCACTTTTCTTTCAAAGATTTCATCCATGGCTCCATGGCTACATGCCTTGATAAAAAATTTCTCCTGGTTTTTAATGTCCTTTGAGAATTTTCAATTTCTTTAATTTTTCATGCACAATATAGTCAATTTAAAAATCAACTACATTTGTTTTTCATCAAACTTAATACAAACATTGCAGCCAATTAATAATCATAGTTACTCTTCAATAGTGAGGAAATATTGTCAGTAATCTTACTTTTGATTGGCTGAAGTATGGTCTGCCAGTATGAGCTGATAAAACAAATCCAGATCATTGATCTTTCAAGCATGTTTTTAAAAGTTGAACATAAGTTTAATAGCACACAGATTGGCACTGAGTTGTAAAATCTCTTGTTATCAGTAATTGCTATGCCTTCGCCCTTCATACCAGTTGTAAACTATGACATTTTTGGCAATGCAAAAGGTTTATTATGTTGCAACAATTTTCACAAAAAAATAAATACCTACTGCTTGCCAGAGGCTAAGCTGATTGTTGGTGAATACATTTTAATAGCTGAATAAAAGATTGCTGTTTGAAAGTATCTTCAAGAATTCATTCAGGAGATCTGATAATACTATCAAAGTTTACAAATGTAAACGAACACATAATACAAAATATACTGATCTATGCTGATGGATAATTATACCGCTGATCTTTGTTCTTAAAGAATTGCACTCTGTCTGCTCTGTTCATATTATTATTGTTATTATTTTGTTTTGCTACATTTTAACTTTGACTGCACATGTTACTTGTTATCTTGCCAGTTTGATGCACTGAAATGCTTTGGTAAGAGTCTGTGAGTCTGTATTTGATTCTAGGATCAGAGGTTAGGAAACTTAAGATCAAATTCTCAGCTTAAATCTCAGTTTTGTGTGTACTACATTCTCAAGGAATTTTGTGTGAAAATACTTGCCAAATTTGGCAGTAATTTGGTCATTTTTAGGGATCACAAGTTCAAAAAAATGGAATTACTTTAAAAATGAAACATTTGCACCAAAATCGTCTCAATAGAGTACACCAAGCACAAAAGATACTGTTTAAACAATATTTTCGGTTGTTTATGAGTGAAACTTAGCAAATTATACATACACGTCAGTTTTGTATATGGAGCTGCCGACTTTACCAAAAATACATGATTATGAGCAAACTCTGCCTCACCAAAACAAAAACATTATGTGGTAACATCCACTTTGTTTTGTGCCATTGTGTTCAGATATGATTAATTGTAACTTATGCAAAATTTAATTATTTATTATTATAACTTCATTTGGGTGCATATGTCTTTAATACACATTGCAAACAAACATATTTTTCTGATAATGGCTGAGAATGAAAATGAGATTTAAGTTCCAAGGCCAATCTCAATCTCTAATCAGATAAGGATAAAATGGTGTGACATACTTGCCTGAATAACCCTTTTGAGGTTGAAGGTCAGTACCAAACTTGAGGTTAAATGTCAAGGTCTTTTGAGGGTCATGGATCCTGAAATATAAAAGGATTCAATAAAATTTGTCCAGTGATACTTTTCTGATATTACCTTTGATACAGCATTTTCTTCATGAATTTAGAGATGTTTTGTGGATCAATTTGGTCAATATCCTTTTTTTGTCATGCCGAAATGATTGGGTCAAGGTCATATTGCAAAATAATCAAAGATGACGTTAGTTTGCATTGCTTTCATGAAAATGTTATGAAGAACAAAATAAACAATTTTTTTCTTTGTTTAAACTGTTAAAAAATATTTGGGTCGGGGGACTTGAATGAGTTGGTTGCATATCTACTAACAAACAATTTTTAAAGAATAGCCTAAGATGGAATTGTAATAGGTCCAAAATGCAAACTTAGCACAGATAAAATATGCCAGCTCATGAATGTCGTATTACATATCTGATGAAGCATTTATATACCAAACTTAATCATATTCTTATGTTTTACAAGACATTCATCTGATAAGGCAACAACAGACGCTAATTTGAATTTAATTCCAAGAGAAACTTATGCATTCTATGCGCATGAAGTGCATGTAGCTTTCAGCGATGATTTACCTTTAATTGTCTACTGTTGTTGACTTTGGAACTATTAGTTTGCAGGAAATTGAGATTTTTAGAATGTTGCTGATTAGATCTCAATCAATGACATGAAAAAAATGTAGCAAAGACAATGTGTTCTAATTGAAGAATAAAGAATATGGGTTTGGTTAGTCAGGCAAATTATTTTTGATAATTATTAGTACCGGCTCTTATTAATACTTGTCATTTCATAGGCATTGATTATGTTTTATTCTTAGAATTATTGATACAGCTTATGGTAAATTTGTTTAGAATTTGAATGCGATTTATTTAACTTCCTTCAAAGCTGAAAATTTGATGAAAAATGTCTTAATTTTTTGTATATTGTTCTTTTTTAGTCAAATACAATTTGAGAAATTGGCTGAATTCTTTTGTAAACAAGCATAAAACCCACAAAAAGGGGAACTGATGGAACACAAGTGTATGCCTGTATTAACAAACTTTAGCTCAAAAGAGGTCTGGACATTTTCTGGAGGGTGTAAACATTTGAATGAGTTTTGCTGACCATTGGTTATGCAAGTCCTTTGTGTGAAAAAAAATAACCTACTCAGAATGTTAATCAATTTCCTTCTTGTGTTCCATTCTGTTGCAGTGCTTTCAGTACTTTGATTTGTCTTTTTTGTCCATTGAAAAGCAGTTCTGCAATTTATGCTTGTGCTGGTAATTCCAATTTAAGTTTTCAAGCCTTTTTCCAAGATAAGGACCTCCATAAAAATATTTGGTTGGCTGTTATGCGACTGACACATTAAAAAATCCATGACAAAAAAATGTTTTATCAATTTTGTCAAAGCAATTTCTTTTTGTTCTTTAATCCAGCTTTTCATTTCATAAAAAAGCTCATAATGTTAAAAAACATTATTCCATACCACATTTAAAAGTTTGGGTCACATGACTGCAAACCAATGTTTTTGTAAGGATAGCCTGAACTTTGTGTTCAATTTCCCAAAGATAACATCTTATATATTTGGTCCTGGGGCAATCGTCAGTCCGCTGTTCTTTAAGTGCGGACAATGTTCCATTTGTGGCTGAACAAAATCTTATTTTCTACAGCATCATGTTTCATTTTCTTTGATTGTTATTGTGGAGCCCAAGAGGATGTCTTGTGTAATACTCTTAATTTCATTCATCAATGTCTGCTTTCATGCTATTTTTGTACTAATCTGACATAGCCCCGTGAAAAATAACAGTTTTATAATAGGGGTAACTCGGTTTAAGATGAAAAGGAACTCTCTGCAAATTCTTTCAAGTGTATTGTACTGTTGAGACTAATACCTTATTTGTATCAATTTCCCTCCCAATCTCCAATTTCTTACTTATGAAGCAAATGGACTGAATCAATTAACACCCTTTGATCTCTTAGAACACCATGCTGTTGATTTTTGTGGCTTCCTGTCCTGATGGCTCAAAACACTTTAACTTCAGTGTCGTTTCAACCTTGATTATGATTGTCAAAGTGCTTTGTTATGATTCTGCTTTGTTATGATTCTATCATTACTGTTAGTTGTTATTTGGGGAATGCGGGAAGTGATTCATGTAGCGCCTGTTCTTTGATGTCTAATTGTTAAAATTAATTTCTTCCTGTTTTTGCTCATTCAATAAGGACATAAACTTTAAACCACATAGTTTTGTATAAGCTAAATGGACAATGTATGTAACGAAAATTTTTCTCTTAACTTATTGAAATAGATGGTTTATCACATAAATAAATACCTTTTGGCAAAAGTTAATCTGCACCTTCTTAGCTCATACGGGACACTTTCTGAGATATATCTCAGCCAAGATAGCAATTTTTATCACTGAATATCTAGCTGCATGTCCTTTAATTGTAGGGAAGACATTTTTGTTGTATAGCTAAGAATTTATTTAGAAAATTCTTTGGAATTAGGTAACCTTATTGAGTTAAATGAACTCTCACTGACTGGCTCTCAAACATCCAAATCACAGAAATTTAAGGGACTTACATTGATGCGTGTTACTTAAACATCAAGAAAATTTTCAAACATATGTAACCTTGTTAATAGATGTGAAAAGAGACATTATGAGAATTTTTAACAATCTGATTGGTATAAAATGTTGAGCAAACAATTATTTGCCATCTTGGTCAGACATGGTTGTGAAGTTGTTTGTCATTTTATATTCCTACATAAAAAAATCTCCGTGTTTGTTTTGTGTATGTAATCTGAATTGTTATTGATATTCCTTTGATTGACCAGCAATTTATCATTCTGTCATGCTCTCGCCTCCATTAATTTAGTTTTTCCGTTCTGTGTGTGCTGATTAGGCGCCGTATATCTATGACTGAATGATGAAAATAAATAATACAGTACTGTGCAGTGATAACTATAATGTCAATTTGTGAACTTACATATCTACGAATGAATCACCTTTTATCAAAGATACCAATTTATTAACCACACCCAAACTATAATACATGTAACATTTTTAAGACCAGTGTAAAGAGTGTAATTGTTACCTAAAAAAGCTTGAAGAATCTGACATTTGGACAATTTTCAAAGGTTAGTCTATGGTAACATTATTAAGGTATAAAAAAACTTCATTACTCATTTGTCTGTCATTCAGTATATGGATTAATGATGGGACAACTAGGCCCTGTATTTTATATTTTTTTTCTTTGGAGTTTAACATCATACCAACAGTCAGTGCCATTTGGCAACTTTCCAACTTTAACAGTGGAGGAAAACCATAGCTTACACCTTGGTTGTTGAACCATTGACTCTCTGTAAGGATAGCTTCCTCACTGTGAAATTTGGTCCTGATTTGGATTCGAACTTGCAGTAATGAGGGGCCAGTGATTACAAGTCAGTGACACCTCTTGACCGAGGGGGGGGGGGGCTTTTGTATTTTATATACATGGCATAGTGATCACAAGTCTCAATGATAAACAAATAGCAGTAATGTCACAGAGCTCCCTTTTTGCTCTTCTTCAGTGCCTTTATAATAGCCCCTAACCAAATAAAATTAACTTCCTTTCTCGAGCGGACATCCATCAAGTATGATCAAATGTTATCAAACTAAAGATATCAAGTTTATTTTTAGACTCTGAACAAGCATTAAAGATTTTGTAGGCAATTTTTGGACACAAAAAGTGATCTGAAAAAAGTCAGATTTTGTGAAATAAAAAAATGGGTTCTTTGGAAAGAATGTTTCCTCAGACAACTCATGGAAAATAGTTTTTTAATTGCCAGGATGCCATGAAACTGTAAAGAAAAATTATTGGAATCACTGATTTACACATGATGTGCGGGCTTGACTGCTAGTGCCATTATAATCTCAGTAGAAGTTGATATTATTGGTAATGTGGAAATTATTTGCATAAATATGGTGATATCGTGTTATGGGAAAATAATAATTAAATAAAAAGCAATATAAAATTAATTGACACAGTCATGACAGCCATTCCTGTCTCAACCTCCGTACAGCTATTGTTGATAACTTGATATTACCACAGACTTGTATAAAAAATTAATAAAGCATAAAAGCAGTATCTCTCATTCTTACAGCAGTGTGTAGTATTAGAGTTGAATGTAGGAAGCTGTCATCTGTGGATATGTAAATGACACAATGTTTGAGAGGGACAAGGAACAATGTATGTGACATACTTCGGAAGGAGCGTATTCTAAATTGTGTGGCATGTTGTTCTATTGTGTAAATACTGAATATTCCCTTATAATTATATGCCCATGGGGTTTAATCAAGATAGTATTTTGAATACATAAAAATCGACTTAATCTTAATTTTTTGGTTTTACAGATTCATGTTTGTATTTTCATTAGACATTACTAATTTTATGTGTGCTTTTCACAACAGGCAGGATATTAAAGTACATTTTTGCGGGTATGTTGTATTTTTCTTCCAAAAAATGCATGGTTGAGCATTAATTAGGATGGGAGCATTAAATAGGGAGTATTTGCTACACCTTAATATCAGAAACCTTGATAGATAGCTAAATTAAAAAAATATACCAAAGTAAAAATTTAGAGGTGAGATTAGTTTATATAAGTAAAAATTAATTTGATGCCAGAATTTCAAACTGTTTCCATCCTTACATAAAGAAATGTGTTTGTTTGATGCTGTGGGTGGGGGTTTAGAAATTTCTAGCATCCTGTAATACACTGAAAACATGTTTTATATAGACATGTTCACATTTTTTTTCCGATTTTTAACACTAAAATCCAGTTTATTTCGTTTTGTGAAGCAGACGGCCAGATTGTGTGGCAGACCTTTGATATGCTTGCACTACATATGACATGTCAATAGGTCAGGGAACTTTCAGAATGCCTAACACATATTTAAATGTAATTAATGAGTCTGAAAAAATACAAATGCTGCCATTGTATTGTATGGAAAAGATACCATTAAGACATTATCTTAGAATCAGTCCAATTATTCTCTAGACATATAGCAGTATAACCAGTCAGTATGCCTAGTATAACCAGTCAATATGCCCATATATTCCATTTGTTAGAGACAAATTTGGGTCAGTCAACTTTGTGGTTTGGTTTTGGAAAAATAATGAATAGCTGTTGGTCTATAAAAAACAATAGCATGCATCATTCTGTTATTATTGCTGATTTGCATTGTTTTATGTACTGTTTGTGTCACATATTTTGAGACCATGTAATTCATCTATTTCCATAAGATGAAGTTTTGATGGTAATTGGGGGGCTCTTGTTGTTTTATAGATAAGACAGATATGTGTTATGAATGATAATGACTTTTGTATGGTAGCTGATGTGGATATTATACTGACTGATTGACTGTCTGGGGAAAACATGTTGATCCTTTCCAGGGTTATAAAATTCCTGATTAACGTTTTCTTATATATTGTAGTAGATTTATGAACGTTCTTAAGTAGGCATCTTTTGATAGGTCTTTTTTGTATAGGGTGTAATATTACACTTACGCTGAGGTCATTTGGTGACTTTCCAACTTTAATGGTTGTAGAATAGTCCAGGTGTACCCATGGATCGAACCATCGACCTTCTGTAAGCTTGCTGGACAGCTTCCTCACGTATAGTTTTTGTCTAGTCTTCAGTGGGATTCGGACTCACAGCAATGTGAGGCTAGTGGTTACTAGTCTGCAACCATAACCACTTGATCACTGATGACCATCCTTATTTTCTTATCTTTTCTATAACATAGACTAGTAAGAATGTATTGGAGAGACAAACGCATCTAACGCCGCGTCAGTTTAAACTATTTTTTTTTTATTTCTGTAACTTGTCCGCCCAGATTTAGGTGATAAACTGTAAAGATTGCATGCCAAATTTATGAATGACATGAAATGGGATGAAAAGGAATGATACTAAAGTCCAGACTACTGTGTGAATGCTGTTTGAATACATTCTTCAATGACGTAAAGTTTTCCTGTGTTTCTTAATTCTATTTAGCTGATCTTTTGTTTTCTTTAGAATACAAAGGAGTTAAAAGGTGCAGCTAACAGTTGTATTTGTTGAAGGGAACATGTTACAAGGATTTATGAATGCATGATGCTTCTATCACTTATTGTCACTGGGGTTTAATGCCATTTTTCGACAATTTTTCAGTTATTTATCACAACTGGTCCACTAAACCAGTTTTCCTGGACTGTGTACTAACCAGTTCTAACTTACCCTTCCACAAGAAGTCAGCAATTTCGCCACATATAGAAGAAAATCAACATTTCTGTCAAATATTTTCATGGAAGGGTATGACCTGCCATGACTGGGTTTCAAGCTTCTGTCCAACTTCTCTGAAAAATCTTCAGATGATTATGATTAATTGTATAATTGTTACATTGCTGTGTGCTTCAGGTTCAAGTTTAGCTTAAAAATACATCACATATCCTCTAATAAGGAAATAAGGAAGTTTTTGCATCTGTGCTCAAGTCATGTATTGGTCATGATTTTACAGTTAGTCAGTTTTTATGTATAGTCATTTTTCATTTTTTTTAAAAATGTGTTAGGGCACTAATTTGAGGCATGCATTAATTGGGGGAGGGCAACTAATTAAGGGAACGGCATTAATTAGAATGGGGCATTTATTAGAGGAAGGACATTAATTAGTGGAGGGACAGTAATTATGGAATATTTGATAAATGCCCAATGGCCTCCATTAAAAACAAGAAATTTATAGACTCTGAACTATTATTTGTATCAGAAGATATACACCATATTGTTAAAATCTATAAATTAAACTACTGTGTTAATTGATTATTTAGGTTTTAGTTAAATTAAACCAGTGCTTATTCTGTTACGTGTTATACCTATGGCTTAGATTTAATCTAATGTTGAGGAAGTTTTTTTCATTCTAGTAATTACCTGGAATTCACTGATGTTTTTCATTTACTCACTAAACACTTGAGGTATGGCTATAGCATTACTTTATGGTCGTATATCAAAACTATACATCAAGTTTACCTAACGTATGTGTCTATAAAAACCAGTTGTTATATTCCATATATCTGATTGATAGGGGAAAATAATTCCTCTAAAACTAAAAAATCATAAACTATAAATTTTAACACTATTAATAAATGGATTTATTGCTCATAAATGACAAAATGTGCTTTATGTACAGTAAACCTAGTTTAAAGCGTTTTGAGTTTTTTCAGCTTAAGTCATGATACTCTGGTTTCATTGGCTGTGCTAATTCTCAGCAAGAATATTGAAATGCGAATTTTTGAAATTATTGTCTTCTTTGTACTAATTAAGACCTCAGAATTATCATCTCAATACAAACATTGTGTAACAAACATTAATTTTGTTGGTTTTAGAAAAATCATTTAATGCAGATTTTCTAACTCAACTTTAAGACTGGAGAATGATCGTCTTTATACAAACATTGTATTAACAGACATTAATTTTGTTGTTTTTTATGAAAAATTAATTCACACAGATTTTCTAACTTAACTTTAAGACTGGAAAATGATCATCTTAAATACTAACATTGTTTAACAAACATTAATCTCATTGGTTTGAGAAAAAATATTTTACACAGATATTCTAGCTCAATCTATGTAGCCTGAGGTCCATTTCATAGATATTGCTTTGCTAAGACAGCAGTTTTTCTGCTTATCTTTCATTTCATTACTGTGGAGACCTTTACACAGTTGCAACAATTTGGGCGGTCATGTTTCCGATGCTGATGGTGCTGTTTTGATTAAAGTCCGTAATCATTTATAAGATTTAGTAAATCATTTATCTTTCCAAAGATTCTGTCAACATTTCGCTTCATGTTCACTAAATTGGTGTTATTTTTTACCAGTTATGACATTCTATTGTTTAACGTAACAATTATGTCTTACCATCACTAAACTTTTAAACTTGAGCCATCATTCTAGGTTTCGAATATTGAGACCTAAGTTAATGACAAATAGATTCCTATTATCAATTCCATAATAAGTGAATGTTTAGAAAATTTTGTAAAACTGACAGCTCTAGTTACAAAAGTCCTTCCATGACGCCATTGGTTCTGTTTGCTTTACTTTTTAATGAGTGTTCAACACTTTTAGCCTTCAGGCACATTAGCAATACAGTATTTTAAGGAACAAATTAGAAGTATTCCAATTATTCCTGCTCTTCACAAAGAAGGTGTAAAAATGCCAACTCACATAATCATTATAGACACAACACAATCATGGTCTTAAATTGTTTAATTAGGAACACTGACAGTTGTTGAAGTCTAACAGGGAACCAATCCTATGTATTTGATTAGTAGATCTCTGAATAAGTGAGACATTGAACCAATGGAATTGTATTAATACAAAATGAAGCATTTCAGCAGACATGAATGGAAGTGACCCATCATTGGTTCCCAGCTTGTGCTGTAGAGTCAAATGATTTGCCATTGGTGCCAAGCTTTGTGTTGTAGATTCAAATGATTCTCCATTGGTACCAGGCTTTTCATATTCTTTCATAGGGATATTGTCATACATAGTCAAACAATGTGAACAAAGGCCACCCTTGGAAGGACAGAATGTGGCCTTTATTGACAGGTGACCTTTATTTGGAGGTCAGTTTGTTCTAGATAATCAATGATGGTTTTTCAAAAAAATGGCTTTTATTCACAGGTAGGTCTTTGTTTGGAGGATGCAGCAAACACTGGTTAGACTGTATTGAAATAGTGATTGTGCTGTCCACAAGCACTTTTTAAACTTACGAACCTTGTTCATGAGAACCATTTACACCAACTGGCTTTTGCAGTTGGTAAAAATTCCCCATATTAACAATAGATACAATATTTTCTCTTTACAATTACAGGTTCTAGATTTTTAAGATGAAAAATTCAAATTTTAGCTGAGAATGTTTATCCTACTTTACCTTAGGTTGTATAGTCTTTTTATATTTCACCATATCCTGTTGTCAAAATTGGAGTTTGTGATTATTTAAACAGAAATAATTCAGGAAATTGTAGCCTGACAATCATAATTTTTTTATGTTATTGAAATGATGTTGATTAATGACATAAAATTCAACACAGCAATAAAACATAGACAAAAGATTGAATACTTTATAATTACTTGACTGCCTTTGTATGATAATTTTTTTGTTAACAATAATTGAATCTTATGCAAAATACAGTAAGACCTCGTCTAATGACTACTTCAATATTAAGACTACCTTATTATAATGACTGCTTATTTTATGCAAATTTTTTTTTTCAATATTTTCCTTTTCAACTTGATTTTGAGAAAACCTCAATATTAAGACCACCTCATTATAATGACCACTTATTTTCAGTCATTATTTTCAGTATTTTTTCAATAGTGAGACCATCTCAATATTACAGCATATATATTCACTCCTTTAGGTGGTGTTAATGTCAAGGCTTTAACGTAATATCAACAAAAGTTCATCAACAACAACATCAACATGTTGTTTATTTAGTTCAGTGTACTGACTGACATGTCAGTGTTGCAATGACTGGTGTTTGTTGATGTTGTGGTTGTGTTTATTTCCATATATATATTAAACAATCCATTAGCTGTTTCTTACCTTTTTATTGGTGTTTTGATGTAGGTGTCTATTAGCAAGATATCTGTTGATGTCATTTTTCATTTGTTGTGGAAGTTCCTTATACAAATACATTACTAACAGGGGTTACTGTCATCAGGTTACATTTTGTATTGTGTGAAGCTCTAATCAGTGTTGTAATATTTTTAGGTATGACCACTAAGTACCAGAATTGGTATGTGTTTTCTGGTGGTCATTTTTTCCGATTGAGTATTCTTGTTCTGTTTATTCCATATTTAAAATATTTGAAGGGAAATAAATGTATCTATATTTGAGCAAAAGCACTCGGCTCTCTAAACATGTTGATGTGTAAATATAAATGAGTTTATGAAAGTAAAAGTATGTAACGAAGCCTGCTAATGAACTAATGAATAAATCAAGCAGATGATATATTGCACACACAATTCATTGCACAGATGATATATTACACACATGATGATATGCACGAATGATAATTTGCATCTATTTCTACTGATCGTCAGAATGATAAATTCTTCATTGCATAAGTATTCTTTCTAAATGTGCATGTTTTGAATTTACCCATGAAAGAAATCGTTGCATGTCAAACCATCATCCAGTTAATATCGCTATTAAGTGTGAATAAAATGAAGCCTTTTTGTATACATATTGATTGATAGTCATATATATAACTGCTTTCAATGAAGTATTCTTTTATCTATATTTAATATGTTGCCAGTAATCGGTAATATATGTTCAAATCAATGTCCAAAAAGAAAGGGTCATTGATGGATCTTGTTATTAACAAATTAAAAAAAAGTAATTACTGTCACAAAATGTTCCATATTTAATGTTATTATTACACCTACTGAGAGTGAACTCAAGCCGACAATTAGGGATTCATTATATGCTATTGATCATAATACCCTATTGATTGTATTGAATTTTGTTCATTAAAGTTGAAGCGATTAATTACATTGGTTCTGTTGATTGATAGCAGCAGTTCACCTTACTATAGTCTATGTTTCGTTACTGGAACTGGTTGTTCTTATGTTAGAACATCTGTTCATCAGCTGAGGTAGGAATTACATTTTTGTGTGTTTTCTGTGCCTATTATTTGATCACTCTTCCATTGTATACCATGCTTATGGTTCCTCTATGGACATATTTGTGATGAACACCCTAGTCCTTGTCTGGCATCTTGAGTGGTTTATCCTTTGCATTTTGTTTATCTCTATCATGGAGATTTTACTGTACTTGGCACTAACTGGCTGTCTATTGTTTAAGTTTCACAGATTGCCCAAGAATGTAATATTAAAACTTCTTGAGTAAAGTTAGTCTTTTTTGAGCAAAAGGTCTGCAGACCAGGTCTGTTGACCAGAAAGAACTGAACATACCAAATATGTGAGGTTTTACTGACTATGGTTAATTAGCCTTTTTAACAAAATTGATTGTTTTTAGTTTTGTGTGCTAAGAGGACCATCAGATATTTCAACAACCCAATCTAGTATTAAAAATTCTTCTTCAAATATAGATGAGAAAATGAATCCAAGAGAAAAACATGTACAAAATGTCACACCTTCCCCAAATATCAGGTTTCCAAAAGTTCCACCCTCCCCAAATGTTAGGTTTCCAAAAGTCCCACCCTCCCCAAATGTTAGGTTTTGGAAAATTCCCTCTTTCCCCAAATGTTAGGTTTTGAAAAATTCCCTCTTTCCTCAAAATTTAGGTTTGGAAAAGTCCCTCTTTCCCCAAATATCAGGTTTTAAAACTCCCACCTTGCTCAAATATCAGGTTTCTAAAGCATCCCACCTTGCCCAAATACTATGTTTCCTATTAGACATTTATCCATTTTATCAATTGAATTATTCCTCTGGTTGTAAATTATCTAGGAGATAAAATATCAGAGGAATGCAGCATGTATGATCTTAAGTAAATATTCAGTAAACTGCACATTGCAGTTAATTTGCACTATGGACTTTTTTTAATGTTGCTTCATGAATATTCTTAAAATTACCTCAAATGTTAGATAACAGTTACTTAGAGTGATGACTTATAATTAAAAGCTCACACTGTATTGAAACATGGAACACCTGGTTCCAAGGAGTTAGAGTGCTTTTGGAAATTTTGAAACATTTGTAGTTTTATTGAACTCTGAATAAACAAATTTACCATCTGAAATATTGTTGGTTCTCTCAAGGTGTGGTGCGGTGTTTATCGTTTATACACCATTAAGTGTTTTCATAAGAATCTGAAAATTGTTTTATAATTCCTCCTGTAAGTATCTTAAGAATGTTGAGAGTTATTGTGGCAATTACGCTCAGGATAATACATTAATATGACAATCAGAAAGCATAATTCCAAGAACTCCTCATATCAAGGATGAAATAGCTAATGAAGCTACTAAAAAAAGCTGCTTGAATGGCTTAATTACTTCCATATTGTTATGTCTTATTTGATCTACAATTTCATTAAGTTAATTTTTAATTACTTCCATATTGTTATGTCTTATTTGATCTACAATTTCATTAAGTTAATTGATATTCTATTTGTTTGTTACATTTTATACACAGGTGAAGTTGAATACTTTATCATGAATACCATTCTTGAATTAGTGCCCTCTAAACCCCTCTTTGCCTCAGATGTTGCTTAGAAACAGTTTGGTACCCCAGAATCTTTGATTAGTGAGATACTGTTGACAAATTGTTAAAAACTAACAACATTTTAATCTATATTTCATGACCAGCATTTACTCTTCCATAGCTTAACTTCTTTTTTCTTATGTTTATGTATGTAGACTTTCTGAAAAGTGCCAGTCCTGACCTGACTAGTAAAACTCTGGTCAGTACTTGAAAATCCACTTTTTCATAAAAATCAACCAGAAGATAATTGTTCTATGTCTTTGTCAATTAAATATCAGCGTGTTGGTGATCCAGAATTGTAACTCACAACAGTTTAAACGTACTTAAAACATGACTGTTTTTAACTTAATACTCTCCCTTATACTTTTCGTCTGGGCACGATGCATACACAATTGAAAATTATGGTGTCACATTTGTGTTATTTGTTGACCTAGTTTATGTAGAGAATTTTGTCCTTTTGAAATATTTTCCTTTGGTAATTATGCGATGCTACTCAGAAAATGATCACACACGAAAAGTTTGCATGTCAAACCTGATTTCTGACTAGATTCAGTAATCAGCCGTTTCATGTTATAGTACTGGATACAATATTTCCATGGAGCTGGGGATGCTTTCATGGCAACATCACATGCTACTGTATACCAAGGATTCTATATTGAAATTAGCTGCAGGGGGCGCTGTCATGTCATTCAGAAACAGTACTCCTCATTTGGCCTTGCTTGAATGTTTTCTTGGCTTGATTTAATGTCTTTTCAAGGCTATGAAACATAAGATTGGTCTCAAAGCTTTCACATAATTTTCATTTTAAAATAATTTTTAGTCACTATATAGCTTTATTTTGTACTATATCACAGATTAGGATGGTCACGTGCAGGATAATGTAATTGTGAACATTGATCTTAAAGTTACCATAATCATTTTGTTAGCAATAAACCATTTAAAATGAGTGATGAGCTCAATGGGCAACCTCAAATTCTATTACCACTATGGGTTATAGTGATTTTTTAGATAGAATTTCAATTATGAAATTGTCTTATAAAGATAAGGCAAGGATTTCTGAGAGAAAAACACTCTTAAAATCTCACAATCCCCAAAATACTGTCTTCCCCAAAATCAAATAGCCCAAAAGCCAAACCCATCCAGCACATTGAAAGATATAACAAATTATGAGTTGAAATGCAATCTCCCCAAGAGGATACCACCATGGAACACGCTGCAGCATAGCTTCTGGGCCTATAAGATGATGTTTATGTATGGGCTGTGGATGAATTTGTTTTGTTCTGGCAATTCCATCCAAAACCAAGGAATTATGTTCCCCAGCCATGCTCTCTACATTATTTTTGAACTACATTGATAAAATGTTACCAAAATGATTTTTATAATAAAACAAAGATTTCAAACATTGATGCCAGTTTACTACTTAAGCTTTTGGAACTGGTTGTCAGAAATTTATGATTGACTTAAATCTTCTCCTACATCAAAGGAATTCTACTGGAAATGAAGGTCAATAATTTTCCATTTTTCACTGGGATTTAACATTTAAACAGCCTGGGTCATTTGCCTCCTTTCCAGCTTCAACAATCAAGTGAGACCCCCAAACATACATCTGGGAAGAACCATCTGGCCTTCTGAAAGCTAGTTGGACTGCTTTCTCACATGTGAAATTTTGCCCTGGATGGGACCGGCTTGGATAAATTTAATGAAGGATGAAAAGTAAAGTAAAATAAAAACAGAGAGTGATCTACAGTAAGATTCAAATCCAAAGGACCATTATGGTGTATCAGCATAACTCTTATGAAGACCTGGTTTTAAGATTCCTGATTAAAAATATAATATATCTCAGAACCATGAATTAAGAACACATTTTATGCTATAAAATTGAATATACCTGTATTTTATCAACATCTGTTTTAATTGCAGTCCCTTACGTTATTTGAAAAGCAGATTTTTCTGCTTTTACACCTCAGTTATATGTGTGTTGAACGAAAGCAGAAATAACATCACTGGCCAAACCTTCATACATCATATAGTCTGGGAGTCTTTTATGTATATCTTTGTTCTTTAGCTTAGCTTTGCCATGATTTCCCGCATGTAATGACTAACATGATTTGTTGTAAATATTTTATCAGCCTCTAAAAAATCTAATCTTTCTGAGCATATTGCATGCTAATCTGAACTACATTAAGCTCTGTAACATTATCATGAAATGGACTAAGAGTACCCCCAGGTGTTTCCAGTTAATAATTATCACCTTTCAAGTCAATCAACCTATCTTCAAACCCCCCAAAAAATGAATGATAGAATTTAATGAACACCTAATTAGAGCTGTAAATTGCTAAACGTCAAGTTCGTTTGCCATAATTTTCTAATTTCGTCTTATGAATGGGGTCACCTTAGAGTATTAATTAGTTACATTGCCAATTTTTCCTCACCTGTTTTCAATGTATCCGCATCACTTACATTGAAAAAGTTGTTAGTCTGACAATAGTTATGTTGAAGTTGTGAAGTGATTATTTGGCTTTCCACTGTGTGTTCTGCTGTATTTTGGTATGATTGGTTTAATCCTCACATTAACTTCCTTGTTGAACCTCTTGTCCCTACCATCCTTTGTACTGACACAGATGCTTTCTTACGCTAAATTTAGTGTTCTTGCATTCTCTGTGTTAGTATAAATTAAGCCATAGGTAGGTTCTATGTTTGTCAACATAACATGTTTGTACTGAAAATGCAAAGCCTGAATAAAGAGCAAAAAATTTGATTTGATCAAAAACCCTCGAGGCAAGGCATTTGGGTCACAGGATTTTTTGATGAGTTGGTCCCATAACCGCAAACCAGTAATATTTTAAGGATGATCTATTTGGCTAGATCTCAGTTAGTGGCAGCCAGGCATAACACAAGAAGTATGTACAAATGCTTGAACTCTTGGAAACCTATGTACAAAAGATGGACTAATGGAGGAATGGTTGACTGAAGGCTTTTGGATACAATGGTCCGCTAGCTTAAAGTAATGGCTTGAGTAGTCAGTGATTGAATAAAATGGTATTACTTGTCATAGTGACCTTTAGTCTGAGGGTTGTTTTCAATCAATGACCATGCTGCTTGTATCCATCAAACTTCATTATAAGATTGCCACTTATCTGTAGCAGACTATTGTACAGTCTGTTACAAACAGCTCTATGTTTAGTGTTAGTGTTATCATTGTCAGGCCTGTCTAGGGAATTTTTTCATATTTTGGGAAAGGTACCAGTACCAATCATTTTGAGAAAAATAATGTTGTTATGCATGGAAATATGGACAGACAATATTTTTGTATGCTCCTTTATTAAATTAATTCACAAATATGCTAATCAGTTATTTGACGGTATTTAAATGTATTACAGAAATGAATGCATTTGATTGATTACTGTCACGAATGAAAGAACTATGTTCTTGTATATAAAGTAAAATTGTGCGCAAATTATTCGAACATTTCAGTGGAATAATCATCCTTCATTTGGGATTATTTTTTAAATTAGGAAAAATAGTCTCTATATTGGATTGGGAATAGGTCCATTTACCAGTACCTAAAGATAAGGTAAAAAAAACCTGGTTTTAAAATCCAAAAGGTGCAGAATTCCTCAAGCCAAACCTTCACTTTTTTGTTAAAGACACAGCTTTTATGAACCTTTTAAGGAAAAATGCACCTTATATTTCAGAAGCTTCACAAAAGCTGTGTTTAAGCTTCACAAAAGCTGCGCTTTCTGGAAAGCTTCGCTATTTTTTGGCAAGGGAAGCGCATGACTGCCAAATTGCTTAATGCTATTAAATGAACGCAATTAGTTTTGATGTCTCTGCAATGTGACATTTTAATTCAGCTAAGTGGTTTTCTTAATCATCTGCAAAGAGAATACATTGCTAACAGACATTCTCATGCTATTGCGCCTACATATAATTATCATTGTTTGACGGCGCTGTATCAATTAAACATCATTTTATTTTAATAAAAAATCTGTCTCACTTTAATGGCAGATTCTGTGACTGCTTTCAACAAGTACCATTTTAGATAATTTGCAAAACAAACATTACAGAGGCAGCTTGAAAGTGTTTGATTATTTATAATTAACTCCACAATCAGTGTGCTGATGTTTTCCGCTGCATGCCAACTGCCTTGTTAATCTACTGGTTTATAGCCGAGGGAATTGATTTTATATTCTGATGAAACATCTTCCTGACATGGTGTCTGCTCTATGTTTCTTTGATACCAGTTTCTCATTCAAATCTGCTCTACTGCATTTGTTTTTTACTTTATCTGAACTTCACAGAAGCAATCAGTTGTAAAATATAGTTTGAAATTTCCATGCTGTTAAAAGATACTAGATAAAGTTTGTAATATAAAATGGTCATAAATGAAGTATATGTGTTTTGCAATTTCGTTTTTGACGTACTGAAACTTTTATACAAATCAGTTACCATGGTAACTGATATTTCTTTCAAATAATTTTCTCGCATAAAAATAACTGATATTTTAATATTATTACTTCATCTTTTTGTGTTTTTTAGTGTAATCCTGGAGATCTCAAGCTATACAATAAGTCAGAAACTGTTCAAGCATATGATACAAGAATAATACAAATACACATTATGCAATATGTAGTATTATACAACAATTACAAATATATTATACAATATAAATACAATGGAACCCCTCTAAACTGGTAGAGCCCGAGACCAGGTCATTTGGGTGGTTTAGAAGGGATGTCAGTTTAGAGGGGATTTTTAAATTATATAGTAATGAAGTCGGGACAAGAACATTTGGCCGATTTAGAGGGAAAACTGATTTATAGAGGAACTGGTTTAGAGGGTTTCCACTGTATGCAATACAATATACAGTATAAATATGTAATACATTACTGAAACATAATACAGCTCAAAATTATACAAATGGTTTGACAATGGTTGTATTCTTGTACTGTTCATAGTCTACTGAAGAACATGTCTTTATTAATAACTGATTAATCAGTTAACACTGTCAGATCTTTGAATTTCACAGGCATTAATTTTCACACAATCACTAAACAAAGAGACATTTTTGCACTGTCTCTATTTGTGCATTATCAATTTTAATTAAAAAACATCTGTAATACCATGAGAACACGAAAATGTTAGCACGATTTATAACTGTGCTGACATTCTCCTATTCTTGTGATATTTAAAGTTAGGTTTTAATATAAATTGAAAATGCATGAATTTAATTTTTGTAATAAGCAAAACTTTGATCTGCAAAATTTACTATTAACTTACATTCATCTTCCATGATCTACATGTAATTACTTTTTACATTTATGGCAGAGATTTTGTGTTGCTGTTTGTTTTAATTAAGTGTTCATGTTTATTCTACTATTTTTAGACTGTGCACTATGTACAAATCTTTTATTAAGTTCTGTTCTGTTCTCTTCTGATCTGACCAAGTTTATAATAACCATTGATCTCTATTATTCATATATAGTTATTGTTGCAATTTATTTATCTTTAGTTTTTCTGCTTATTTGACTTTGCTGGGGCTAGAAAAAAAATCATATTTCAGGTTACTGTACCAAAAATATAGAGTAGGTTGATTGTAAACTTTTCTAATTATTTTTATTAGCATACCTTAAATATCTAAGATTCAAAAGTTAGTGTGAGTTGGACCATAAACATGGCTATTTTTTTTTCTTGGCCTTATTGTTTAGCTTTTATTGAACATAGTACAACTCACAGTATGATGTTTTCTGGGCATGATATTCTTCCTTTGAAGTAAAAAATAAATTGTTTTGTAAGCCACTTGATTGAACACTTTCATGTTAAAATGCTATAAAGGGCCTTTTGTATCATTGACCTGAATATGTGATCGGATTAGGTCATGCTAGTAATTCAGGAGCTAGCTTATATAGTTTAAGGCCATCTTTGTTATTATTTGCTGAATAATCACCCTAGCAGGCATCTCTGTTAAACGTTCCTATCACAGACGATGTTTATTACCCATTTAGACAGGAAATAACAGAAAGCTGAAGGGTATGATTTCTAATACCTTTTTGGCTATCAGGAACACCTGCCTTGCCTAATTAAGAGAAAAAAAACGGACACAGAATCCTATTATAAATTTATAATGGCCTTAGCTATGTATTTAATTACTTGGTATCATGAAGGTGTTAGGTGACTAAATAAAATTTCTGTTCTGTTTGTAGAACATAGGGATTGAATGTTGTTAATTAAACCTGATTCATTAATGGATTTATAATCAGATCAAATCATGGTCTGTTTCCAATCATGTACAACTTATCTTTGAAGTTATAGTACTGAAAGTATGACACTATCTACCTGTCAATTGAATTAAGGCCACTGTTATTGTTTTCTTAAGCTACTTATGGGTATAAAATTAATGCTTTACACCAGAATTAAGTCAAGTTTGGGATTCATTGTCAAATCCAAAAGTGAAACAACATTTGTTAAACTTACGTGATTGTCTTATTTTCTATTATTTTATTTTTTGCTCCTCCAAAATATAATAAGTAGAAGAGTGGTGAAATGAAAAAAAAAAAAAATTAACAGTGACCCAAACATTGTTGACCAATGTTTAGTTGATTTTCGTCATATTTCTCAATTGTTTAACCCATTTAGTGAAATGAAAGGTGTATGTTTCCCCAGTTAATTAGTAAATTACTGTAAAATATGTTGCATTCTTTCTCATTGGTGTTTCAAAGCCTAGGATTTCCAATCTGGAGGTTTTGGGTTGAAATCTTGTCAAGTGGTTCAATTTTATCATATTTTTACAATTTCCTAGGTAAAAAAATGGTCATATTTATAGTTACTGGACCAATAATTAATTGATTTGCTGATAAACATCTTTTTTTCTAAAGATACCTTCTATACATTATTGTTTTGATTTATGTGACTTATTGTCACTTGGGTTTAATGCCATTTTTCAATAATTTTTCAGTTATGTATGGCAACCGGTTCACCTAACCAGTTTTACTAACCAGTACTAACTTACCGTTCCACAAGGAGCCAGCAACTTCTCCACATATGGAGGAAAATCAACATTTTTGTCATGGAAAGGTATGACCTGCCACGACCCGGATTTGAACCCAGATCTCCGGGTTACAAGTCCAGTGCACTAACCACTGGACCACGGCTGTGGCTTACTATACATTAGAGGTACAATTTGCGCTCACAAATTTTTATGCCTTGTATTTTGCCTGAGAAACCTTTAGGTCAGCACTAAAAAATAGGGGCTGTTGGATGACCGCAAACATGACTATGTATTTTCTTACCTAATTAATATAAGTACATTTTAATATTCCCACCCCTCCACCCCAGATCAGTAAGAATCAAGATAAGACTGGTACAGATTTCTCCAATTTTCTTAACTTTTCCATCTTGAACAGCAAGCCTGATTATTCAGCAGTGCTTTACCTAATGCTGAGAAAAAAAGCATTTAAATTTTCACTTTTAGCTGATTTTTTTTCTAATTATGTAGCTGTGCTGCACTTAATGCTTACAGAATTTTAATTTTCAGTTTAAATTGAATTGGTTTTTACACTGATTCAGCAAAGATGTTAAATTGAAACTAGTGCAACTTTGTCTGTTCTAGATGTTGAATTTCATTTTCTTTGTTTTATTGTTTGCTTGTATCACTAGTTCCTATCATCCCATACTTGATTTGTGTATATATAAATTAACAAACTACAATTTGGCTTATCTTGTCTAGCAATTTGATTTTGTAAATAGAAATATATCCAATATAATGAAGTATCTGATAATTTCCTTAATAAAAACCTCTTTGCTATTTTAATGCCCTTTCTATATGATATACTTTAGAGGAGGGTTCCTAGAAAAAAAAGCACGTAAAAACATCTCACCTTCCCCAAAGCGCTACCTTCCCCCAAAATGCTCAACCCAAAACCCACCCAACACAAAAAATACAAGAAATGGAGGACAGAACACGATCTCTCGTCAGGTACAGCCTTGGAATGACTTGCAGCTAAGCCTTATGGGAATTAAAAGATTGAAAAATCATGATTTATCATACACGATATATCCATCACATCCAAAAATGGTTACTTGGTATATTTTTTCTGTTTGGCTTGGGTTAAGGTCACACAAAGAGCGAGGATCATTTTGCGTCATTTCTTGCTTTCTTGGGGAGGATGACCCTAGGTGTACACCAAGGTAGAACCACTGTAGACTTTCCATAAGTTAGCTGGACATTTTTCTCTCATGTGAAATTAGGTCCCAGGTGGGATTCAAACTCACATACAGCATCGAGGGACTAGTGATTACTAGTCAGAGACCATAACCACTCAACCAAGAAGGCCCTTCAATAATCGTTATAACAATAGTTCAACAGATTGAATACAATCTGATATCTACATGCCACAATGGGCATATTTGACGAAACAATTATGACCTAAATTACTTTTTAATCACTCGAATGATAATGTCACTTAGTTTTTGGTATAAATTGAAATTTAATTTAATCTCTAGTGAGGTTTACTAAATTTACTTGTCTCATGAACGTGGATTCTGATTTTGGAATATTTGACAATACAATCATAACCTAAATTACTTTTTAATCTATCAAATGATAATGTCACTTGATTTTTAGTATAAATTGAAATTTAATTGAATCCATGGCGAGGTAAACTAAATTTACGTGTCTCATAAACGTGGATTCTGACAAAGATTATAAATACTCCTTATCTGTCTCCTGAGAAAATTGTAACCCAGGAAAATTTAAATTAATTTGAATTCAATCCAAGCATGTTTAAATTTATGATTTTTTTCATGGAGATCAAAGTTGGTTGCTATGATATATGGGTTAAAAAAATATTTCAGAATTCAGGGGAGAGCTTAATATTTAAAAATGTGTTTTCATTTAATGATTATTTGTGCTTTTTTCTAAGGCTTCTTGAATTAGATTTATATTGTACTTTGGCTTTTTTGAAAAAATGTATAATGTCTAATATTCTGTTACATTGCGTAAAATAACATGTACCTTTACATATTTATTTGATTATAATACCAGTATATGTCTGATATTGTCATATGTATGTGACAGTTCTGGCATCACAATTCAGTAGATATGATGTTTTCTAAGAAGTAAATTGAATTGAATACCAGTAGATTCAGTGTAGATATGAGTCCATGTTCTGAAAATATGTTTTAAAGTCAATTATAGGGGAAAATATGTCCGTTAATAAACTTAAGCAGTGTGTTAGAAGGATTCAAAGTTCAAAGTTACATTTAGCAATCATTGGACTATTACCACATACAAGCATTGTGCAAAAACCTCAATGAAACCATTTTGATTCCAGAATTTGAATGATGACAAGTTGTTAAAAAGATACCTCTGGATCTTCTTCAAAAGACAACATGATCAGCGGTTCATACTTCACATTAAGTAATAAATTTATAGTACCATTGCCTGTTTTTAATTGCGCATTTTCACACCAATGGTTGCCAAATGCTGTTGTTTTTTAGCTCGGGTTTGACATTGCACCAACCGCAAGGGTCATTTAGTAACTTCCGGCTTTTAAACAATGGAGGAAAACCTCAGGAGTAAACCTTGCGTAAGACCACTTTTGGGACCAAAATTAAGGGGTCGTTACATTGAGCAGGTCCTAATATTCATGTGGTTTCTTTATTATGTTGAATACAGGGGATATATTATAATCTGGTCTGAAGATGAATGGTTAAAATAAAGAGCTGATCTTTATGTTTATGTAGTCTTAATATAGAGAGTGGTCACTAAGTGACGTTTTACTGTACATTACAGTAAGAATAGATATGATAACTCAGGGTTTCCGCTACCATTCCCCAGTTTTGCAAATGGCGAAAAAAAAATCTGCAAGTGGCAAACAAAAATCAAATTAAGCATACTTTTTTGTATGCCCAGACCCTCCCCCTTGGTAAGTGTGGCGGAAAAAATATAATGTCCAGTGGAAACCCTGTAACTTCAAAATAGTAGTTGGCTTTATCAATACCAGTGGGTGGTAGAATAACAAGTACTGAATGTAATTTCATTTTGTTAGTATGATATGTTCTGTCTTCCTATTGTTTCCAAATCTAGATCATGACTGCGTAGAACAATTAAAGACAGATTTACCATTTTTGTGTCAGACAAATTAACCTTTGCTTACTACAGTAATTGAACATAGCTAACTAAAAACCCAGAAATACATAAAATGATAGATTATAACGTTGGCAATTAAGCGGTCATAGACAGATAATTTAAAGCCAGTTGGAACTTGAACCATATATAAGTATATATGAGATTTTTCTCTCAGAAATGTTGTATTTGGTATGTTTTGAAGCTAAATAGCTCCGCACTGTGATGTATTAAGTCATTTTGTGCTTGTGATATTCTTTGTTTCTACTTTTTATGTATTCTTATTATATGTATCAAGATTTTTAGATTTTAACAATGCTGTGAGGCAACAAACACTGTAAAAATGTAAACATTAAAGTGAACAGATAGTATGATTCAGTACACTTTGGTACAGAATGGTACAGTAACTATGGGACAACAATCCTTGTATCTTATATGGTATGGTTCTATACAACATTAAATATGATACAATGTGGTATGGAATAATTATGATACAATATGGTTCACTATGGTATGGAATAATTATAATACAATATGGTACGCTATGGTATGGAATGGCACTACAAGGTTCAGTATGGTACGTTATGGTATTTAGTCAAACAAGAAACAACAGTGGAGGAAGACTCTAGGTGCACACAGGGATAAAATCACTGATCTTCCAGAAGATAGCTCAAAAGCTTCCTCACATGTGAAATTTGGACATGAATGGGATTCAGACTCACAGTAGCATGCAGCCAGTAATTACTGGCCATAACCTATCAACCACAGAAAAAAAATTACTTAAATGTGGTTGATGAAAAAATGTGCAAATGTGCAAAGTCTGTAACATTGAAGAGGAGTAACATTAGAATAATGCTCTCAATAATTAAAGGTTTTGCTTTGCTGCAATTTACACTAATTAGACTGTAATAATGAACAATATGGGCATCATTAATTATGTATTAGTGGCAGGTTGTTAGACTATTAATTGCTCAGGCTTAATTGATTGAATTTATTGAAACTAAATTTTAAATGAATCTTATCTACAGAATATCTCTAAAATCTACAATAGTATCATTGGTCAATTTTATGTTGTTCTCGTTTCTGAAAAAGTCTCGCTCTAGCTTTAATTGAATTAGCGAAAAGCCTCTTTTGTATGACCTAGGGTCAGCTGCAGAAGTACTGAGAGAAAATGCTTAATTGTAATTTATTTGAAATCAGAATTTGGCAAGGATTGACAAGTGATTTTTTGCATTTCAATTTAACTGAAAAACATGGAATGCACTTAATTTATGCAGCTTTTCTCAATGTGATATGATATAAATTCTGTGAGAGCCTGTCTGGTTGACTCAGTTGGTACAATGACTTAATCTTACCTGGCACCACACTTTAAAGTGTACAGTTATGAGGCCTTAAAAGGGTTCCATATGGAGTGGGTAATTTGCTCATATTGTTGGTCTTTTTTGTCTGTGAAATTATGCACAAGGTCATTATCTGGGGTATTAAAAAAAAGTTCGTTTAAAAGCCTAGGTAAAAATAAAAGCTTTTTACAAAATTTATAAAATTAATTGGTAATGGTAAGGCAATAGAAAATAAATAAGTGATTTTTGCTGGGCGGGCTGGGATGAGAATCTAGGAAGTTATTTTCTGTTGCCTAATACAATTTTTGTGTACATTTTCTATGCCTACAAATTGATCAGTTATACAAAATTAATTTTAATATTAGCTTTATGAACAGAGCAATATAAGTTAACTGCAAAAATGTAGATGGGTATCTTTCTGATCCAGTATTGAAGTAAAACTCGTGGATTTTTGTTAGGACAAACTCTGTGACCTGAGGCTTCATGAAGACAAGGAAGAATAATTGACTACTAGAGTCTTAATAAGGATTTGCTATGATTTAACTCAGTGAACTAAATCTTTTTAAATCCACATTTATTTTTCAAAATTTTTTAAGGACGAACATTCTATCAGAACTCATGAAAGTGTTTCCAAGGGGCCTCCATGGCCAAGTGGTTGTGGCCTCTGATTAGAAATCACTAGCCCGTCTCTGCTGTGAGTTCAAATTAAACCCAGGACTGTGGGGATGCTGTCCAGCAAGCTGATGGAAGGTTGGTGGTTCTACCCATATGTGTGCTTTGGGGTCATCCTCCACTGCAAAATGTGGAAAAGTCGCCAAATAAACCCTGGCTGTTTGCATGGCATAAAACCCCAGTGTAAAAAAGAATATGTTTCCCACTGGAGCATTGACAAGGATTTCAAACAAACTAAAGTTACTTATTTTGATACCCCAGAAAATGACCTAAAATTTACCTTGCGCATAATTTTACAGGAAAAAAAAACTTATATCACATTAAAATTAGGTGCATTCAATGCTTTTCCATTAATTGAAATGCAAAAAAATGTTTGTCAATCCTTGCTCAAATTCGAAATTGCATTAAATTACAATTAAGCATTTTTATTGGGACAAGTTCTTGGTCAGATGGACGGCAAAATCAAACAATAGGTTTCTATTTGATGTCTTAAGTTTCAATTGACCTATTGAACAAACCTAGTAGATAGCATGTTTTGGCTAGGAATTGTATTTAGAGTTTTGGGGTCAAGGTCATACTGCTTAAAAATTGGAAAACAGTTTCAATCACACAGTCATTTTTTGTTTACGTTACTTTGGAGCTTCATGTAATTGTTACCCATTCTCAATGGGAACCTTCGTGCACTTCGAACCTATTTAATAAACATATATTGTATGTCAAAATATAAATTTACTGACTTAACTGATTTAACTTTGCATCAAAACTTATGCATTCTAATATTGTGATAGTAATTGATGACATATTTTGATACCATATTGAATTAGTCAGAATCCATCTGTTGTCTGGGCAGAAGGGGGGAGGGTAATGATTTAAATACAATAACTTTCCTGGCATTGTGACATAATAGCGTTTAATACTTGTCTGTCTACAAATTTAATTGCTCCTTTCTCTGATTAGCTATTAAATAAACTCGGTTCTGGTATTTCTTCCGATGCAGTAACAATCTATTTCTCTGAAGGATCTACATAACTCTCAAGCTGGTATTAAAATGGATAGTATGATTATTGGATTCTATGCTGCTCCTAAAATCTGCTTGATTATGGTTAAGTCTTGCATGTTATTGCCTCATATTTCTCACTGCGGTTAAACATTTTCAATAGATGCACTGGATTATCTGGAACCTTATTTTTATGTAAACTATTGAAATATTCTTGACTTTGTCTTCTACCCCTCCCACATGTTTTGAAATACAATCTACTATTGTGTGTATTCATAGCTATTTTCTGAATATATGTTCCATAAATTTGAACTCACAATATGATTATTTTCATACCCTTTGTTTCATCATAAGCTTTCATCAATTTGTTCAAATAACCCTACCAGGGAATGTCTAAAGATTGAAAGAAGTGATTCCTAAAAATGTAAAACCACATGCAAAAATCCCACTTTACCCAAAATAACAGCAAACCCAAAACCCACTATTCTGAAACCTGCCCAACACAGAGAAACATACTACAATATTGGGACAAAACACAATCTCCCAAGGGGCACCACATTGGAACTGCCAGCAGCAAAATCCCTTGGGGTTTAAAGTGGTTTCATTGACATGCATTGATTTCAGTCGGATCTCAAACAATAGGTCATATATGGCCATTTTGTTTATGATCAGATGTGGGCGGATATAGGGGGCGCCATGTGTTGGTTTACCAATCTGAGGCAACATGGCCCTCATTTAATTAAATTATCCTGTAATATATGATTGTCATCAATTTTGGAAGAATGTTATCAGACTAAGAAAGAATTTAGCTCTATGCCTTCACTTACTGGGATAAATCTTTAATGTACTTAAAAGTTAATGTTTTATATTGTTCTTAAGAATCTCATGAATGTGGAAAAACAGTTTTGAATTGGCAGTACAGTGCTCCCTCCCATAATGTCACCTGCAAAGACCGATTCCATCCAAGAAATGACAGTAAAGGCACATATACATGTAATAACAAACACCTGTCATGAATGTATCAATTCCCTCCAAACAACAACTCCCTCCAAAGAACAACACTTTTTTGCTCTCCGGGGGGAACCACTGTACTGTCATTTGGCAGTACAATCATTGTCTTAGTACTACTGGTAAACAAGTAGGAGCCTCATCATAGGGGATAATAATTTCAACACAAATGACTTGACAAATAAACATTTCATTTAAAGGATCTTGTATGGAGCTGTTTAAAGTTTGTTTGTTTTTAATTTGGATGCTGTTGCATTTTATAGACATAATTTAGCTAAGATTGTGTTGTACATCGAGATCTTCATAAAAATCATGCGTAGGCCAGCCTTAAAAAAATGATGGTCTGTATATCGTTTCAACAACATACTATTTAGACAGAATAACAGTACTGGAATTCAATTTAGTATACTCGCACTTAGGAAACTTGTGTAGAAACATAAATTTGACTGACAATTTGACTGACAAATGTTTATGAAACAAAATTCAGAGATTTACAAATTTGCCTTCATGATTGACTTGAAAAGTTCACATTTTTAGTGTATTTTAAGAACATTCTATGCATTTCTAATGTTCATGATGGTTTTTTGCCTGATTGCAGACAAAGAAAGAATTGGCATCACGTCCCGGTTACATATTTATACTAATGGCTGTCTTCTACGCGATAATCGTACAAAATAGATATGTAAATAAATTTAGTTTTATATATTGAGATTTTGTACTTCAAATAACCTGATATATTGCAAATTCCTAGTACTAAGGCCTGAAGAAAAGTTGTGTGTTCATTTACCCAATCATCCCAAGTTTTGGGTCCAACGTTAAAGTTTGACAGCAAAACTGAAGTTGGAAAATATTTAGGGACAAATCATACTTCCGAAATAGGAAAAGTATGTTTAGAAAAAATAGAAAAGTTTCGCAACCTACCCACCCTATTAAGTTTGGTCAAATAGCTGTAATCATTGCTATTTATTATAGCCTAATCATTATGTACCTACTATACAAGACAATTTTATACCATTGACAGTATTAAGTCCTTGAATTCTCGAAGTCGGCTTTAAAATCACGAAATTTACCGTAACTTGTATTTCCAAATTATAGAAAAATTTCATCTTAGTATTTAGGGAAAACTTAACAGATGTGTACTTAATAGATTGGAAACACTTCAAGAATAGGCATTCCTATTTGCATCATACTGGTATTTTTGTTAAGTAGACTGCTAAGTAAAGAAAAATTGAATATTTTTTATTGCAAAATACCGCTTGGAGTTCTGTCTTGTCACTTGTTTAATTGTATTTAATACTTTGTGAAATGATTTTATGTAAAAATCTTAAGGCAACAGAAAATTGAAACCTTTTGTAGATTCTTATTCTAATTTTAGGAAAAACTCTGTGTGTGGGTGGGGTACTTCTTACAGTTACCAGCCTCATATTCACTTCCTTTCAGGGGATGTCCATAAAAGCTTGGTTAAGATGGACAGAACTCAATATGCATCTGAAAGACTGTAAATTCATGATTTAGGCTAAATTATTTTCATTCTTGTGTCTCTGCTATAACACTTGACATCAGTCTCACAGCTCAAATCTCATTTTTGTTCTCAGCTTGTTTCAGTCTACTGTGTACCCATGTTTGACATATAATATTATTTTTATGTAAGAAGATATTTTGATAAATTGACTTGTACATAGAATAATGTTTAAAAGTAATATCAGCTGATCATACTTTGAGAATGTAGGAAATAATCTTTGAGATTTGAGTTAGGAGATCTGTCTCAATTTTCATAACCTGTGACCTTGAGCTTTGTGCGAGGATTTAAAAATCTTAATGTTGATTTGGATTTTTATTTTCAAGATAAGAATTATCAAGATGGATTGACATTTGAGGTGTGGTTAGTGATGACGATCAAGGAATTAATCTTTTGTTGCTTCAGTTGAGATCCTAATGAATGAGCGATTTACAGAATTAAACGTCTTATTGAATGACTGTAATTGGCAAGGAAAAAATGCAAATCATGGTCAAATGAATAACGATTTTCTGGCGAGTACAATCAATGAGTTATTGGATGGGATGTGGGAATTGAAATTACAATATTATGGTGTCTTGGAATGAAATAAGAAGCAAGATGAGTGTTACAATGTACATTAAAATTTCAAAATATTATGACCACCTTGTTATAATAACCACTTATTTTCAGACTGGGTTTCAATTACTCCCCCATAGTTCAGCTTCATAATGAGACCTCTTCATTATTATTATGGCCAATGTTTGGGTCTCAATTTCCAGGTTTTACTATAAGTATTTGTACAGCCGGAAAATTAAACTTCCAGAAAAATATATTGAATTTACAGACAAATTCTTTTCCAGCAGTAAATTCATGATTTATTGGAACAACACTTATACAATATTCTGTCAGTTTTCATACTTTAGGTATTTTTTTTTTTATTTTTCATTAATTTTTAATGCTTTATCATATTTAGTGCGTTCTTGAGTGCCACCAATTTCATAATAAATAAGAAGGTAAGATTCTTGTTGGAATTACAATTTGGAAATATTGATTCTGTGAGAAATTTATGTCTTCACTTTAAACATAATATTTAAGCGTTCTATAAGCAGCTCATTCACTGGATTATAAGTGTAAGTAATATATAAAGAATTAAATCAAAATATTCCATTACTGTTTTCAGACCTTTTTGCAAAATTCTTAGATTCTAAACATCATTTATCCACCAATTACCCCTGAAGTCAGAAACTTCAATCAAACTTCACTTAATCAAAATATTCCATTATTGTTTTCAGACCTTTTAGATTCTAAACATCCTTTATCAACCAATTATCCCTGAAGTCAGTAACTATTATCTTCATTTTGAAGAGATTCCTGCTAAAACTACGCAGCAAAAATAAATATTAAATAAAATTTGTTTTTATAACGTGGTTGGCTGCATTTTTTGCACCTAAAACATGAATAATAAACATTTGTGTGTATGTTTTGCGCTGTATTATGTAGTGCATAAGGAATAAAAATTCAGTAGATATGCACTCATGTGATTCTGCAATACTTGAATGAATCGTTATATTCTTGTTAAATTGCATCAGATCTACTAGAAAAGAAATAAAGATATAAGACATTTGTTTGTTTGAGTTTAACATCCCACTAGGCTGATAACAATTAAGTTTATTGTAATCTTTTTTTCCTATGGGTTTAACATTGCACCAACATCCAGGTTCATTTAGCAATTTTACAGCTTTTATGCTGGAGGAAGACCCCAGGCCTGGGTAGAACCACTGACCTTCAGTACGCTAGCTGGACAGTTTCCTCACATGTGAAATTTGTTTGGTCCTGAGGGGAATTTGAACCCGCAGCAGTGAGGGGCTAGTAATTACTAGATAGAGACCATAACCACTTGACCATGGTATCCCTCATAATCTTTTACAACCCATATCTCGAGTTCATCTTTTGTATTTCAAATTAAAGTACAAAACTTGATTGGAGAGATTGAATATATTGGCGGCATTTTTATTTTAAGATAGCCAAATTTAACTTTGAAGTCTCAAAAATTGAAAGATAGACTCTGGTACAATTGTTCAGCTTGGTTGGTTGTGTGTAAGCAGAAATACTGGGCGAGATGTGATAGGTCTCATATCTATACACATATTTCTTTTTTAAAAAATGACAGACAATACTACATCCTTGGATTGATTATTATTGTCACGCTTCTCTTTTGAGTATTATCCACAAGAGTGTTTTGTCTGCCATTAAATTTTGTACCATAACCGTTTCTTCCATGTTAGGTGTCTACTGTCTCTGCTCACACATCACATTGAATAATTATCTTTAATCCTTGCTAAGGCCAGAAAAAGATAGTTATGCGTACAGATACCTTACTGACACTATTCACTTAAGTTTCTAACAGCAAAACGTCAGAAAATATTTGGGAACAAGTTGTACCTCTGAAATAAGAAATGTATGTTTAGAGGAAAAACAGAAAAATTTTGTGACCTATCCTCTCAATTTTGAAAAGGCTCTGGCCAGATATAAACCGATCTGACATTATGTAATTATGGCTGTGTAAATACCAGAGTTTAGGGGCCTCTGTGGTCTAGTGGTTATGGTCCCTGACAACTAATCACTAGCGCCTCACTACTTCAAGTTCAAATCTTTTTCAGAAAAATTTCACATGTCAGGAAGCTCTCTAGCTAATGTACGGAAGGACAGTGCATGTCAGACTGTACTACCCAGGAATTTACCTGGGATCTTCCTCACAGTTTAAAGTGGGAAATAAAGCCATAAATGACCCTGACTGTTGGTGGATGTTGAACCATAGTGAAAACAAGAATACTGGTGTTCAAATAGAATTGATAAATCATAAAACTTGATTCTAGCGTGGCTTGGTAACCTTGGTTACAAAATCTTCTTAATGGTACATTTAAAACATTTTGCAATACTAAGAAAGGATTTGAACTCTGAGATTCGTTAAATGAATCAATAATTATGAAGGTATCTTTCAACATATGTTCATTACAAAATTCTTATCAGCTACACAGATTAATGAAACATTAAACTTGTATTCTGTTTAAATATCGGTACCTTTATTGTTACATTTGTGTTTTTTCCCCTAAATGATTGTAGAAAGTACTTAAGATCTAATATTTATCCAAGTGTGATGAAATCATTGCCACCAATAGCTCTAGGGAACAGAAATTAATACAATGGCTGAGCATTTAGTCTTATAACCAATTCAGGAAATTCCTGAATTAACTTAATGCTAGGCAGATTTAGTTTGCGTTATAGGAGGAATAATGTGGAACTATTGACTGATTAAACTGTCTGCAGCTATTCTAAGAATTTTTACTTCATCTCGATGTTATCCTGGGAATCTAACCACCCAAGCTGTGGTGATGTTTTTAGTACAAATTTTCCCCTTATACATAGATATGTTTTAATTATGGGCTTACATATATTGAGCCAAGATGCATGCTTTTCTAGATGCACATATTTAATGAGAACAAAGATGTTTGTATTTGTCTGCTAAAGACTATTACATATTGAGGGAAAATAGAATTTTTATTTACAAGAATAATATTAAATCATATAGCTGGAAACTTGGTTATATTACTTGATTTACTGTTTTTATCATGTGGATGTTAACAATTGTGTGGGTGTGTCTGTCTTGTTGGACTGTTATTATTGTTTATTCTGTGATAAATATATGCAAATATGTTCGCCAAAGGAGCATGCTTTTGTAGATTCACTTTTATGAAGCATATCTGTTGTTATTTGTCTCGGTAATTTGCATGAAGGGTCTGGTATATAATGACAGTGATGTATTGAACGGAAAAGGCTTTTTAACAATGGGAATGGCACTTATTTCTGAGGTACAGGCAGATTATCTTCTTTCTCATATGACTTCAAATCTCTGGTGTCTTCTTATTTGTCAGACAAGATCTTGTTGTCATTGCCTTTTGTTTGTTTCAAAGGACACTTACTGGTAGGTTAGGCAAGAACTAATAGTCATGTGTAGGGTTACTCAACCAAATAAATTAGGGTAAGTGGATTGAAAGATCTTTTCTTTTCTAATTGTTTTTCTAAGCACCTTTTGGGAGAGTATGAATTTCTATTTATCACCAAATATCTATGTAGTTTGTTTTTTTGCGATTAGAAACTTCAGTGTCAGTAACAAAAAATGGAATTGGTGTGGCAAATGTAAACACATTTTTTTCCCTTGCCAGCTCTTCCCAGGGAAAAATGACAGTGGATAACTTTAGGCTAAGCATTACAAAAAAAAAACATATATATATACATATTTTATTCAGTTTTAAGTGCTGATTCACTTCACAAATCTGAGGGACTTCTGAATATTTCATGGATTCCTGGAGGGTGTAAGATACTAAGTGAGTCATTATGAAATCGAATGTCCAACTTAATTGGGAAATAATGGCTTAATCATTCTTGAAATAGAATTTGAACTCTTTGTTTCATCAGTTATGTCATTATGTTGGTAGATAACATCCTTAAAATGGAAAATATCTAAGTAACTCCGAAATGGTTTTAGATATTCAGTAATTGAGATGATTAGATAAAATGATACTGGTTTTTTGCTGCTTAAGTGCAGTTACTGGCTTCGATGTATATGCATATACCATAATACTGGCTCTCTCTAATTCAACTCACTCTTTGTCTATAATATGTCTTTGTTCTCTGGGTTAAATATCCCACCAACAACTGGGGGTGGGGGTGGGTGGTATTCGGCAACTTTCCCAGCTTTAATGATGGAAGAAGAACCCAGGTGAACACCTGGATAGAACCACCAACTGTCTGTAAACTAGCTTAATAGTTTCATCACTTGTGAAATTTGTCTGGTCTCAGGTGAGATTCAAACTCACAACAATGAGGGGCTTGTGATAACTAGTCCAGGACCATTACCACTCAGCCACAGAGGCCCCCTGTAAAATATGTCTTACACTTAAGAAATCACTTTACCTCAAATAGGTTTCATTAGTAAAATATTCAGAAAACTGTTAAAATCAAAGTTGGAATTGATTCCTGTTTCATTGAGCTGTGGTTTTATGACAGTAAATTCAGCTGGAACATATGCTTCAGAGAATTTGTTTCTGACAGATTTTGTGTTAGTTGGAGCCTCGACAATACTGAGAACAGTACACCTGTTGTTTAAGTGTTGCCTTTTTTGTTGTCACCCATTTTTATTGGCCTGCATTTTTCTCTTCATGATAATTTGTTCCAGTTTTTTTTTAACAAAATTAGTTCTGGTAATAAAAGCATGATCATAAAAATTACTGGAGCATAAAAATCAAAGTTTAATTTTTTTTTCTAATAAGTTAATTGTTTTTTATTGTTTTATAAAAGAGGAAAATATTTGAAGTATTTAAAAATAAAATGATGTTACTCTAAATGCTAGGTAATGAAGTTTATTGCTCAGATTTGATTACTTGAAATCTCAGAAATGCTGTTTAACATAAAAAGAAGCTTCATTCTTTGGGCAAGAAGTCTCCAACTTGGCTCTTGCCAAAAAAAGTGGATGAAGTTTTATTTTCAAAACAAAGTATGACTGAAGAAAATTTTATCGCAGAGATATGGAAACAAACTCTGATCATTCAATGTTGAACAAAGGAATTGTTCTGTTATGAAAAAGTACTGACTAAACCAAAGAATGAAGAATGTGAAAGTCACTATATTTTATCAGTTTATACTACTTCAGTGACTCTGACAAATTAAGACAATAAAATAAATGACTTAATGATGTAATTATATTCAAATTAAATGGGGGAAAAAAGATGATGGTAAAAATATTGTTGCCTGTGTATCGATTATATTGTTTTTTTTACAATTATATTGTTTCCTTACTGAAGAGTTGGTGATCAAAAAGTGATGGCTTTGAGTCTCTGATTTTTTTTACTTATCTATCTTAAATTTGAAAAATATAAGTAAATGATCACTTTAGATGTTACAAATGTAAATTGATGATCATTAGCTCATGAAAATCATCATAGAAGACGAAATGCCAATTTATCTTAAAAACATCGATTGCAGCGATTTATTGTTATTAAATCCTCCTTTGAAGTGGTTTGTAAGAATAAAAAACTAGCTGTAAGCCTTTAATTCTATCAGATGATCGTACCATGATAGACAAAGAATTTTTTGTTCACGGGTAAATTGAATTACTGTTATGTGTGAAATGTGCAGATATGCGAGTATAATATCACAATGTAGCTAAAATAAATCTTCTTACCTTTCTCATGATAAAATGCTGTTTATTACAAATATCCTGAATTATTCCGTGAAACTTCGGAGTATGTTTTTTGCAATCCCAAAATTGTCAATATAAATATTTTTTTTGTAAAAATCTCGTTTGTTGGTTATTCATCACAAGCCTGTCAGTACTCATTTACACTCTCAAATATGTTTTATCTTCTTCTCATAAATCCCCTTTGGTTGATGTGGAGTAACGTTAACTGTTTTATTTTAACATGTATTAATTATTCCAAGTCTTCTTTTTCATCAGATACTTTCTCAAAAATAATAACATAATACTTTGATAGTTTAATTATGACATCAATTTTTTAAGTCCTGCTATACTAACCTCAGATTTAAATGAATTGACTGGGCCAGTGCGTAAAATTACTTTCAGAAAACAAGTTACTAATTTTCCCAATCAATTACCCATTAACCAGAATTGAATTGAAACAAATTATAGCATTAATAAATTATTTCCAAATTTGATACCTAATCCCGATGGACGCATCACTTATTGTACCTCATCAAAGATTCTCCATAAATGTAAATTGTATTGCCTTGTCCCAGGACAGTTTTAACATCCCTCATTAACAGTTAAATATTGGTGTTCACCGTTCCACTGTCTGCTGCTGATTATATCGCTCCCTCACATTCTCCGTGCAGTATTCTACGATCCTTACTACCTACCACTTTGATTTTCTAGTGATCTTCCAATACCATGGTGGTTTTGCTGATTAAATTGTTCCCGCGTCCACGGCAGCATGACCACAGATTGACAACAGCGCAAACATAAAAAATACATTAAGGAATGAATAATAGAACACCTACGTTAAACACAAACATCCCACTGAAATTGGAGCCTTGTACTTAATAAACATTATAAAAACGTCTGTATGAGATTGTCTAGCACCATGCATCATGTTGTTTGTTTGTAGTGTGACATTAAGTGTTCTTGTGTGGAAAAATGTGCAATGTGGAGAAAATAATTATGGTAACATGCAGTCATTTAGAAAGACTGTCAGATTACAGTCTTGCGGCTAAAAAGTTAATGTTGTCTAGTGTAAATCAGACAATTAATGGCCCTTGTGTCCAGTAAAATTCTTTTGATTTTTGGCGAGTATTTAAGTCAATATATTGGGGGTCAGTTATATTTTGTCCAGTCCAATAATTATTTCAAGTTTGTCATTCCTCTGGTCCAGAAGTAGTTCAGTGCCTTTCATGTATACTGAACATTTCGTACAGACATTGTTTCATAAGTATTTTATTGCAAAAATGTATCTAGCAACCTTAGCCATAATATGGCATTTGAAGCCATCTTAATGCTGATTTAGGGGCCTCTGTGGTTGAGTCATTATAGTCTCTGAGTTGTTATTCTCTAGCCCCTTACCACTGTGATTACAAATCCCACCAAAGACCAACTTTCATGTTTAAGGAAGCTGTCCAGCTAGACTATGAAAGGTTGATGGTTCTACCCAGGTGTAAACCTGGGGTTTTCCTCCGCTGTTAAGTCTGGAAGGTCATCAAATGACCCTGGCTGTTGGTGTGAAGTTGATGCAATTTTAGACACAAGGTGTTTGAATCAAAAAACAATAATTTTGTTTCTGTATTTTTGTCTGTTAATAAAATGCACAGCAAAATACTGTTACAATAAAAAATTGGATACATTGAGGTACTTGTAATTTCTCTAACAGCCCCTCCTTAAATTCAATGTCATTTAAATAGTGAAACATGGATTTAATTAATGAGGTAATCATTTAAGTCCCAAAGAATTCACTATCAAAACGTTAATTAGTTTCATTCTGACAATGATCGGTCCATAACTGAACATTTTGTGAATATCCTTTCATCAATTCTTCTGTTGGTTTCATTACAACACTGTTCACAGATTAAAATTCTTCTACAGTTCTTGGGCCTCCATGGTCGATTAGTTAAAGTCTGATTAATAATCACTAGCCCATCATTGTTAGGAAGTCAAGCCCAGGATCAGAAAAACTTCACTTTAGATCAAGACATCCAGACAACTTGGAAAGTTGGTTCTGCTATCCAGGTGCACACCAGGGAGTCATCTGCCACCATTACAAGGTGGAAAAAGTCACCGTATGACACGAAACGTCTGTTGCGACTTTGAACAAAACAACCAACTGTCTCAGTTCTGTAAATATGCACTTATATGGTTACCTTGTTATTGCAGCAACATTAACCAATTCCACATACAGCTCAAGTTATCAACTACAAAAAATACTGATGTATATAATACAGTGTCTGGTAAATAAAATCGAATAAAGTAAAATAGTGAAAACTTGTGAATAAAAACACTGACTCAGGACAATATCGCAGTGAATTAATATTGGTAGGTATATACATTACGTTTATATATCAGAAATTCGCTTTTGTCACCTTGGAATTAAATTATAATAAAATGAAATGAAGGAAATGAAACAGACAAGAATATTATGAGGGATATTTGTCAGGAATTACAACAGGTTATACCCTGTTATGAAAATTTGACAAAAATGTCGATTTTCCTCCATATTTGGAGAAGTTGCCGGCTCCTTGTGGAAGGGTAAGTTAGTACTGATTAGTATACAGTCCAGAAAAACTGGTTGTAGGTGAACCAGTCACTGTGTATAACTGAAAAAATTGTGGAAAAATGGCTTTAAACCAGTAAAAATCAATGACAATGGTTCAACACTAAATTGACTGCTTTGATATCTATGGTTACTTACTGGTTTCCTCACAATCCTTTAAAAAACTACCAAAGTCTGCACATTTTGTGTACTATTTAGTGGGAGACAAATACCACCTTATGTATTTTAGTCAAAATGAGAAAGAATGTGCTTCCTTGAAGTCTGACTTAAATATGGTGGGAATTACTTAGTACTGTATGTAAATGTTTTTTTGTGATTCTTGATGTATATCCTTTAACTTTTGCACAAGCTATGATGAGATAACATGGAACTGGTATTTTCAGAAGTAATAATAATCTGAAAACCTCACAGGTTGATGATAATAACTGAAAATTATACAGCAAAATTTCTGAGAATATAGCCTGGTATTTTTTGTTGTTTTAACCAAGCTGTGATGATGAGTGGGGATACTGTAAAAATGTTAAGCTCTGGCTTTCTTTGTGTTAAATTAAATTCATGAGATTAGAAATCTCTATTTCAGATGCTGATCTCCTAATTAACACCCCACCCTTTATTAAAAATTTCAAATAAATCCTGTTATACCATGAAAGCTGTAATAATCCTTTAACATACAGGGATATCCCTGATGCAGGTTTCTTGCGTTCCTGATGGGATATTCAGCTTAGGGACTCGCATAGAGTGTGAACATCCCATCCTCGGGACCCCTTCGGAGTCGGAATTTGCCTTTGTCATTTTCTGTGTGGGACCCCCAAAAATCCCACGGGACCCCTAAAATGTTGGAGATGGGAGTCCCGGGGACCCTCAGGTGAAAAATCTTAGAGAAAACCGTTAACATAAATCCAATACAGTGAAGCCTCTCTAATCTAACTTTGGAAAAATTTGGATTAAAGAGGTTTTTTTGATAAGGAAGGTTTTATTCATTCTCAGCTACTGAAACAAGTTTATTGGTAAATTTTACCTATAAATGTCTGTCTTTATTGAGTAACCGAGGGAAACATTTAATAGCACAATGTACAGTTTAATTTGTTTATTGAATATCGAAGATCTCATTTTGATAAAATAATCACCTTTATTCAGTTCTCAAACCTACTTGTAATGTAAGATGATACTGGTTTTGTTTGGTTTAAGATTGTTTTCATAAAATTTATATAAATTCATAAAGACTGCATGTAAATTACAGATTAATTTTTGTCGTTTGCTTTAATAGTAATCCTAATAATTATTTATTTGATGCTATTAATTGCTTTACAAGTTATTTCGAGAAGAATTGTTTTGTGATTTTCGTAATGCTTATATTATATTATGCATTGACAGTGTAAAATGCGGCATCCTCCTTTACTGCCGCTTTCTTAATGAATGAAGTGTTAACACATTTCTGATTCTGAAGCCAGGTGCTATAATAATTTACCATTGTATGAAATTTATGTTGAGATCCAAGAGGTAAAGTATTCAGTAATTTTCATCTGAAATATCAAAGTTATGTTCAGTTTTCGGAATGCAGTGGGTCTGGACTAGACAGGTTGATTTCATAATAAAAACAGTAAAAAAAATGGGACCTGTTGATCTTTTAAAAATAGTTCACACAATTACTCAACAAATTTAGACAACAATCTTACTGTAATACCCCTCCTCCTGCCTGGGGCCCTTATTAGGGAATGTTCAGCTTATTTTGCTGCAGACAAGTTGATGCTCAACTTATGTTATGTTTATGATGGTGATAAAAAATATGTTTGTAAACATTCAATTTGGCGTAAGACATCTTGTTAACTGAGAGATTATTGGCACAGACATCCTGGCTTGGTTCCTTTGATGTACTTGTTGTTAAGTAGCAAGTCAGTTTGTGGTCTTGTATCATTGATGAGTTATTAAAACCACTTTATTTAAGTTAAGAAATGTTTAAAATTGTGTGAACATTGATTATTATTTCTAATCACAAAAATAAATTGTATTAATGCACCATTTTACGTGAAAAAAAAACATTCAGCTCTTCCGTTTTTTTAAAAAAAGCAATAGAATGGATAAAATGGAACAGACAGCCATGTTTTATTGTAGAATAATGTATGGATAGATTTCCTATGTGTTTTTATATTTTCAGTTTTGTAGATTGTTACTGAATGTTGTATCAATAGCATTATGTTTATTATGCATTGATATGTTATAGTTATTATTATATAATATATTCACTGCTACACACGCATGATTTAATTCTTGTATGTGCTACCAAAAGTCTTGTCCACACTTTATCAACTAATAATGCATGGGAACATATTCATTACGTCTCAATTTGCCATCAATTTGCATTGTAAAATTGACATGTATTACATATCACTGATGTATATATTTTTAAAATTTGATTGGATCTTATTTTAATATTTGTTATACCGGCAGTCTTTCTTCAAAAACTACCAAATTTGTTCAGTTTCAATGTTTTTCATGTATGATGATATATTTATACACAAAAATACTGAAGTTTCCAAAGCAATATTGCCTGTTAGTTATAATTTCATTTGCTTTTAGTAAAAATAAACATATATAGCAATGAAAATGGATACTATTGTATTCTATTTCTTTCCAGGATTTTATAGCAATTCTTACTCGTAAATTCTCAGCTCTGCCATCTCCATTAGTTGTAGTTATTATGTGAATGTTCATCTCTCTAGAATTGAAATCTGTCTGTCAGCACGTTAATCACTGTACAATGAATGACAATTAGTTATCACCTCAGTTACTAATTAGGAAAGATGATTATTATTAACTTATATGTCATCATTATTGTATTTCTAGGTCACTGGGTCTAGTTATGTGGTGTAAGGAATTGTCTGTATTAAGTCACATTGACTGGTGATCATTATCTGAGTCTTAAGATGGAGCATAGTATTGTTAAGAAAGGTGTCATTGAATTGCCAAGAGAATTACACAATTACTCTATATGGCCATGAAATTATACTATGTAACTATTAAAATTATACTCCTTGTTACCATTAAATTATTGTATGAAACCATTAAAATTACTCCATGTAACCATTACAATTACTATGTAAAGTCAATAAAAATATCATATAAAGCCATTAAATTACCATCTAAAGCCATAAAATTACCATTTAAAGCCATTAAATTACTGTATAAAGCCATTAAATTACCATCTATTTAGCCATTAAATTACCATATAAAGGCATTAAATTAATTAATATGTAGCCCATGATTTCACAAACCCTTAATTAATCCTTTTAAGATGCTTCTGATAGCACAAAGTGCACTCTATGGGACCATTCATCGCTCTTAAAATGTAGTGATAGCTGATACGTCAACAACAAATATAATATCCACTGTTTTTTGAGAACACAGTATCTCCAGACATCAGTCTCTGAATGGTAAATCAGAAATAAGAACAATGGCGTTAACTTCATAATGAAAGTATTCTCGTCCTGTATGTATTGATGAGAATTCCAGAATGGCTTTCTGTAATTGAAATTGAAAATCTTGATGACATTTCTTAATTTGAATCTGTCACAAATGTGGCCAAGTTATGCTTTTTTATTGATGATGAATTTCATTAATTTGATTATATGGGTATATGTGACAAGACAATACAATGTATTATCAAATTCAATAAAGGATATGAGCTTGGAAATGGAGATTTTTTTTCTTTGGAAAACATCTTTTGCTTGCTTTCCTTTAGTCCCCCCCCACAATGGTGAAGACAAGATAGTGTTAATAATAGTTAATATTGTTAGCAAATCTTGTCATGTTCTTTAGAGATAAAGATTTTCGTGAAATGGCAAAGTAAAACGTACTTTAGTGCATTTATTGATATTATAGACTAAGTACTGCATATAAATGCATTAGAGAATTCATCTGTTTGATTGTTTGTAGTGCAATTTATCATGAAAGTGTTAATTTCAGAATTAATGTATTATTAGTGATGAGATCAAACATACTGATGTATGTGCTATGAGTATAGTAGTTGTAAAAGCACATTCGTTGTTGCGATCTTACCTCAGTAAATCATTGAAATACAGTTGAAAACATGCATAAAACCTGATTTATTCGTTTATTTATCTCAGCTTAGAACTAATTCAATCACAGTTACTGTATACAGAGACTCACTGAGCATTTCACTGAATTCTCTAATTGGAATTTAATCCATTACAGATTTTTTACAGCAAATTTTTACTATGATTTTTATGATTCTGTATGATATAAACTGTTATTTCATTTTAACAAATACCAAATTTTCCCTGATAAATGCCTTAAGGGTTGATTGGGTTATGGTCTCTGACTCGTAATTGCTAACCCCTCAATGCTGTAGGCCACGACCAAGGTCCTGTGGTTAGTGCGCTGGACTTGTAACCTGGAGATCTGGGTTCGAATCCCAGTTGCGGCAGGTCATACCCTTCTATGAAAATTTGACAAAAATGTTGATTTTCCTCCATCTGTGGAGAAGTTGCAGGCTCCTTGTTAGGTGAACAGTTCGTTGTATATAACTGAAAAATTATTGAAAAATGGCGTTAAACCCCAGTGACAATATGTCTCATAAAAAAAAACAAAATTTTGAATGAGTTGGTTGTGTAACTGCAAACTGATAATTTTTCAGGATGGCCTACTACATCCACAAAACATTTCAAATAATAACTCAACAGTTTGAGAAAAAAGGTTAAATGCCCATAGGGGCTTAAATTACGAAATATTTTGTTAAAACATTGATACATTCTAGTATGATTTCAGTTGTATTTTATATTGTAATTATAAACATTTGTCCTAAATTTAGTTGTTTTGTCCTGACTGATTATAACTACACCAACTCAGGAAGGTGTTATTTACTATGATCCCTAAATCTTAGGGTCAAAAATAATTATTTATGCCATCTATAATTTTCTCATTTTATGCCAGTATGCAGGTCAATGGAGTAAATCTAGATTTTTTCTCACCAAATATACATTTGAATGAAGTTTACTTACATACCACATAAAAACATCCCACTCAAATATTCCAATTTATTGTATTAAACAATTTGCCTAAGTACCTCAGTTAATTGAGATGAACTTGAAGATAATTCAAATCTTTCTAGAGGTTGTGATTGAACTTCATTTATGGGAATCTAAAATTAAATTATTTATCATACAGATGGAGTTTTATTGATCAATTTGCTAGAAGCCTGTTGGCTTATCAGCTTCACCACTAAGTGGAAGCTTATTCAGACTCAGTTAAAGATGCACATTGTTAATTTAATAGATGATTAGTTGTTTTGATTATCCATAACCTTAAATAAATTGGTGCATTAAAAAGAAGCTGAAATATCAGATTGATCACTCAACTTTTGGCAAAAACATACATTTAAATAAAATGTGGGCTTGGTAGTTCTGCAGTGTTGTGTTTGGGTTCAAGAAGCAATTTATGTATTGGTAGCTATTCTGATTCCACAGTTGTGATATTACAGTTAGTGTATAGTTGGCATGGCCTATCGGTATGTGTATCATAGTAACAGTGTGATTGGTAGTGTGAAAAATACAACAGAAACAACTTTTTTTTCAAATACTTTTTTGATTTCGGAGTAATAGTTCATATGAAAATGGAAATATAGACAAGAAAAATTGAGCAAGACTGAAACAAAGCCTAAGGTGTCGGTAGCAAATTAGGGTCAGTTTGGTTAACAGATAACAAGACCTTTTTTACACCTTATTAATTCTTATCTGCTAGTTTGAACTCACGCACCCAAGATCCATTGACCTAATGCTTGACCCCTTGAGCTAAATGGGCAGGCTAAAAAATAATCTTTATTTTGGACCCTAAGCAAGGCTTTACTGCATGTCATTTCATTTTCAGTTAAAATAGACTCTTCATTTCAACTTCTGTATGAATACCACTTGAAAGGAAGATGGGTCATATTTTGTGTTTGAATCGATGGTCTAAATGTACCCGAGTATATGGGTAGAATTATTACAGTAATTGAAGATCACCTGACAGATATGTAAATGGATCTGATCGATAGAACTCTTTTATATTGCATAAATGTGCAACAAGGTACAATAGAAATAGCATAAATGTTCTTATCTGAAGTTTCTAAACCTGAATTAAAGTTAAGCTGGTTGCCTCCCTACTTAGATGCAGTACACTACACGCCTGAATAAAATCTGAATCCTTGGAGGTCTGCAGTGATTTATCGCCATTTTAAAATGAAGTTGATAAATATTATTTGCTATCACATTTCATTTCTCTTTAAGATTAGCGCTTTTCACTACCACTTTTTGCAGTATCATTTGTTGTATACAAAATCATTGCTTGATTTTATGTCTTAATGCTGTATAAATGAAGTGATAGCACTCATTAAAGACATAGTGTGCTAGCTAATGTGAAAGATGTCCCATACTGTGTTAAAACATTAGATTGTTGGCTCAACCAGTACTGTTTCAATGAATTGTCACAATGGATCTGATCAAATTCATTTGGGATTTTAAGTTGAAAGACCACATTTTGTAACTTTAATATCTTCTTGTGTTAAAGTCCTCTTCACATAGTGTTTCAGTTTGATGAATGATGTTTTTTAAATGTATATTTGTTACAGTTGACATGAAGTGATATTGTGATTGATTCTAGAACTTAAATGAAGTTTAGTGTAGTCTCTATCAATTATACATGCTGATGTAACAAGTAATCTGCATATTTACCTAATTTGGTAGTCTTCATAACTGGGTAAAATTGCAACCCAAGCTGCATTTGAAGACTTGAAGTTCAAACAACCAATCTGCACTTTTTTGCAGGACAAGATTTTACCCCATGATCCTCAGATCTGAGTCTGCTCTTTTTGTAGCACAGGAATTGAACCCATGACCTTTACATAACCAGTTTGCACTTTTTGTAGAAAAGATTTTACTGTATGACCTTTAGATAACCAGTCTGCACTTTTTGTAGAACAAGATTTTACCATATGACCTTTAGATAACCAGTCTCCACTTTCTGTAGAACAAGATTTTAGCCTATGAACTTTAGATAACCAGTCTGTTCTTTCAGTAGAATGGGTTGCCTCCTGTCTGTAGGACTTTTATGGCGCATTGTGAATGAAAATCAAAATAGTTTCTTTTTCCCCCCCGCAGTATCCAACTTTTTTCTTGTGGAAATGAATTTTAATGTTACATTATTATCACTGATTTAGCATTAATAAGACGCCAAACTCTGGGGGCACACCAGTATCAGACATTGAAAACCATCATTCAATTGATATGCACGTATCTGAGAGAATCCGTCTGAAATGACTGCATTATATTTATTACTGAATATCAGATGTACGATATAACAGCATTACAGCAAGATATTGTTCCATTAATTAGTTGGTTTCAGGCTTTGATCATTATCTGGATGAGAAACAAGCATAATTCCACTTAATCAATGTATATATAGAACAGAACAGGCATTCTACTGCAAAACTTTAGAGGGAGTACAAGGATGTAGGCGCCATGTTGGACTGCTCTGAAGTCTTGTGCAAAATGTTTCTATATGTAGATGTTGTTAAGAATTGATAAAGGTTGATTAACCAGTAGAGAAAACTGAACTGTATCTAGTTAATGATCTTGTCTCTGAAGTGCTTGATAGAATAGAAAACGATGACATTCTATATACCAGCATTAACGATGATAAAAAAAATTCATTGTCGTGATTTGTGAAAAACTAAGTACTCAGTTGAAAGTCCTTTTTTTATTGTGTAACTTCTGTTTATCGGAACGTAAATATCATTTTATCATATGATGTTATATTGTAAGTATCATATGATGCTAACACGGCACTCCTCGTGATGATCAAGGTGATTAACGCTTAAAGTTAAGTCAGTCATGGGTCCGCCATTTGTACTCAAGACCTTGAGACAATGATACTTGTGATAAGAGTGGAAAATTGTATACGATTAAGAACAAAATTTGACAAGACTTTGAAAACTCCTTGAAATAAGTCAGGTGCTCATGATATTGATCTCATAATAAAGAAGATGTATGTTACATATGTATGCATATAATACTATTATAATTCTATACAGGGGGCCATCTTGTGAGTTTGAATCCCACCTAGGACTAGACAAATTCCACATGTGAGTTAGCTGTTCAGCTAGCTTACTGAAGGTCAAGGGTTCTGTTCAGGTATATAGCTTGGGTTTTCCTCCACCGTTAAATTCGGATAACTCACCAAATTACCCTGGCTGTTTGTGCAATATTACACCCCTGGGAGCATAGATGTATAATTACATACAAATTCTGTGAACCAAGAACATGTAGCTGTGTCTCTGAAACTCAACATTGGAATTGAACTGATGACAGGAAAATATCAGTTAAATGCAAAAAACTGCTTTTTCACAATTGATTGGAAATTCCACAAGAATGAATTGCATTAAAAGTGAAGCCATTGTTATATCTTTTCAAGAGACTTGTTTTTTTTATTCATTTTGCCTTTATCAAGAAGATTTATAAGTGTTTTTTCATTTATCCTTTTTGTATAATTATACCCTATGGTATTGTATCTTTTCATTCAACTGTCTCTATTTGGTTGTCTGGAATAAAATTTGCACTATTGTGTTTCTAATACACCAAAAACTGAAATATCTTGATGGGTTGAAAACTCTACTACATTCCAAGGACAAACCATTTGTTTTTGAATCGAAGACAAAGCTCATTTGCAAATAAATGTTCTTGAAAACAAAAAAGTACCTTGGATGATTTGGTTAAGTAGACAATAGCACCTTGGATGATTTGATTGAGTACAAAAAAGCATGTATTTTATTAATTGGGAAAAAGGCACATTGAATGGTTTGATTAAGTACAAAAAACACCCACACCTTAGATTATTTGATTAATTGGGATAAAAGCACCTTGTATGATTTGATTAAGTGAACAAAAAAGCCTTGGTTGATTTAAGTGGACAAAGGCACCTTTTATGATTTGATTAAGTGAACAAAAAAGCCTTGGTTGATTTAAGTGGACAAAGGCACCTTGTATGATTTAATAAGTGAACAAAAGTGCCTTGGATAATCTGATTCAGTACAAAAATGCTCCTTGTATGATCTGATTAAGTGGACAATAGGACCTTGAATGATTTGATCATGTGGATACAATCCCCTTTGTTGCTTTGTCCTAATGCACACAGCAGTTCTTGAAAATGTTGTTGACTAATACAATGTGTTTTCTATCAATCTTTTAAGAGTTGTATTGCATTTTTGCACTGTATTTTTTAGCCTTACTGCCACTTTTTAACTATGAGTTTCTATTTTAATCAGTTAATGGGCATTCATATAATGAGTGGACCATTCTAACAGTTTCATTTGTAAATGAATGTTGCATGTTATCGCTGAGAAATCTGTGTTTTATGTCTTAATTATCCCATTGCATTCTGAAAAAGATTTGTTTAATCTTGAATTTACATGCTTGGTGCATATTCATTTATACATTCTCTATGCATCTTTAATCTGTTCAAGTTTGAAACATCTAATCAAGGAATTTTTTATGTTTGCCTCAATAGTCCACCTACATTATGACTTTATTGCCTGACTACATTCAGCAGAAATTGACCTTATTAGGCCACCATGGAAAATAAGAGCAGACAGAGAAATAATTTGCATGGGCAGTTTTCATGCTATCATCATGTAATGTTATTTGTTGATTTCTGACCTTGAAGTTTGGATAATCAGGCTTTTTTCATGTATACACTAATTGATCTTTAATAGATTAATATATCTGTTTTCGGCCTCGCAATCTGATTGATAGGCATGAGGGAACTAAATATTTTGGTTAAGATGTGGATAGGTCTGAAGCAACTAAATATATTGCTTTGGACTTCTTATCACTGAATATCAGTACATTTACTTAAAACTATATGATTTACTCTGCTGAGATTAACTGGCTGATAGAGTTATCTTCACTGTATTATCTCATGTTATTTCCAAATGTGATTATTCAATGCCAGACTTCACTTTTCAATGTTGACACAATGGAACAATGGTGCCAATCAAAGATCAGATATCTTAACTTTACAGAAAAATTAACTTCCTAGATTGAATTAAAAAATATAGGAAAAGCACATGCAAAAAGTTCCACTGTCATCGAAACCCACTTATCCCACAACCACCCAACACATAGGACCATACAAAAAGAGGAGAATGAAACACAGGGGAGTTAATCTAGTTGGGTTCAACCTCAAACTTTCACCCTCCCCTTGGGAAACAGAATTTAATTACATATATGAATTATTCTGATTAATTAATCAGTGGGTTTGTGTTTAATTAGTTGTGAATCAATTAAAACAAATTACCATTTGATACTTTTTTGTTTGTTTTTATATTCGATGACTAATTCGTTATGATTTTACTTGACAGAAAAAGTGGCTGTAATTATTGCTAACATTATTTTAATGCTTTATAACATTTTATGTAAATGAACATATGACTATGACTATAATAATTTACCATACAAGTATTAAACTGTTTGGACAGTGTTTTAACTGAGCTTGGAAGTGAGTCTAAAGATTTAAAACATCTGAATGGTTTTTCAGACAACAGAAACAGTCCATCATTTTGAATCATTGGTCCATTTCATACACATATCTTAGCTAAGATGGCATTTTTAAACTTTAAAAAAATCATGCTAATGGTATATATTTCAGACATTTACCTTTAACAGCTATCATTAGATGCCTGAAATAATCAATAGAATAAAAAGTGTTTTATTTACCAAGGAGGGTTGATTTTTGTTAGTCTATGAAATGAGGCCCATGAGTCTTGTTGTTTTCACTAATTAATTTGACCCACAACATATATGTTACATTAAAGAATATTAATAGACAATATAGAAATAAGACAAAGTTTTGGTACATGTCGAAGATAATGTTACAGCTAGTTTTAGATACCTGACAGCCCTTTGCCGAGTTTATTTCCAATCTAAGGACAAAATTCTGTATGTGAGGAAGCTGTCCTGCTAGCTTACATGAGGTTGGTAGTTGTACCCAGGTGTAAGCCTGGGGCCTTCCTCCACCCACTGCCACCGTTAAAGCTGGAAAGTCACCAAATAACCCAGGCTGTAGATGCTGTGTTAAACTCCAATGAAAAAATATACCAGACAGACCAAATGTCATAATGTTCTTGCTAATGGCATTACTTCAAAGTCACCAAATTGTTATTAAATTGTAAGAATTCACTGCGGACATCTTTCTCATTTTTCTCTCTTAATAAGAGACAGTGAAAACTCATGTAGATAATGTTAAGAAGCCCTGTAGGTCTTCTCTTATCTTGTACAATAATTCTGTAATCTCTTTATGTTGATAATCAAGTTTTCTTTGTTTCCACTAGGTAAAAATGTCCTACATCTCTAGTTTCGATACGCCATTTATATCAAAGTTGAGAATAATATTGGTTTTATAAACCTAATTATTTGATTTTCTAGTCTTTTATAGTTTGTGGACAACTACAAAATTTTGGTATACCAAGGTCAAAAATAATATTAGGTACAGGAACCTGAATTGTTTTACTTTCTTGTCATGCACAGGTTTTTGGACAACAATAAAATCTTAAATTATCCTCTAAGATGCATTTGCTGAGAAATGTCATTTGCTGCAATTAGGTTTAGAATAGAAGGGATTTCAACTGTATTGTTAAACTAACAAATGAAGATCCATGGTCAAGTGGTTTCGGTCTCTGACCTGTAATCATTATCTTCTCACCAATGTGAGTTTGAATCCCGTCTAGAACAAAATTTCACATGTGAAGAAGCTGTCCATCTTACTAATGGAAGGGCAGTAGTTCTACCCAAGTGTATGCCTGGGGTCTTCCTCCGCTGTTAAAGTTTGAGACATTGCCAAACTGGCTTTTGGTGCAACAGGTGTGAATTTGAACCCCAGTGAAAATAAAAATCTAACTACCAGTTCTTTATACATAAACTACATGATGAGTGTTCAATTTAACATTTGATGGATTTTTTTACAGCTTCCCAGACTTCAAGTTTTATCTCAGGGTATTGTATCTCTTGTGCTGGATTATAACGCTATTACATCAAAGTGTTCCTGTAATAATTCTTGTATTTGAAGTTCTCATTTTTGAATGAGTTATTTATTGCCCGCATCTGTTTATAACAATTTCATGTTGTAATTATGTCTCTAACCTCTGATTTGATGATCATTACTTTGGCTAGATTGAAAAAAATTGTCTCTGATCTGCATCTGTGCATCAGTTTCAGCAGATTTCTTTTTGAAAATTAGCTTTTTTCATTTGTCCATTAATGAAATATTTATCAATTTAAAATTGACTTGTGTGAATTATGTCTGCTGTGTTTTTGATTATGTTGTAATATTGGTTTGAATGAAGCTGTTGTCTGTCCGTTATTCTGCACTGAAAGGAAGCAAGCTTGCTGATTTCAACCAGTATGAATTGTTTAATTACTTCTTAATTAGTTTGCTAACTGTGAAATCAGGAAATTCTTCATCATAGAACAATGCACTGTAAAGGTACTTTTATTGGCAATAGTTGTTCTTGTGACACTTAGAAGGTCACAAAGTTTGCCTTATGCATAATGGAATGAATGATTGTCACAGGTAGAGGATGCAGTCATTGATTATTGCAGCTTTTAAGAGCTTCTCTTTCTTGTAACACTTCTATGAGCTCCATGGTTGAGTGGTCATGACCTCGGACTTGTAATCACTAATGACCTTCTAAGTGTGGTGAAGTCAATTGGTTCTCATTTCAAAATGTTAGTTTAGTGTAACCCGTTGCTGTCAAACATGTTATACTGCAAGGTGACCTAGCTTGGGATTGGTTTTTGGGTGCTGGAGTCAAGGTGAAGGTCAATATAACCCAAAATGTGAAAACAGTTCCTGCAAAGTAACCTGTTTAAAACCTGGTTTGGTTGCATTACCATGTTTTATGTTGGCTCTTACTTCTTGTTATCATAAAGCTCTAACAAATTTCTTCAGATTTGAAACTCCATTATTACTGCTTATGCACAGCTCTGCATATAACCTTCTCCATTTAAGCATAAAATGTTAAAAGTTTTTATCTGTCAAAGAGATATATTGCTTTACTCATTTTCTCTGCAGTTCTATAAGGTTTGAAACGTGTCCTATAAATTACTGCATGGTTTCAAATGCAATTAATCAATTTCGTTATGAATTTAGTCTTGACAGCTGCCTACTCTATGATGATGATTGTGTACAAAAACATAGTAGAGATAAAATTTATTCTCATTTGTTTTTTTGTGTTCACGTGAACACTGTGGGTTGGTGCTGAGTTTTGTGTTTTAACGCAGCATGCCTTCTATCGCTTGTATGGGAATATATAGTAAAATATGGTAATTGTGAACTCGGGTATGGTGAAGAATAGAATACAGTGATGTACACTGTTCCCTCTCTGCACATCACCTCTTGACATTAATTTTCCTTCTCATAAACGGCGTTTCATTTTCCTTCCCTCGCAATTTCAGCATATATTTCCATCTAAGCAATGACAACATCTTAAAACAACAAATGACAATCAAAATTATGTTCTGGTACAGCGGAATACCTTTTGTGAGTGACAATGGTAAAGTTTGTTGAAGCTGAAAATTATTGAATCATATTTCAATTGTGAATTTGTCATGGTTTCCGCTTCTTACCTTAAACTTACGAGAACCAGGAATATGTATTCACCTTAGGCATACACAATTGCATGTATGTTGTATTGAGTAAAAAGTAAACAAAGACGAAATATACTACGGTATATTATGAACAGTTAATATGTTTAGCTCTTTTTGGTTTATTGACAATGTTTTACAAAATGAATCCTGAAGAAGGAAGTCATTTTATCATTTCTCTCACACTTTTGGCTTGTGTCCAGTCATTGTCCAGACACAATGTTTCACATTGTAGATATTGAATATTTTTACACAAATAAAGAATAGAAATGATGAGTTAATACGCACACATATATAGATATATGTACATGTCCATACAAATTGCAGGAACAAGCTGTTCGCTCTCCACAGCAACTCCCTCTCTAGAACAACCAATTTGCTTGTCTCCGCAAAAACAAAATGTTGCTCAAGAGAGGGAACACTGTATTTATTTTTCATGGGTGACACTGTGAAATTTTATTGTTATTGATGTAGTTAAATATGGAAGTTGCCTCTGGCCAAGGGGTAATGGTCTCTAACTGGTAATTGCTGCGAGTTCGGACTAGTCCAGGACCCAGGACTGTGCAAACTTCACAAGTTGGGAGCAGAACATTGAACACCTGGGGTCTTCCTCTTCTGTTTAAACTGGAGAAGTTGCCAAATGACACTTGCTATTGGTATGATGTTAAACCTCGGTGAAAATAAAAGTGAATATGGATATGGTAATTATGCTGGTTCTCAGTAATTCATTATAATTATGCTAAGCAAGTTCCAATGTATGGATGATACATTGAACCCATTTGGTCCATACTTGTAACCCTTTATTTATCTAACTAGGCCACGACCATGGTCCAGTGGTTAGTGTGCTGGACTTGTAACCTGGAGTTCTGGGTTTGAATCCCAGTAATGGCAGGACATACCCTTTCATGAAAATTTTTACAAAGATGTTGATTTTCCTGTTGATGTTGATATGTGGAGAGGTTGCTGGCTCCTTGTAGAAGGGTAAGTTAGCACTGGCTAGAATGCAGTCCAGGAAAACTGGTTAGGTGTATGCTTGGGGGTCTTCGTCTATCATGAAGCCAGAAAAATCACCAAATGACCATGGCTGTTGGTGCAATTGTATACTCTATGACTGTATAAATGCTCACGTGATGTAATATATATATGATCCATAAGTAACAAAAGTCCTATGGCAAACTAGGGGCTTATGATATGTTAATTTACTCACCGGCGTAGTTATTTATTGAAGTATCATACTAAAATAGCATTATATAATTCATACAGAACAAGCATTCATTGTCATTTTGTCAGACATTATTTAGACATATCATTCGGAAATGACAACAGGATTGATACGAGAAATAAGAAACTGTCAATTGTTTCTGATCAACTCAGACAAAAATATGTTAATGTTACTTTATAAAGACGAATACCATGTTTTCAGTGGGTTGTGTCCAAATTTGGCTTGTCAGTGTTTTAGTTTTCTTACCTAATACTTGATTTTTCTGTGGAAAACTGAATATTGTTCTGACATGTGACTGTCATTCACAGGGTACTCCATTGACAGGCACTTGTGAAGCACTAACTGATGTAAAAATGATATTTACTTATGTCTTGTCATTTAGTTGCAAAAGCAAACAAACAAGAACTTTGATCTTAGACATTAAGTTGTGAACAATATATTCATATACTTGACTAATTAATTGTGGTGGAGAAGTCAGTGTTTTTTGTAGTTTCTTTTGGCACTGACAAATTAAAGGTAATTTACCCTGGATGTTTCTCACACCTTTGATTTAGAATTCTAGAAAAGTTGTTAGTTACTGATGAAAAAAATGAGAATATCAGCTGTAATTTTGGATGACTCAAGAATTCTTATTAAATGAAAATGTCAACTGACTGCTACACATTACTGAAATGTTGTTGATAAACACCAGTAGGCTTTACAGTACAAAACCAAGTTGTAAATACTTTTGAATAGACTTATGTGATACTTTATTGCTGTGGCTGGAAAAGAAAATAATTCATTTTCGCTGTTACTTGACCGACCCTATTTTTTATCACCTGATAATTAAGATTCTAATGGCGAAAATATTAGGTGATGTATCTTTCTCATGTTATAACAAAAGGCGTAAAGAATAAAAATTTTAAAAAAGTTTTTAGACCTACTTTCTCTAGTTTTGTGGTCATTTAACCCTGAACATGGCTATTTGTTCTAACCGCATGAATACATCCTCATTTTGGAATGAAACTTTTTTATCTCAGCAACAGCCTTCACTGACTCGGAGCTGCAACCATGTGCCAGTGGTTAGTGCATTGGACTTGTAACCCAGTGATCTGGGATCAAATCCTGGTTGTGGCTGGTCATACTTTTCTATGAAAATTTGACAGAAATGTCGATTTTTCTCCATATGTGGTGAAGTTGCTGGTTCCCTGTGGAAGGGTTACATAGTACTGGTTAGAATACAGTCCAGGAAGACTGGTTTGTTGAACCAACCACCTTATATAATTGAAAAATTGTTGAGAAATTGCATAAAACCTGTGATAAAAGAAATAGATTCCTGAGGGTAGGAGTACAATACATACTGTGTCATGATGCTAAATATGTTGTTTTATGGTGGGTAGCAAATGTTCATATTTGTTTTCTTGATTTAAAATATACTTGTGCTCCCCTTCTCTGAAGTGAAACTTAACGGCTTTGTTTGTTTGTTTATTATTATCGTTCTGAATTTTTGGTATTGTTATATTTCTTTTGATCCAAGGAGAAACTTTTTTTTTTTTTAGATTTTGGTTCTTTCAGTCAGCAGTCACATTAAGTATGTCATTAACTTCATGGACATTTTTGATGACTTTAGTTACATCAGCCTGGGTGTAGGGACCAACCAGACTGAAAAACCAGTATGTGTCATTCAATGTCATGTTTATCAAAAGTCTGAGGTGCAAGGTTAAAAATCTTGAGGTTGATACCCCAGCTTGAATCTCAGTGTTGTGCTTTAATGTTTACTCTTAATTATTATAGGATTATGTTCTTTTTCAACATTATTCTGTATACAATTATCTGATCAGAATATTTTGCTTATATATACATTACGAACCTATTGGTCCAAAGTGGGTTGTGAACATATTGTAGATGTGACCTTGAAGACTGATCTCAAGTCTTATAATCTCCGACCCTGCACTTTACTGAATGAGTTAACCTGGTTGGCATAAGGCTTATTCAGAAGAATATCCTAATCATATGAACTCTAAGACTTGTTAAGTAAAAGTCAGTTGATTTACCGGAAGAAAGGAGCAATTGATGTATAAGAGGAATTTTGTTGTAATTACTGTTTTATGGTCTTAGACACAACAGCTCCAATCAAATCATCAGAGAACATGATGATTATGTGTCTGGGGTTTAGATAAAAAAAAAAGATTTCTAGAAATAAAATACGTGCAAAAAATCTCCCCTTCACAAAAACCCACTAACCCAAAATCCCTCCATCTTGTTGAAACATACAAAAACCTCACCTTTCCATAATACAATGTACTTTGAATTATCTCTTCTTGTGTACTTATTTGGATATGCCGCATACTTAGGAGATGCCTGGAACTGATATATGGGTGTAATGGTGTAATGTTGTAAGTATTTGACTGTTTGGTTTTGTTGGGTACACTTTTGTGTCAGCAACATCTACTAAGCATGTACAAAAACAGAGATTAATTTATCTAATACAGTCTAAATGGAAGCAAATCTTTTCCAAAATAAATCGGCTGGCGTCAGTTATATATATGTATTTTGTTCCCATTCACTAATTGTCTTGATATAGAAACACCATTTAGGAACATGTTTGTGTTGTTGACATCACTAACACAAACGCACTGAAACGTACAGGATTAGCATTTGCTGAAACTGGCATTCAAGCTTAGATGACTTATTCTCAGCAATCTCTTGTTTTAATGTCTCGTTAGAACTTCCTCTGTCAGAAATCTAAGTCAGAGAGGACTATTTCCATCACAAAGCAGACAACTCTGCTGTTGAACTTATTGGCCGGTTGACTAAGATTACATATCCCTGTAGGGGACTCTGACTGTTTGACTAGTAATCACTATACTGGCGTCTTCCACTGTTATAAGTTAGAAAAGTCGCTAAATGACCCTGGCTGTTGGTCTGACGTTAAACTCCAGTGAAAAAAATTTAAGAGCGCACGTTGTGTTGGATAATAGATGATGTATTAAGACATTCTCAATTTGCTGAATTATTTGCTGAATCGCAGAATTCTTGTCACTGTGTCCCAATGACTTATACATGTATATTTTCAAATGCCAAGGGAAATCAGAGTTGACAGTAAGCTGCTGAATATGATTACTTGTTGTGCACAATTGTTCAGTTTCTTATTAAAGCCAGAAAATTGTCTGGCTTCCTTAATTTAGAGTTTCTAGTTTACTTGGAAACTTTGTGTTTGGTCATTAACAAGAAAAAAGTACCAATTTTTATCACCAATTGAATGGATTCTGGTCATTATGACATTTGACATTTTACGAAAGCATGATAACGTAATGTTCCATAATAAATGCCCCTCCCCTTATTAAACACCTTCCCTTTTAAGACGAATAACAATTTCTGACTGCCCGTCTTGAATTAATTAATAAATTATGTATAGTGCATAAAAAGTCATTCATACATTGAGGTAATATATCCATAGTACGCAATTTTTCTAATATATCTGCACAATGCTACACATAAATGTTAATATTATATATACAGAATAGCCCAGTTATCATTAATTCTTTGATAGATACTTTAGGTATTTCAATTTATTTCACAACACGTTTTGAACATTTTGTAAATCATTTTCTGTATTGGAAGCCTATAAGAATTAAAAATGTTGCCAAAATCTGTCCAATCCATTTTTGAAATGTTCATTTGGATATTAGGGATGTAACACCTTAATATAACAAGTAGAAAATATTTTGTATAACATGACACAACAAGGGGCACTTATTTGCTATTTGACAAGTAATCTTGTTGCAGTATCTAAAACAGCAAAACTATTTAATGTCTTAATCAAATTACAATCAATAAACAAATTCAAAATGCATTTGACACAGCAAGCAAGGCAGGGACCTCAGTGGTTGAGTGGTTATGGTCTCTGATTAGTAATCACTAGTCCCTGACTGCTGTGAGTTTGAATCCTTCCCAGCACAAAATTGCGCATTGGAGGAAGCTGTCCAGCTAGCATATGGAGGGTCAGTAGTTCTGCCCAGGTTTACTCCTGGGATCTCCCTCCATTGTTAAAGCTAAAATGATGCTGAATGACCCTGGCTCTTGGTGCAATTTCAAACTCCAGCAAAAGAAACAAGTAAGGCCATGTGTAAATGTTTATTACTTGGAATACAGAAGGTGGTTCTATTTCCCAAATTTTGTGCACAAACTTTAAACTGTTACTTTGCAGTTACTAGATGACTTATTAAAAATTCCCCTAAACCAAAAATATTTTTGTGATTTTGACAGTTTTTTTTCTTTCATTATGCCAGTTTTTTTCATTTTCAAAACAAAGGTATAATCTACCTATCCACAATTAAGTTCATGGTCATGTAACTTTTCTTAAAGGATGGCCTTATTGTTCTTTTATATGCTGCTTTTTGCGATTCTTCAGAAGCAAATTAAACCTTCTGAATAACTGGTGCAAAGAACATACCAAGGACATTGTTGAGCATTCCTGTCAGCTTTTTCTATCTCTGTCTTTGAAGAGCACCAATTTGCTTGTTGTATTATTAATCTTCTCTTTGCAATGATTGCTTTCTTTTCCCTCTTTCTGAATTTGATAGCCATTAACCATGTTCTTATCTTCTGGGCATGAAAGACATAGTTGTTGTTGTTGAATGTAATTACTCTAACAATTTTTGTGTGCACGTGGCATGCGTAGCTCTCTGATGCTTGTATCTTACAAAAATAGAGTTACATCCCTTGATATTGCACCGAACACCTTTTTGATGTTTCTTTGATTGAAGAGTTAATTACCCTGTTTTCATCTTCAAATACAACATCAATACAACTTTCTGAATAACTAACCAATACCCGCAGAAATATGTATATTTGATGGTTGCATAATTGTCTATTTATAAGTGTGTTACTCCCTTTGCTTAATTGCATTCATGACATTAAAATTGGATTTATACATAGAACTGTGTAAATTATGCTGTACCTTAATTTGTATTTTAAGCTCTTTTATCAAAATTGTACAAAATGACATATTATTGTCTTGATTTTTATTACTTTGTAATTTCCTACAGTGGTTAATCAGTTACAGCCAAAAAAATAAATTGTGTTTCTGGTCACATGACCAACCCTTTTTTAGCGCTAACTTTAATGTTTGTAATAGCAAAATAAAAAAAAAAATATTTGGGAACAAATTTGTTTCAATCAAGTAACTATAAACATGACTTTTTCTAGCCTGAGCTGTATACAAGATCCATCCTTTCTGAATAACAAATTTCTACTTGTTTTCTTAATTTTTTTGTATGTGTTAATAATAGATAGGTGTGTTCCTGCCTATACACATGTACGCAACTGAGTCCTCATCATCCCCCCCCAAATAAAACGAAATAAGAAAATAATAATGATGTTGTATAAATTATATGGGGATGGTAAAATGGCTTTAATAAGAAATTAAAATCAATCAAATTCTTGACTCAAATGGGGTTAAACTAGATACTTTCAGGAAGCATCATATTCTTGAATCCACTTCAATTTAGCCTGGGTGCGATAAGTGAATAACCATAAGTGTAAAATTAGTACTGTTTGACTGTATGATGATACTAACTCCATGATGGTACCCCTTACCCTACCCCTACCCCTTGGGGATTGTGGATTTGATCCTGTATTTTTTGTATGTCATTGTGTGTTGGATGGGTTTTTGGGAAGGTGGATTTTTTTTGTATTTTTTTTTCTAGGAATAACCTCCATATCCGTATCGAATCTTGTTGTATCAAATAAAAATAGTATCACCGAGATTTTTTAGGGTAACAAACAAAACTTATGTTGAAATATTCATGGTGTTTTGGTACAAGGTCTATTTTATGCAATTGTGTTTCTCACATCAATCTATCTGTAGTATTTGTAGAATAGCATGTTGTCTATTGTATGATAAATTTTTGTCTACCTTTTCTTGGGTTCTGACATAACTTGTAACACCAAATCCAATACAATGCATACATATTTTTTCCATCGTTCCAGTAAGGTTGTAACTGAAGATATATCTTATTTGCACCAATGGGACAATATATCATAGCTTTTCTATCTTGTGTAAATAAAAGATTAGTTTTCAATGGGTGGCTTCTGTCCACAATATGAATATTCATTACTATGTACAGAAAAATATACTTTCAATCAATAAAAACTTTTCTATGAATATAATCCATATATAGGTTGATTGAGGCTTATTCCTGACATGTTCTTAATAATAAAATCATACAAGAAGTCTATTAAGTTAGGTTGGTTGTTGCAAAAATGCCCAGGAGGTGGTTAGTTTCCAATAGAATGGATAGAGACCTATAGAAATGGAAATATAAGGTCAACTTTGGTATGCCCATACCATACTTGATTTGGTAATTCAATTATATGCTTCTCTTTATTTGTATCCCTTCTGCATAACTGAATATTTTTATTCACAGTTAACGAGGGTCTGTCACAATATACTTGTTTGCTTGTAAACCACAGTGTGTGTGAGATAAATCCAGTACTGGGGTGTTGTTTATATGACCAGTATTTTGCAGTTCTATTATCCACATATTCGGTAGATTGTTGATTTGTTCATTTCTGCATAAATTCAAGTGTTTGTTTACTTAAACTTTGATATAAACAATCATGTCAGAATTTTTGCATTTTTTTTTTTGGTGCTGTCATTGGAAATCTTTTAGCAAATTGTTTATCTGGTACTGTCTTTGGTAATTTTTGGCAATTTGTTTATCTGGTACTGTCAGTGGTAATTTTTGGCGATTTGTTTATCTGGTACTGTCATTGGTAATCTTTTGGCTATTTGTTTCTCTTTACAATCAATGAATCAGGAGTATGTAGACCATGAAATATTTGTCTTGATTGATAGTGCCTTTTATTGATTTTCGGCCAAAGTATGGTGATAATGCCATTCTCATGACTTGTTTATTTACTTAAATTCATGTAATTGAATTTTGGTGATACAATCTCTTTAAATTTTGCTCTGAATTTGTTCGCAAATTCAATAGAATTTCTTGAATTTTTTTGCTGATAGATCTTAAGTGAATTAAATAAACAAAGTCCCACAATTGTGAGTTTGTATGCTTTACATCGCAGTAGTAAATTAGATTTTCTACCAAATGTACAACTCATTTATTTAAAGCCTCCAGTGATATGTTGATATTGTATTCTGCTGTACATTTACTATCACCTTTAGAATTTGCCAGTGGATTATTTTGTCACTAGCTAAATGAATAAGGACTCACAAATGAGAGTATGACATACTTTTTTAGAGTCTGTTTTCTTTTTTTATTACATTACAGTTAGCACACTACATAATCAAGGGTGTCTATTTTTGTTTTACAATCAGTTTTTTCCACTTTGCAAAATTAAAGCGAGTTTGAACAAAAACCACTAGCACTTTCCAAATTTTGCTAGCATTTTGCAAGTATGCTAGCTTAAATTTGAACCCTGACCCATAGGTTATAATGCAATCTCATAATCCTTTTGACCAAAAAATATAATTTAACTGTAGGGAATTTTTTTATGATAATAAGGGTTAAAAACAATCCATAATCAGTCCCCAATAAAGCACACTGTCTGTTACTCAGTTTTAGTTCCTTTTTATTTACAGGGCAATGATTTGTGTGAATTGAGACGTCACACCTATGCTAATACTGTGGATTACCGAACCTTGAAGAAGTTAGTTCTAAAAGTGTTTCCACCCTGTAGATGTAAAGATGTGCATGATCGACATTTACAAGCTGCTAAAGAGGTTTGTACTTTAGTTTTGTATTCACAATAAATACATACAGTAAAACCTAGATGTTAAGACCACCTCTCTGACCAATTAAATCTGTAGGGGCCTCCATGATTGAATGGTTATGGTCCCTGACTTGTAACCACTAGCACCTCACTGCTGTAAGTTTGAAGCCCACCTGTGACCAGACAAATATTTTTGTTTTATAGATATTCTGGATACAAGTACAGTCTTATTTATTTGAACCTGCTATAATTTGAACTCTGATGTTCTCAGAAAACTTAGGTCCCTATTGCACTCAGATATAAATCAAAGTAAAAACCAGACTCATCCAAAATCATTTATTCAAAAACCTGGTGTTATTCTAAGTGATTTTCTAGTCCGCACAAGTAGTTACATGTTTATTTTCAGGCTCATTATTGGAATTAGCGGACAATTGTCAATCTGGCGTTGTTTTTTCCGGAGATATGAAAAAATTGATTCTAGATTTGAAGATGAAAATGTTTTTGATGATTTTTAATGTGTGTCATTTGTCCATAGCTCGTTATATTTCAAGTTGTTTGGCAAAAATTGGTGTTTGAGTTGATAATTCTATTTTCTTGTTTTTGTAAAAGGAATTTATGTCTGTTAGTTACAGTTTTGAAAATGAATTATCCGAAACCATGGTTGGTCCAGAATCAAATTTAGGCCCCAGTGATATGATAAACATGGTTTAACTGTACTTTAATCAAGACTTCAGATTTCTCATTGAATTTCTTTAATTAGTAACTTGTGGCTTCATAAACATTCCGTTCTAAGTGTTGACATTCTAAGTGTTGACTTACATCTAATAGAATTATCAACTATGGAGATATTTTATTGCAGCAAGGTACTGTTTAATTAAAACATGCATCTTTATGGCTTAAATGTTAATACACAATAGAATATTAAATGTCACAAGAAAACATTGACAATGGTGTCAGTTCATGTTTCACTGAGCTTACATCTGTTTTTTTCTGTTGCACTTTCTGTCATGTTACCATTGTAAAGCACAAAGTTTTAGGATTTGTTATTTCTTAAATATAAGGCTTGGGAAATCAGTAGATTCTATAAACTTCTGTGAATGTTGGATTTCAATATATAACTGAGTTCCATGATTAATTGTAGTTATTTCATTTGAGCTCTAGTTAAGCACAGACGTGATGTTTCTATTTAATGTGACATGCATAAAACCATTGAGGAAATCTGAGGGGTGTTATGGAGGAGGGGGGGGTAGCCATGATTTTCAAATGCTTTTTTTAACAAATGTTGGTAGACCGCTATTGACATTAGGATTATGAGTACTCCTATCTGTTGCATTTTTCAATTTGTAGAATGCATCCTATGGTCATATTCAGTACCCGACAAAAGTTTCCTCCACTCCGATCAACCATTTGGTGAGGTTTTCTGATTGCTCTGCATTTGCATACATTAAAACATGACACTTAGCCATATAGTCTATCCTGTCTGGTGGTTAGAAAGTAAAAACAGATTCCACGGATAAAAATGGAGGCCTTGCAACCACTTAATGATGTGGTCTGTAATTCACCATATTTCATTATGATTACCCTGTCTGCATCCTTTTCTTTCTGTTTTATCTTTTTTTTTACTCTCGTCCTTCGGACACTTTGGTTTTTACTTGACACTCTTCTCTATGGAATTTTGGGTCCTGTGATAAACATCATTTAATTGAAAAGATCTAATATTTTTTTTAATTATGAACATACAGTTAACTTGGATTTCTTCAATTCAATGGCTCATCCTCAAGCTCTACCCCTATAATTACTAATGGTGCCTCAAGTAAACTTTTCTACATTCTTATAGTTGTTTTTTTCTTCGAGTGTTCTTCATGTCACAAAAAGTGTGTGAACTTCATTATCATGAAGTGTTTAGCACAAGAGATTTGCACTATTCTTTGGAACTGCTCTGTATTTTCCTAGACAAACAATCTGCGTTTCTCTCTTATCTAGTCTCGTCTTTATTAACTTAATATTCAAAGTTATTTAATGTTGCTTATTTAGATTGGAGAAGGAAATGTGTTGATATTGATAAATAGCTACAATCTAAGATTTTGTTTACATGATGATCACGATGTGGAAGTTGATTCACGTTGTTCCTAAACAACTGTTGTCTGATCTTCACATTTCCACTTGACAAAAACAGTGCTGAGGTTTAACGTAACATATGCTTGTATTTTAGATCGATTTTGATGAAGATTTTGAAATGGAATGTATGTCTGAAAGAGTAGGAAAACAGAGTTCAGATACTGATGAAAAGAATATTGTTAATAATGTTCAAACAACAGATTTAGACCATGATTGCAATGCGTCTGCTTCTGCAAAAACTCTGACTTCCTCTTGTGAACAGAACAATGGATCTGTAGATATAAGTCGTTGTAGTCTGCCATCTTCCAATGACCAAAACTCAGAGACATCCTCTTGTGGACATGTAACTACTGTTTCATCTAGTGGACAAAGCACTGTGGTGCCATCTAGTGGACAAAGCACTGTGGTGTCATCTAGTGGACAAAACATTCCAGATTCTTGCAACTTCTCACATCATTCAAAACTGACAACAGAGAACAAGACCAGACTGTGTCCTGGTCATGAAAGAGCACTTCCTATACAGCAGACAGTCCTTGACCTTGATGTGAAGGAAGAAGGTATGTCATTACTCTCCTGCAGTTTACAAATCCAAAATATTTGTTTGTTGTTGTTATTGTTGGGTTTAAAGTTGCATCAGCAACCAGTGCTGTTTGGCAATTTTTTCCAGCATATAGAAAGTCCCAAAGTGTTTGTAAATTTGGATATAACCACTAACCTTCTGTAGGCTTTTCATAAAACTTTCACCCCAGAACATTCAGATTCTGTCAAACTGATTATAATCTCCTTATGAGAATGTTGTTTTTAGTTTCTATCTCAACTGCTGCAACCATTTTTGTGACCAATAGCAATAGGCCTAAAATAGTAAAATTGTCACTCGTTTAGGAATTAAACAGTAATTGTAACTTATGCCGTAAGGAAACTAAGTGATTTGCAGTCAATTTTACCTCAAGTTGTAGACTATGTTGGATGCTTAATTGAATTTAAAGGTATGGAACATAGAGCTTCTAACTAGATTTTAAAAAGTGTGAGAAATTGTGATATATTTAAATGGATGATCAAATATTTCACCTTACGGCAAACATCTACAGTTAAATTGTACTCATTCAAAATAGCGAGAGATCTGCTGAAAATTTCAAATGAGCACATTTTTGCTGATCATCGAAGCAATGACATACTGGTTGTACATCAAGTTTTTCTTTATTGATCAGCATTTTCATGGTATTTACACGACATTTTTGGAGGCCTCTATGATCAAAAAGTTATGGTCTCTGACTAGTAATCTTTAGCTCCTCACTGCTGTGATTTAGAATCCCCTAGGACTGGAAAAAATTCACTTGAGAGGAAGCTGTCCAGCTAGCTTACAGGAGGTCAGTGGTTCTACCCTGATGTGTACATGGGTTCTTCCTCCACCATTAAACCCTGAAGTTCACCAAATGACTCTGGCTGTTGGCATGACATTAGAAAAAAGCATGATGTTTGTATACATTTTGTGCCTAATTGAATCTTCAAGGAATTAATAAGACTTGTAATAATCCTTTAAGCAATATTCTGGACCCTTTGTTATATTCCTCAGAAAAATAGATAGTGTACTTTTGAATACTCTAGAGGTTACATTTTTGTTCAAAGTTTTGTGAAATTGGCTTTGTGGCTCAGTCTTGATGATATCTCAGAGGAGTTCAAATAAGAGCCATTTGGGGTCGATAATTTGATCACGAGTCAAATGGAAGAAAAACATTGTGAACACTCCAGAGACCACATTTTTCATCAATGGGTCTTAAAAATTGGTCAGTTGCTTACACTTGATGATATATCGGACAAGTTCAATAAAGGGGCTATGTGGCATTAAAAACTAGGTCACTGCGTCAAATGGAAGAAAAACACTCTAGAAGTCACAAGTCATAAACCCTTGTCAAAATGCTTGTCTTTATGATATCTTGGACAGATTTGAACATGGGTCATCTGGGGTCAGAAACTAGGTCACTAGGTCAAATCGCTGGAAAACTGTTAACACTGTAGAGGTCACAGTTTTGATTAGATCTTCACTTAACCTGAATGTTTGTCATAATAATACCTTGGAATTTTTTCAACATGGGTTATCTAGGGTCACAAACTAGGTCATAAGATCAAATTATTTACAAGCCTTGTTAACACCCTAGAGGTTACAGTTTTGATTGGATCTTCACCAAACCTTGTCTGAATGTTTGTCTTAATGATATCTTGGACTGTTTCGATATCAGTGACTGTATATCATTTTTGAATCAGTGCATTTTCAAATAATTGCATTATTTTTTTCATTAAATAAAGAGTGAAATTCACTGTAACATCACAACAGGGCAACTCTACTGTAAATTGTATATTTGAATTGAATATTTTAACTCCTTATCAATTAAATGGTGTTTATTCCTTTTGTATGAAATAATGACATTATTCTTTCTGTATCAAATAATGATGTTCATTTTTTGTATCAATTAATGATGTTTATTTCTTTTATATTAATTAATGATGTTTATTCTTTTATAAGGTATTTCAACTCTTCTTTGTTACTTGGAGCTGCATGCAAGCGATTGGCTGGAAAATATGTCAAATGTTTACGCTAACTGCAAAATACAATGTTACGGAGGCCCTGCACAATTACAAGCCATAGCAAAGAAGGTAATCTTTCTTTGATTTATCTAATTGTTATACATTGTGTAGCGGTATTTCTCATTATTCTGATTGATTTGAAGTAAAGCATGCTGCATTTGGAATTGCATTTCAGATTTATGTGCGACCTGTAGATGTTGGAGATTATGTTTCTCATAATTAATGGTTTGATGGTTTCCAGCTTAGTTGTTTGGATCATTAATCATTATATTTCTAATCTAATGCATATTAAACACTTCTGTATTTACCCAAAACTGTGTTATCCTATATAGAAATCATGTTAATATACAAACTCTATGCCAATGTTGTGTTAAGCTCATATTGACATGTTGTTTGTGGTGATCCATTTTAATATCTGGTATAGGCCAGTCTGTGCATTTATTTTTTTTTTCAAAAGATGAAAATTCTGCAAAAGCCATTGGAAAGATATTAATCAAACTTTGTAGAATTGTTTATTGGCTGATGTTTAAATGTTGCCAAAATGGGTCGACATTGACTAACATAGTACAGAAAAGATTCTGGCAACAATATCTCCTTAACCACTAATTTGATTTTGAATTAAACTGTGCTTGACACAAGTTCTCCTCACTTACCAAAGGATTCAAACTATCATGATTTTGTGAAAAACAGCCTCCACTAGGGATTTTTTGGGGTCATTTTCTGATTAAGACTCCGCTGCAATCAGGTAAATTTCATTCCAAAAAAAATTGAATAGTTACAAACTCTGGTGTTTGAGATTAAAATTCATGTTATAATGGCACAGAATCTCGCGCGCAAGGGATTTGGAAATATTTTTTTCTTTCTAATTTCATCTTCTCTAAAATTGATTAATAAAATGCAGTCAAATACATGTATCTTTGCCAGCCTCCTCTAGACAGACGAAGTACGGTGGAAGCTGTGCATGCTCATTGCACATCATGTTATATCAACAATTCAACTCCTAATGATGTTCAGAGCTTCTGATTTGAAATTATGATACAGTTCTGATTCAATTTTTGTTTTTTAATTGTTAGTTAAAATGAGCTTTTTATGGATGTTCTTGCTTCAAAATAAATGCAATTTCATGTGATTTTTATCTAAAACAGGTATGGAGAAGTTAATAGTAGATTTCAAGATTAAATTTGTTGACAATTTGTGATTGCTGTAATGTGATGTATTGATTTTAAAAGTAAATAATTGATTAAATTATACTTTGGCATGCAAACCAGCGTTCATCTCTAAAGCAAGTTCATCACAAAATCCTACAAAATTCTATCTTGAGGTATAAAATATATCTTGAATATACGTTTCTCCTGATTTTGAAATTGCCTTGTTTTGACTAATCAAAGCTTCATGTTCTTGCACTAAACTTAAAAAGAATTAGCCAAGCATGGCAGGAGTGGGTGCAATCATGTATCTTGACCTTTCATATTAAGAAGTACAGTATTGCCTCCCAAAACGTAACCTTTCAAGAACGGTTCACTATCTGAAACGGTATTTCATTTTCTTCCCCCACAACTTCAATATATTTTTCCTTCTAAAGAATGACAACTCCTTAAGATGACAAACAGCAGTCAAAAGTCTATACCAATATGGCAGAATACCTCTCTTGAGTGACATTGGTAAAGTCTGTTAAAGTCATAAATTACTGAATTTTAATTTATGAATTCATCATGGTTTCCGCTTTTTACCTTAATAAATGTTTAACCATATGGGAACCAGGAAAGTGTAATCACTTTAGGCATATAATACATATATTAAGCAGTTGTATGCATGTAGTATTGAGTAAAAAGTAAACAACAGCGACTAAATAGCGACTGAGGTCTATTATGGATCGTTTATGGTCTTAGATTTTTGTTGATTGTTTTTCTCACCATAGATAAGCGTTGCTTATTTCAAAGGGTAAAAACTCTCGTTTATGGCCTTAGATTTTTGTTGATTGTTTTTCTCACCATAGATAAGCATTGCTTATTTCAAAGAGTAAAAACTCTCGTTTGCCAACTTCAATGTTAAGTGATAATTTTAATTGCCATGATAAAGGACGACAAGTTTCAATTAATGGATTGCTGTAGTTCAAAACTGTTTTGGTCAAAAGAACAAGAGTCATTATCAGTACATCATGGATTCACACTTTTATGTCATTTTATACCTGTCTTCATGCATCTCCAAGTCTCTGAACTATATTGACCATTTTTGACAAAATGAGTATTGAAGAAGAAAGTCGTTTTAACATTCCTCTCACACTTTGGCTCATGCCGGTTCATTTTAGGGACACAAGGTTTTGTACAATGAATATTTTATTTCACCAACAAACAACATGAATTATGGGCAATAACTAGTGTATATGCATTCATAGGAAAGGTAGGAATGAACTGTTCCCACTGTACAACGACTACCTCTCTAGAACGGCTAATTATTCTTCTCTGCAAAATGTTGCTTACGAAAAGGAACACTTTAGTTCACATATTCCTGGATTTTATCAGTTCTACTTCCTCATATGAAATTTTTCATCGATCCTGGGTGACAATTGAATCCCAGTTAGAGACTTTCCCACTCATCAACAGCAGTCCCTCCTCCCTCCACAAACTTCATGCATGCCTTTTGTATGATTTTGTCATCCTATCTTAGTAGCAAAGCATATAAATTATGCTGCAAAAACTTTCTCTATTTGAATAAAGAGATTTCGCCAGACAGAAATATCTTGTACAACACATTTTAGGTGAAAAATATCAGTGATCTTCACAAATCATTCACAGTGTCAGGGTTTTGTGCTTGAGAAAATATTGAATTATTATTCATTATGTTATGTTAGGTTGTTTGATAGTTGTACAGATTGTACCATAGTGTTTGTGAGAAAACTATGAAAGATCAGCCAATCACATGACATTACTTAAACTGTTGCATCATGGGATTGTAATGAATTGTGTAACAACCTGAGTTGTTTGCCCTTGAATTGTAGGATGAGAAAATTGTCTGTTTCGTGTGTTTTGAACTAAAATCTGGGTTCCAAACTTGAAGTTATTAGGATAAAATATTAGAAACTAGCCTAAGAATTGTAACGTTTTTCTCACGGTAAAACATCAATATTTATACTACCTTTGGGACTGAAAAACAAAGGTCATTGTATGAGATAGTCTTATTTTCAAATTGAAATTCAGAAGAAATATTGAAAACCAGTATGAAAATATGTGGTCATTATATTGAGGTTGTCTTAATATTTTAGTGGTCATTAATGGATGTTTTAGTATTGGCCTGTGTAGTAAGTTCAGTTATCTTTTATTAATATTTTTATTGAGTCTAATAGTGATTATTTTGCAAGTTGGGAAATGGTACGGATCAGGTCCAACTTGGAAAAAATGCAAGGTGTGATGCCAAAATTGGGAATTTTTAGGTTCGGAATTGGGAAAAAATATCTTTATTTTCGGTTGAGAAGGGTCCATTTACTGGACCCAAACAAGGAAGGAAAAAATCGTTGTATGCTGTATTGACTAAACAATATTTTCAATGTGAAGGAATAATTACAGATTATTTGCTACAAAAACGATTATGTATATTCCCTTATAAACTCCCCTCCCCTTATAAACGCCACCACCCCTTTTTTGACAGGAGAAAACAAAAGTGACTAACCATGACAGGCAATTTTAATCCGAGATAATCAACAGAAATTAGTAGAAAACACTTATTAAATCCAAGGAATGACACAAACACATTTTAAATCCAGTACATGCAACAGCTCTCTACTGACATCAAAGGACTTGAGCCGCTAGACGTGACGTCACTTCATCCTAGATCGTAGCGACGACTTCAAAGAGATGAGAGTAGGCAGTCATTGCTGTATATACCCCACTTATAAGACCAGTGTAAAGAGTGTAATTGTTAAGTAAAAAAGTTTAAAGAATCTGACATTTGGACAATTTTCAAAGGAGATGAGAGTCGGCAGTCATTGCCGTGTATACCCCACTTATAAGACCAGTGTGAAGAGTGTAATTGTTAGGGATGTAACAATATGATATTTAAGGCAATGCATGTGCATCATTTACAAAATTTATATTGAGTTACAGCGGTTATGGTCTCTGACTAGTAATCACTTATCCCTCCATGCTGTTAGTTTGAATCTCACACGAAACCAAATTTAACATATGAGGAAGCCGTCCAGCTAGTTTAGGGAAGATCGGTTCTACCCAGCGTACACCTAATGTCTTCCTCTACCATTAAAACTGGAAGTCACTGAATGACCTTGGCTGTTGGTACAACATTAAACCTTAGTGAAAATAAAATGAGTTATAGCCCCTCAATTGCCAAATTTTACACTGTCTTCATTCTTACACAATTCTTCTTCAATTGTCTTTGTTGTTGTATTGTTTCTTTATGACAACTAATGAGATATTATGTTTATATGCATGTAAGAATGTCATAGTACTAACTGGTTTATGGAACCACTACTATACTCTAGACACACATATATTTTGTGATAGCACACTTAGGAATTCTTGTGTTATTTCGCACTGTAGTAAATAATCTATGATTAAGTTTTTCATAAAGTTGTCTTAGAATGACTATTATACCGGAAGAACCAGACTAGACTGATATTCAAGCCTTCCATGTTAGTATATTATTTCACATAAAGAACATCAGATGAGGCCATCCTTAAAAAAGTATTTCAGACCACTCTCTGTTTTTATTGTTCTTTGCTTTTGATGCTTCATTAAATTTATCCAAACCCAGGCCATCCTCATAAAATTGTTGGTTTACAGTTGCGCAACTGTCTTATTTAAAATTCTCTCAGCAACAAAATTTTTAGCAATTTTGACAAAAGAAAATGTTTGTTCTTTATTGAATTTTTTTATTTCATTACAAGCGTATAATGTTTTAAAAAATGACCAATACCGATCCACTGTTAAAAGTTTTGGTCATATAACCAAGTGCCATTTTTTTTATAAGTATGGACTTATATTTTGTAGGTGGTTTTTTTTATAATTTTTCACGGTTGTAGAAATCTCGTTCTTTCCTTAAAAAATACAGAAGCATGAAATTAAGGGATGTTTTTTGGTACAGTTTAAGCACTCTTGGTTTATTGTTGCCCTAATTAGGCTCCAATGCATCCCTAACATAGACAGTCAGTAGGTCAGCAGCATTTTTTCAAACATGCTTCTAAGTTTAGAGATATACAGTAAAACCTGAAATAGCAATCACCTCATTATTATGACCACCTTATTGTAACAACCACATATTTTCGATTCAGCTATAACTCCCTTATAATTCAAATAATGAGACAGCCTCATTTTGACAACCATTTTTGGGGTCCTTATGATGGTCTGCATTTTACTGGTTTTAATGTAATTCATATAACAAATGAAAATATCAGCAAAATTAAAAATTGACTGAGACATCAATCAAAAATCAAGGTCGGCAGGAAAAAATAGTGGAAAACAGGATTTTTTTTACACCTTATAGGCCATAAATGTCTTATTTACAGCCTGGGACTTTTTTGTTTTTTTTTCTCTGAAGAGTTAATGATGTAATCAACTTATAGATAAATAACAAACTCTAGGGAAACATTTGACTCCATGATAGGATCTATAGATGTAGTGGTTATTTGACATGTTTAGCAACTTACAGATAATTCGTTTAGGCATTTACTATTAACTTAGTTTCTTTTCTGTGTCTGTTATTGCTTATAACATGAAATAACAGGAATGCAATGTTGGGATTCATTACAGTTTTCAGTGCAAGTTCTCATGAATTTATCTTATCAGTTTTGCTTGACATTTCTTTTTGTTTGTTTTTTTTTTCACTGAGGTTTAACATTTCTCCAACGACTAGGGTCATTAGGCAGCTTTTCCAGCTTTAACAAATGTGGAGGAAGACTGAAAGTACCTCTGTGTAGAATCACTGACCTTTTGTAAACTAGCAGGACAGCTTCCTGACATGTACTTCTTTTTATGCTGCTGGAGTGATTTTCAAAATCACAGTGGTGATAATAATCTAAAGGATTTTTCCTGTTTCTGATTACATTCCTAAAAAATATGGGGTCAGTAGGTCAGCAGTGTTTTTTTTAAATGTATTTTTGTTTGTTTTGGAGATCTAGTTCATACGGAACTATTAGTGAAAAAAAAATAATTAAGCCTGAATAAAGTCTGGGGTCAGCAAAAAACAATAGGGTCTATTGGGTTATTGGAAACCATGAACCTTTTTTTACACCTAATAATGAAATAAAGTGCTTTGCCAACATGTTAAATAGAATCACACAATGAATTGTTTTATCAAGTTAATATGTCATCATACATTGGGACGATGTTCATTGTTACCATGGTTACAGTTTGGCTTACTTTTTTCATATTTTTTTCCACCAATCCATTCTTTAGAATTAAAGCTTATTAATGACCACTATGTGGGTTACTCTGTCACAAATAATGACACAACACAGTATTTTACCGTCTTTCCTGGGGGATACTATTCTCTGTGTTCATACAGTAATTCCATCTTTTGTCTCCATCAATTTCGTTTGTACTGCCTAAGTCATGATTACAGCTGACAATGTGACTTTTTAGGTAACATACACCAAATATACTATATAGAACTTTATTGATGCGGAAAACACTTGATAAATGCTTAATATTATTGTGTACAGACTTATCAAATTACCTCTTGCGTTTCTTCGTGGATGTCAATATTGATGCACGTTTGTATCATCATTACACTGAATCAGATTCATACATGACATAGAATTAATTGAATGATTTACGTTGTAATAATATTTTTCCTGTATTATGTTATGGTATGAATTGACTATCATTATGTGATCTGTTTGGATGACAGTTCAAGAAAGAAGACTATTAACTTGTTGGTTTTATGAGGACGGCTTATGATGAACTCAATATCTGTTTATTGTATCATTGATGAAAGAAAACCAGCTGTATTCATATGACGTTTTTATTTTCACCGAGAAGAAATTATATTTTAGATATTTACATGTATTTTGTAGTTGTAACCGTTCTTTTTTCATTATTGAGAGTAAAATTATTTTATGTAATAACTTGTTTATTACATGTTTTATTTACTATTTTTTCTTTTTTTTATCATTTAGGGTAAAATTATTTTTGTAATAATTTTTTCATTACATTTTATTATCATTACAGCCTAGCTGACCAAATTTTATTATAAGATTGTCTTAGATTGAAAACAAGAAGTTATTGGTTGTTTCAAAAATTAGTCAAAAGTGAATTTTAAGGTTGAACTTAGTAGGATAATTTTTTTTTTCACTGGAGTTCAACATCTCACCTACAGCTAAGGTCATTTGGCGACAGTTGAGGAAGACCCCTGGCTTTAGTCTGGGTGGAACCGCAGACTTTCCGTAAGCTAGCTGAATAGCTTCACTTACATGATTTACCTCATTATATCCATACTTCATTATAATCCATAGCAATGAAATAAACATGGGCATGTTCAGGGTAAGATAAATTCTCCACTGTATCTGACTCTTCTCCTTATTTTGCATTCTCTACAATACTTGACAGTCTTTTTGATTTCAACAGTTGTTGCAATATGCTGCCTTTAACGTTCCCTTCAAGCATTATTGTTGTAATTATACAAAGATTATCTTAAACGAGTGTTTTGAAAGCATAACGAGAAACATGCAACAATTAAGCTCATCCAATTTTTCCTTAACTTGATGTTTTAATCAAATCTGGTAGTGTGAAACCTGTTTGGAAACTGGGACGAGCAATTACCAAGGGATTTGTTTCATAGAACCTTCAACACTCTAAATGCTAATAACCCACTAAGATTTCAACATTTGTATAATGAAATGTGCGAAATAAAAATACTAGAGTACTACGTTTTTTGTGCTCAGAACTTCATCTGGAACAATTTGACATCACTTGTTATAAAAATGCCAACATTTTTATGATATTGATTTCAATTCTGATTGTGTTCTTTGATATTGCTTGTAGGCAGTTTGTTGATATGTCTCATGGATTCATTGATACATTTTCATTGGTATAGATTCCTCATCTTAACAGAAGTATGTCAGCACTATCTTATAGTATATCCATTTACTGTCACATTCTCGTTATTTTGTCTTGGTTCGATCAATTTTTTCTCCCAGTTTCTTTTTGTGCCAAATCAATTTATATTCATAGATTGTTCATAAAAATATGTCTTCAATTATTGTGTATATTATATATATGTATGTGTATGATTGTATAAAACCATAAAACTAATGTTAAGGTATTATTTCCATCATAAAATTAAATGGCTAGCTTATTAGGGATGATATATAAGCGTAGCCTTTTTAACGTTTGTGTGGTTTTTATTCACTTCTAACCCACAAAAAGTACCTTCCATATTTTTTATTTCATATGTTGGCTTATTAAAATGTAGAAAAGGGTTCCTAGCAAAAACACATACAGAACATCCCACCTTCCTCAAAATGCTACCCCCCGACCTAAAACCCACCCAATGCTCAGGACCATACAAAAACAGCCGTGGAACAGTCTGTCGCAAATCTACAAAGGGGTTAAACTAGTTATAAGAGCCCAACTTTACACTTACCTCGGGGGAAAATACCATTGCTCCAGAACAAGCATTGTTGAATCATATGATTTTTTATGTTGCGTTTTTGTTAAAAAAAAGAACTTATTAACTTTCATAATTCAATTAATTGACCCGTAATAACTTTCAATTAAAGGTTTATTAGTGATAAACTGGTCATCTGATCCTTAGAGATTTGTTGACCTATTTGTACTAATTATCATTATCAGCGGTGATACTTAATGGCTTGCAATTTCCCTTTTAATTGCAAACAGAGCACTAAAATCCGTAGAGTATACATACGTAATTTCATATCCATTACTACTAATGAAAAGAATCATTAAGGGTTGCATGTCAGCTGTACGCAGCAATTTATTACTATATTAACAAAATTTATTTCTTTGATACCTTGATATAGTTATCAAAATTTTAATATGGACATAGAGTTTGTTGAATAAAGCTGGATAAAGCTGTCATTAATTTCCTTATGATATAATCTCTGGAGCTTTTATTTCTATTGATGTAACAAAATCATCTGTAAACTCCAGGGTCCATGTTTGCAAATTTTGAGATTGGTCTCAAAATGTAAATCTCATGTTTTTGTCATTTAAATTGATTTTTCGAAGATAATTATTATAAGAGCATGATGACATCAACTTTACACTTTTTTGTCAGCCTTGTATGTGAATATGTATTTTAGATATTAAACAGCTGCACCCTTTAAACCAAATACTTTGAGATTAAAATTGAGATTTTAGCTCTTAGTTTTAGAACTTGCAGGTCTCTAAGCCCAAATCCCATGTTCTGTCCCTTTATGTCTCTGTATTAGCTATTATAAAACAATTATGGTATTAAATTATTTTGACATCCCATATGTGTCTGTTACAAGGCCATGCCTTTAATAGTACTGAATATTGATGCTATTTCTTGCACTTGTAACAATGCTTGTGTGGTAGCATTGGATCTCATACAGAAACCAATAATAGTGTTGGTGAGGTAACAAATGCTGCAGGAAGGCTTTTGAACTAATGCTGGTGGGCCACATATGACAATATGCTGGTTATTACTCACTTTGAGTCACCATCAGTTTATTTAACTAATTTGACTGTCTACCTGATTTTCCAAAAAATATTGTATGTTGGTGTTGCATTTTTTTTTGTCACCGGTTTAACACCATTTTTTCAACAATTTTTCAGTTATATTCAGCAACCGGTTCACTTAACAAGTTTTCCTTGACTGTATATTAACCAGTTAACTTACCTTTCTACAAAGAGCTGACAACTTCTCTACATATAGAGGAAAATCGACATTTTTGTCAAATTTTCAAAGTAGGGTACAACCAGTCATGACCGGGATTTGAACCTGGATCGCACTAACCAATGCACTAACCACTGGACCACAGTCGCGGCTCTGTTATGTTTTGAGGACATTCACTCAGGAATGGATTTATTACCAGTAATTAATTACATGTAGTTAGTAAAAACTGTGTAATCATAAGAGAGAACCTCTACATTTTCCAGTGGAGAACAGAATCTTGCAGGCATTTCACTGCTACTTATTGCCGTGTTTTTTCCTTACTGTTAGTAAACTAAATCCTGATGGATGCAATGTAACACAATGAAAGGGGTGGGAGTATTTCCTGTTGAGGTTTCTGTTCAGGCAGCTGTGAATATATAGCTCAGGTAAGGTTAGGCTATGACTGCCTATGATTGTACATGTGGTGAAACTTGGTTAAAAGAATTCCCAGCTGTGAACATTCATTTCATGGTCTTCAGACAATTGGAAAATGAGGTCCTTAATAATCAATAAGGGCATTTTTTACAGTGGAATAGTATCATAATTTTTTAGCATATTTAGTTTCATGCATGTGTGTTGAATATATAAACAACATACATGTGCCATCAACATTTTCTCATAGAGCAAGTTAGAAATGTCCCCTAGAGATTTAATTGCTTCAATAGATCCTTTTCACTTTCAGTCAAAATTGTATTTGTTACGACAGTTAATCTGCTAATGCAATAAACAGCTGCATTGCTTCACAAAAATTGTCTGGAAAATATCTTTCATGAACGATGCACAAGTCCCAGCGGAGTAGTTTGTTTCAGTTACACAACTTGTCTATTTACCTCTGATAATGATACATTGTTGTTAACTGGCACTTATTATCATGTTACCCACATACTTAGTCAAGGATTTATCTTATTCAGTGTGCCTTATATTTTAATTATAACTGCTGACAATAGGTGACAACTATTTCCTCTATGTTTAGTTAAACTGATGTAATTTTGTCTGGAGCTCTATTCCATAAGGAACCATTGTTGGTATGGATTTGGACAAAGATACCGATGGATTGAATATGAGAGTTATTCCTGTCTTGCATCAATTTTAGTAAAAATAAATAGCGGTGTAAACTGATGGATGCATATGTGGCATAGAGCCAAGCCACTTAATTGCCATAATTCAAGTCTGCATGCGCTCAACGACTTACCAGACTCTGACTAAAAGCTCATGAAAAAGAGGAAATTAGTGATTACATCTTACAGCAAAATGGACACGATCACTATATTCTAGTTCCAGTAGGGAATTTGAGGAGAATATTTTTAGTTTTAGATGATAAGATGCTTTAACCATCATGCAAGTTACCAAAATGTTTAGCTGTACACATGTTGTATGCACATAACCATCTATCTTGTAGTCTTTTGCTGTGAACCTGCCCATCTTTGCAGTAAATAATGTTTTTGCTGTCGGTGCGATATATCCTAGTTAGTGTTAAAAGCACTGTAAAACACCAATCAATCATTCGATCAATCAATCAATTGCAGTAAATGATATAACAAAATGTTGGTTGAATGTAAGAATGAAAAGTTTGTGAATGATTTCACTCGAAAATTCTTGATGAGGCAAACTTAACACTAAAAGTAACCAAGAGTTCAATTATAAATTTCAAACTGTCTACATTAAAATTCACGTAAGGGCTTTCAGTTTTTCTTATCAACAACTCTCCACTATTTTTTTCATAGGAAGTAGGACAGGATTGTCGTTATCAAATCGTTCAACTTTTGTTTTTGTTTGACATGAACTTGTTAATTAAATAAAATAATTGGTGAATATCCCACAAGATGTTGAGCTTGGAACATCTTTGTCGAGAAATGGAAAGTTTTTGATATTAAAATTTTAGTCATCTCTTTTGTTATAGTTGTGTGACTGTAGTATTATTTTCAATATGTAGATCTAATGCATTTGTGTATTAAGCAAACATAAACTTGGAACTTGAAACTGATTTATTTGCTTAAACACCTATTTCTACATAGAAAACAAATTCAGTGATGTTGTACAATCAGACAAATACCTACAGATAAAATACATAAATATAAATTTAAAAAAAAACAGGCAAAAGTAAGTCATGATCATTTGACAAAATCTTAGAACAGTGAAAAATAGTCCTCCAAGTAATATGACTTCAACTGTCTTTTAAAGGTATCTACAGATTCACATTGTCTAAGACTAGGAGATAAATCATTCCATAACTGTGGACCTATCGTGCTAAAGCTTCTATTAGAAAAAGTCTCCTTCTTATTAAAGGGAACAATATAACATCCAAATTCTGTAAGTTATGATGGTGTGTTACCTACTGAACAAACATAGGTTGCTTTATATTCATGAAAAAACTTGAAAAATGCCTCTTTATGTGCAGTCAAACTTCTGATGACAGCCACCTGTGACTGACAACCACAACACTAGTGAACAATTGTCACATATGAAGAATAGTCAGTCGACTACGAGCATTTTTTATTTATATTAAAGACTATAAACCTCTGAATAAAAACCAGCTGTATCCCTCCCTAAGGTGACCTTTGTTAAGGTTTGACTATTCATTTTAAGCGTATATTAAAATCACTTAAAATTTGTCTCTAGTGCCCACCAGTGGCTGTTGCCATTGCAAAGGCAAGAAAGGAGGGGAAGAGTTTTACCAACATTAATAGCGTAGACTTCTCTGTGGTCGACATCAGTGATACGATGGGCTGGGACAGTGGTCCTGTGAAGAAAGAACTCAAACTTCTACAGTGGAGCTGTGATTCAGGTTTGTTTGTTAATTTTACACTCTAAACATTAGCTTCATTCTCAATGTGGATCGTATTTTGGTAAATAAATAACGTAAAATTGAATTTTAATTCATTGCCGCATGGATTTTTCTTCAAAACAGACACGCTTAAAATCATTTTCTTCGAAGAGTGCTATATCTGACAAACATTACCTCACACAGAATGGGCAACAACACAAACGCCTGTATAAACCATCATAGAAAATGTCAGTATGCACACAACCATGTATAGACACATAAAGCTATGTATGAAACACAAATCCCACTAACATGGCTTACCATCACTCCTCCAAAATCTGCAACTAACACTGTGCACAAACCAGTTGGCATTGTTCACTATAAACAGCCAAATAACAACAAAACACATCAACAACAATTTAATAAAATATCAATTATCATTTGAGGTACCACTATGGAATGGCCTATACTAGAATATTAAAAAAATAAAAGTAAATCAGTCAATGTGAGTCATTTGTTAAAACCAAAACCACGCGGTGTTGAGTATACCACTAGAGGTTTGTAGTATTAGTTTGTCTTAGACTGTATTGCTACGATATTAAAACAACTTCAATACTCATTATCTTTAAATATTATTAAAGTTTTTAAATAACACTAAAGATTCCAAGAGCAGACCACATTAGCATTAGATTAGGCACACAACAAGCCATTTTAACACAAAACACAAAATTTGCAACAGTAATGCTCTTACCACTTGAAAATATCTCCCATAAAAGCAAATTCTATGGTTAATGTCCTACGAATGATACAATTGTTTATATTCGTTTAATTGATATCACTATAGTTTACACAGCTATTGGTCCTAATGGAAAGCTGTGACGCCATTAAATTCATGTTGCAAACTCTCATTATCGGTCACTTCAAAGTCGCAGCTAATGGAGAATTGGTCAGAAATCTCTCTATTTGTACCTGTTTATAACTTATGTTTAATAGGTGTCCCTATTGTATCCACAGGTGATCAAATGTTTCATTATCATGTAAATGTTTGTCAGAAATATCAAATGTTCCTAAAGGACATCCTTAAAAAATGTTGGTTTGAGGTTACACAACTCAAACTTTTATCAGTAGGGAGGCTTTTTTGGCGAACGTTATATGCTTATACAAAAAACGAAAAGCTGGAATAATGAATGAGCTACTAAAACAAAATTTCGGGATCAGTGGATTTTGAATGAGCCTGCAGCATAACTGCTGATCAACAACTTTTGAAGCCTATAATTTTTGATAACCTAAGCTTTTTTTATGGGTATATAACCTGTAACTGCAGGTGAGCAAATATATCATTATCAAGTAAATGTTCAGCGGAAATATCTAATTTGTTCCCATCAACGTTAGAAAATTGAATTCTCTCTGTCTCTGTGTATTCTATGCCACCATTGAATCATTTTGCCAAACTTCAAAAACTGCAGTAGGCTTCTCATCTATTCTGTGCAACACTTCTAATTTTGCCAGTTAACTGATACAATCTTGTTCAAGATTGCCTGTTTTATCTCAAAAAACGCATGTTGAAAACATTGCCTGTGTACTAATTGTAGGATATTGAACAAATACACCCAGTTTTATATTTCAGTTATAAAATATATGTCTCGGGACTTGAAAAAAATTATGAATGGTTTTACTTTCCCTAAAAGTGGTTTGTGTATGGCAACCGTATGGAGGGCTATGTTTACACCTTTGTACGATGCTATTTTGATTAAAGCTGATTAATGTATATAAAATATTAAATATCTTTCAAATTTCTTTCTTTGTTATTGATTTAACTGCCATCATAGAAACAAAGCGAAATAAAATGATAGGAAGTATTTTAGCATTACTACGAATCCATTGGTAAGAAAAAAATATGCTTTACACTTTAGAACTTCAGCCATCTTTCTTGTATTTACGCCTGACATTAGAGGCCAATATTGAGACATAAGGTAACATAAAGACTGAACCATTTAATTTATTCATACACGTAATCAAATTGTGCATAAACGTGACTGCCAAAAACTTATCATGATGAAACCTTTTTCTTGTTCTATGTGCTGGATCAGTAGATTGTCCCTTGAATCAAAGTACCTACTTTGTATTCGTTAATTACTAAATTCAAATACTGTACTGATTCTGAAGATATTGCTTTTCGTACTGTTTCTACTTAAGCGTATTGAATGATTATTCCTCTTTTTTTCACAATGAAAGAAACTTCAATTGATTAGGATTGTAATTTAATGTTTTGAACTAAGGTTACACATAGTGGGGTTCTTGGCATGTTCTTTAATCTACAAATAGTCAGATCGACTGTTAAAATCAGAAATCCAATTACATACTCCTTTTTATGGCCTTTGTACAGGTGTCCCTAAGAGAACAGGGGTGATGGTAGAATTTTCTGACTTGGCATATCATTTCCGAACGCCTGGAGATTTTACTACTGAAGAGCTAGACGACATTTTACAATTTTTGCATGAACGAATACAAAGACAAGAAAAATCTGAGATTCAAAATCTCTCAAGACTGTGTAAAGCTTTGAAAAGGTTTGTAGTCAGGAACGATATTTTTGTATATGGTCCAGCATTTTATCAGCATCGGTAAAAGTGATCAGAAGGACATAGGGTCATCAACTATGTTTAAATATATGTGGGATAAATGGAGGAAGCCGTTTAAGTCTTACATTTTGCAGGTCTGTCAATCAAGAGTCCCGTTTCCATTTGTGTGAATATATATTTTACGATACTGACAGCTCATTTTAGACATCATGTAAATTGTAATGTAAAATCTGCCTTGTTGTGTGCAGGAAATATACATTAAAGTTGTCTTGTCTGTCCCTAGTTTATGTCGTTCTCGATACTACGACGCAGCAATATCAATAGTCACATAAGAACGTTGAACAAAACGAAACATTGGACCCTGAATTCTGTCTATGAACTGTTTGTTACCAAACCTTATAGGAGGTGCATTTTTCTACTGAATTGTTTCTTGTGGATTAATTTCTTCAGTTGCTTGTTTTTCTTTCAGTGTGTCTCACAAAAACTACTACATGTGTTCAGAAGAAGCTGATTTAAGTAAGAATGACAAGTTGAAGAGTATTCTAAATGAGTACTTTGACAAACAAGATGAGACTGACACGTTGGAGTCATTTGATGCAGACATGTTGGATGAACCTGTTTGTATACTTTGTTATTGTTTGTTTTTTTGTTACGCCTCTGGCACATATTTTTTAATACGAAGCTCTAGCATTGACGATATTTATAATGAAACATGATTCACATGTGCAACTAATTTGTCATCTCCAAAACGTTAGTGAATCGTAAACCACTTTGGCAATATCATTAGACAAAGATATTGAATATATGTCTAAACGTATGTATGTAAAATTGTAACACTACAATTTAAACAATTATCCAACAAGAAACCAGGAGGTGGGGCATTAGACGTTTGTCATTGAGTGTATTTGACCTTATATCTGACCATAGTAACACATTGGTGGAATCAGTTACAGTAATGGTATCATTAATATTCACGCATGACAAATTTTCGTGTATTTCATGCAAAAAGTGGTCCACAAAAATTGATGCGTGAATTAATGACGGTGCTAACATTTACGAGGGATGTTCGAAATGAATTGCTTATTGTCCTCTATTTCGATATCCACGTGAGGCACGATAAAAACCAATACATACCTGTGTACGGTTAGTCAATATCTACACAAAGGTGTATAAATGTGCATGTAAGACTAAGTTTAAGACATAAAATTTGCCATTTGAATACACGCAGTCATTGACCACTGTAGTTAAAACTTGATTGTTCTTTGAAGCAGTTGATGACTGAACTTTCTACTGCTTATGGACCTTCTTGTGTGTCTTATGACACAGTTAGGCGGTGGAAAAAGAAATTTGAGTCAGGTGTAGAGTCCATAAAATATGCACCGAAATTAGGTAGGCCAATATCTGCATCTCGTAAAGAAATCGTTTCCAAAATAAAGGAAATCATTGAAGGAGATTCCAAATTTACAGTTCGTGATATTGCACGAAAGGTAGGCATATCACTATCAATGGTTCACTTTATTTTGAAGAAGCATTAGAAAGTCAGGAAGATTTCTGCTAGATGGGTGCCACATTTGTTGACTGATGAGCAAAAGAGGAAACGGGTTAAAGCGGCCAAAAAAGCTGCTTCAAATGTTTCCAAAATATGCCAAAAAGCAGTTTGCCAATGTCGTAACAGGTGATGAAACTTTGGTCCATCATTTTGAGCCCGTCAGAAAGGTTAGCAATAAGATCTGGGCAACTAAACACTAAAAAGGGCAAAAGCATCACCGGAAAGTACCACAATGACGTAGTACTGACGAAACTGAAAACGTATTATCCGAAACGACGCCCTGCTATTGGTTTTAAACATATCTGTCTTCTACATGACAATGCCCCCGCTCATATCTCCGCGATTGTTATGGCGTTTTTTAAGAAAGAAAAGGTAACAGTTTTGCCTCAACCCCCCCCCCTCCTCGTATTGCCCAGACCTTGCCCCATGTGATTTCTTTTTGTTTCCGAAATTGAAATCATTTCTTGCTGGGCGGAAATACAAGTCCCGACAGGCACTTAGATCTGCCATTTATCAGTACCTTATTACTGTGTCAGCGTACAGTGACGTATTCAGGAAGTGTATACATCGGCTGAAACTTTACATTTCTAGCCACGGGGAGTACTTCGAAGGCATGAAATGAGCACCTTTGGACATTTGAAGTCTCCAGATAGAAAGAAGCAATTCTTTTCGAACATCCTCGTACATGTTCTCGTGATATTTAAAATGATTTTTAACTTAATTGAAAGTGCGTGAATTTAAGACGGCATGAAAATGTTTTAGTTTTTGTGTGAAAATTCATGTCAGTAAAATTAATATATATATATACCACAGTAACGCTGTTTGATGGATGTAACATTGACAAGATTCAATGTAGTAGAACAATACATAAACTGGCTGATATTTTGAAATGATAAAAGCGACATGAGGGACTCTATTTATTAACCATGTTTGGCAGATTTAATGCATATCGTTCAGTGTCTTGGTTATTTGAAGCAACTTCAACAAATTTCTAATCAAATTTTTAATCCCAGTGTTATTTAAATAGAATGTCAGCTGTTATTTTTGAAACAATTTGAAATTAAGAGTTAATGTCTGGCATTTGGATGATGAAGTTCGTCTAGTGTACTATTCCCCACAGTAAATTGGATTTCAAAACCATTAAAATGCAAGATACTGTAGCTAAACTGTCAGTATTTTCTCATTGTTCATCTTCTACTCAATTAATCGATTTTGATTTCATTTTACAGTAAGTTATGCTTATACGATGTCTTTGTCATCTTATATTGTCTGCCGTGTTGTGTTCTTACTTCTAATTTCCCTTGTGGAACAAACTGAAGTGCGGGTGCTATTCTATGGGTTTTAACACTCAACATTATGTAATTTGTTGAAAGGTGGCCTTCGTGGTTTATGTTGGTTGCTATCGTGCTTTCTTCAACATTTTAAAGCACTTGGGTAAACCGAGGATGCAAGTTTTCTCATTAAGTCATTGCAAAACCTTGTATATTCTCTAGATGTCACTTATTTATGTCCCCATGTCAACAAAAAAACAAAACATTTGTTTGTCAGTTTCCTTCTTTTCCTTTATTTTAATGCCCCCATTGGGAGCAACATACAGTGATTATAGCATTGATTAATCTGTCTATCTGTCCGAATTTTGTGTCTGGTCTGCAACTTCGTCATTTATAGATGGATTTTGAGAAGACTCGACACACATGATCAGCATGTCATGACCGTGTGTCGTGTGCACGAACCATTATTCTATATCCTCTACTTTTGATTGGAACACTTTATTTTATTTTCCATTACAAATATACTATCTTCGCCAAATTGTTTTGTATACTGTCTTGAATTAATGATATGTAGGAATACTGTATTGGGGAGGGGCGAGAACAATGTCTAAAATAGTTGTCCGATCTCAAGTTGAACAGTTTATCACCAAACTTGGTCAAATGTTCATTGACATATCTCGGCAAAGTTCAATGACTGGCAAAAACATTCCTGTCACTCCCATATGATTGCCCCTAGTTCAGTAAAAATTATGAAATTGACTTGAATTTCATCCTCAGCTAAACAGTTCCAATCCAACTTTCACGAGATAATTTTAAACAGTTATTTTGTAGCCGTTTAAGCCTACGGAATCATAAAGTTTGCAAACAGTTGAACAATTAATAAAGAATGGTGTGTTTTATCTGTCCAATTGACCATGATGAATCTAACATTAATGACCATATTTCCATTTAGGATCTTAATGAAACCGACTTGACAACTAATACGATTGTCATTCTCGGAAATTGAAGAGTAATGACCCTTAAGGTTGTTAAATGAGTTAATAGGATAAAATGATCTTATGGAAAACTGCCTATGTGTTTAATAGGCTACTATTTTGTCAACCCTTGACATGTTGGGTCAGACTGTTTCATTAAATACTCATAATTTGTATTTAAAGCCTTTGTGCTGTCCCCTATAGAATGTCTAATACCTCTGATTGCAAAAGGTTTCTGACCGCTTGTGTATAATCAATGTTGTTGAAAGTATTTAGCCCAAGATGCGTCCTAAGTTTGCATATCTTTTAGTTTGATTAGTTAGAACGGACGATGTCTGTAGTGTCTTTTGATTTTTTTATTTTATTTACATGTCTATTATTTTTTATGCAACTCTTTGTCTCAAAGAAACAATAGTTGTCTCAGTTTATATGGCAAGAATATACATTTGTAAAATATTTTATAAAAAAAAGATATTATATCGTGGTACAAAATTTTTGGGGAGGGGCTTTACACTTAAGGTATTTCAGCTGTTTGAGAGTCATAACTATTTACTAAGGGAGGTACTTTGGACATTATGCAGTCAGTCTGCTGAAGAAAAAGATTTCCTGCGTTAGTTATTGGTTTTGTATGAATTGATTGTTGTGAAAGCTGAATGAATATTTATGTTGTATTTGTCTCATTTTTTGCGATCTATATCCTTAATTGTTGTTTGTTTACCCTAAAACAATCTGTCCATGCCTGAAAGTAGTTCAAAAACATGTTACCTGGTCTTCTTTAGTTTCCACCTAATGCATGATTTTGTTTTCTCTTAATGTGCATTTGTTGTCATAATTGCCCACGATTACGTTTAACTTCAGCGTTTTGTTTCCACTGGACTTTGTAACCTAATTACCAATGCGAACAAACACCCCGTCAAGAAATAGTGCACTTGATAAATCAAATACTTTCTTGTTTTGGTTAACTATAACATCATTTAACTCCAATGTATTGTCCGAAAGAAATTGATTCACTTGCTTGTAAAATTTGTACCATTTATGGCTTTATTTCTTGTTTTACAAGAATCTTGTAAAAGCTGAGATTTTGATGGAGATGTATGTGAGTGATTAATAGGATTTCCTCTGAAATCAGTTTGTTATTCTGAACATGTTTGGATAATTTTCATTTTACTAAATTTGCTTAACTTTTAGGAGACTGGAGGAATTTAAATGTTGATGGTAGTAATTTTATTCTTAAAGATGAAGGTAGGCCGCGGCCGTGGTTCAGTGGTTAGTGCGCTGGACTTGTAACCCGGAGACCCGGGTTCGAATCCCGGTCGCGGCAGGTCATACCCTTCTATGAAAATTTGACAAAAATGTCGATTTTCCTCCATACGTGAAGAAGTTGCCGGCTCTTTGTGGAAGGGTAAGTTAGTACTGGTAAGTATACAGTCCAGGAAAACTGGTTAGGTGAACCGGTCGCCGTATATAACTGAAAAATTGTTGAAAAACGGCGTTAAACCCCAGTGACCAAAAAAGATGAAAGTTTAGTCCATGGAATGTTAATCCTTTATGTACTCTGGAGTGATAGTGGGGTGTAGACCATCAAATGCTAATTCTTTATGACGCTGAATGGAAGTTGCACAACATCGAATTACACCTTTTGGTGTTGTATTTTGTTACATTCAGTCCTCTATGAAATTTTGCTGTTCTTGGTGTGAACCATGTCGATTGATTGGCTGGTTTGTGAACATGTGTGTATTGCAAGTCTGTATCTCTGTCTTGTTGGCTGTGAGTGTGTATGGGGTGTTTGTAAGAGTGTGTGTGTTGGTGTGTGCCATGATATAATGCTGTGTGGTATGGCAGATTTTTTCTCATGGCCTTACATTGATAGTGTTTCTTTAATCATTTTAGGTGCCTGACTTTTCAGAAGGACAGTTGATTAGTGATATAAGAGCATTCTACAATCTCTATGGTCAGGAACATACATTAACTGGTAGGGCCATAGCTAGAATATTCCATGGTATAGCTAGTCCTTGTTTCCCAGCAACCACGTGGGGTCGTGTGAGAAGATTCTGGAGGAGTCATTTAAATGTAGACTTCAATACCATCATGAAAATAGCAACAAGGGAACTGATAGCATTTAGACTATGAGCTTTGTTTTTTCAATATTCAAATATGTGTACTGCTTCCTCTTGGCTTTTGTGAAGTAATCCTGACAAGTGTTCAATTAAATCAGTTTTAAATTGGTAGCTTGTGATGGCTATTTAACTTCAAGTCCTTCGTAATTATTTGTGTATGAAATATGGCCGAACTCTGGCCATTATCAGCAATACAGCAGCTACCGCTTTTGCTGCTTGCTATCTAATCTTCTCTGTGTGATAATAATTAATTGTCTTAATTTGTATATTAAAATACAGAATATATGTTGTTGAAAGCCAAGTTCGAAGTTTGAATTAGAGTTTAATTAAAGTACCAATGAATATTTGTCATGCATAGTCACCAACAAGGTCATGTTGTTTTCCTGACAAATTGTGAGAGTACTTCATTGGTGCTTTGAATTACTGTTATTTGAAATAAAATTGATCAATTCAAGCCGATGTTATGTTTTTACTGAAATTCCCATTTTGCATATATTTTATCTCCAATTCAAGTACAATCCGTATTATTGTCAATGTAAACATACTTGAAATCAACCATGTATTATTCTACGATAAAGCAAGATTGGCTGTTCCATTTTACCCATCCGTTTGTAAATTAGCAATTATATTGGCCAACAAAATCACAGGTGTATGAATGCGACGATTTTTGTATCGGATTCGAAATAAAAGTGTTTTTCGCATTGTGTCAATTTAGAAATAACTCTCGCATATATTTTAGCAGCTGCCAAGGGCCCCCCTTGAGAGTCTGAATGCGATTGGTGTTGGAAGAAAAGGTTGCCCTTCTGGGGGAATGTGGATGTAGTTGTACAGGTCTATGATACAAAGATGGTTACTTTTTGGAACCGAAAAAGTCTTGATAATGAAATGATCACATAAACAAGTTGAAATGCGTTATAAGATATTGAAAACCTGTCTGAAATTAGTGGTTGCTATAATGAGGCGCTTGTGATATTATGGTGGATCTTATTTGAGGTTTTGCTTAAACTCTCTTTAGACTGCTGATCTCAGCTTTCCGGAATAAACATGTAAATCTGTTGTTTCATAATGAACATGTCTGAGCAAGTTATTGGTCTAACATATTTATATCGCTGTTAGATTTTTCTATATTTGAAATTGAATGACACAAAGGAAAGGCCACATACAAAATGTAAGGCAAGTATTATAGATTGCTAGAAGAAGGTTTGTATTAACATTCATTTAAAATGAGACAGTTGAAAAGAACTATATGCGTAATTTAATCCAGTTCAATTTAATTAGAACACTTATTGCCATAAAACATTCCAACCTGGAAAGCATAAACGATAGATTTGATTCACCCGCCTCGTAAGTGAATTAAGTTTGATATATATAGTTTACATATGATTGAATCTCAAAAAAATGAATCTATTATTAATGGTAAAACGCATTTCTGAGAATATGACGCTGAAACAGATTTCTAGGAGACCTCACATGCTAACAAATTGTCACTATAACACAAACAGACTGCATGGCCATAAACCAACCGTCACAGCACTTTCCACAAGCTCACAACTACTTAAAAATACAGATTATCACGAAAACAAACCTGTCAACATTGGGTCACACGTGCATGCATACATGCACACGCACACATATGCACAAATTCATGAGAAGACCTCGGCCGTTACATATGATATTGTTTCATATCAATGGGACTATAAAAGTTGAAAAACAGGAAACCGAAACGTCAATGCAAGCATTAAACAAAAAGGAAACAGAAACTTCTGAAAAGAGTCAAACGAACTGAATCTAAAGTGATAGTTTGTGCTCTTTCCTGTGTTAGACTGTGTTTCTGCGCTTTAAGTCTTTTACTGAAGCTGGTGGTTTTATATGCGCCTATTTTGATGTAATTAAGAATCAAGAAAAATCCTCAAGGACAAACTTCAGAACATTATCTCTCCTTAAGTAAAATTGACATAACCTTGTAGAACAAATTTAAAGGACAAAATTGATAGGATTCTTTTGACCTGCAAGGAAGGATTTGATTTTGTAGCATAGAAGAGATCATGTTTCTTTTGAAATCTCCACAAGGGAATGCTGTTTAAACAACTGAGTAAAGTTAATCCAACTTCCAGCTTGGTGTGATATTTGAAAAGAAAATCTGTGTTTGATTGAACTTCATCCGTTAAGATCTTCTTCAGTTGTTTTTCTACAGATTAGCTTATTTTCTTGAAAAAAAGGGAAATACGAGAGAAATCAGTATGCTTTAGGTTTCATTGAAATACGTACGGCTATATATTAAGATGTTCTCGTTATGTAACCATAGATTTCTTATCTAAATTCTTAGACCTCTGTCTTGCATTATCATATTATCAAATTACTGCTATATAACAACTTGCAGAAAGATATTTGACTCCATAATGGATTCTTGATTTCTTGTCCTGGTTGGGGCCTGAAAACAGTCTTGAAGCAAACATGGTAGACTCAAATTCATATTTTCTCATGAATTATTGCTTTCAACACGAACTGTATAATGGTATAGAAGGATTGGATGAGACAAAGTTATACATGACACGTTGCTACGTGACTTTGTTGGCCCCAGCTACACCTTGGGAAGGGTTGTTATTCTCTTGTATCGCTTTAAATGAATGTTTACGAATTCTTAGTTAGTTTGAAAGATTTATGAATTTTTAGTTCGTTGTCTGATTGATTTGTAACCTTATCACAATAGTTTATGATTTGTGTGCACATATACCTTACGAAGACTAAATAAAAGTAATGAACATCATTGAAAGGCATTTACACTTTAATACAGCAGAACACGATTAAAGTGAATCCCTTGGAACCCAAATAATTATTTCATTATCTTCAATTTTCTTTATATTAATAACCATGAAGGGGAGAAATAAGTACTTCACTGTATCCGATTCTTCGTACTATCCCAATTGATTATAACCGTGTTTTACTGTATTCTGATTTATCTAGTTCTCTCATTGTTTGTTGTCTGATATTATGATTTATTCAATTTAATGATGATAATGATGAAATTTATTATTAATTAGATGTAAATATGGTGCTGTTATAATACAACACACTTTTTGTATAAGTTTATGGCTAATGTTCATATGATGTGGGTGGGTTTTTTATTAATGATGCTTTTAAGCTAATAATATCCAAATGCGGTCGTTTCTTCCAAGTACAGTTAATAGAGCGTCGTACATGATTGGTTGATTAATTTATTTATTTATTGATTGATTGATTGATTGATTGATTGGTGTTTTACGGTGCTTTTAACTCTAACTAGGCTATATCGCACCTACAGCAGAATTTGTCAATTAATTAATTATGTTAATCATATTTTACGGTACATATTAATTGCCTTAAAAAACTGAATAATAAACATAAATGGAGTGTTTGTGAACAAGTTTTTGAATGAACTTGCGTTGAAATACTGATTCCGGGGTAGAGTATATTCGTGGCAGTCGAGGAGAAAATGTTTCACAATGAAAGGTTCGTTGCATGATTTGCAAAATGGTTGGCCTTCTCGGTTAAGTTTGTATGAATGTGAAATTCGAGTTCGGCTCCTTGTAATAACGACCTGGTCGCGGCGAGTTAAAAGAGGGAAAGATCTTGATAATTTGACATGAGAAAGGATGGCATGGAGTTTGCTATTTGTCTTTTCATCCCATTGAGATTGCCATTTGGATTTGATATGTAAATGAATAGATGGCTGAAAATCGCTGTTGGGTAACGTGATTGCAACTGGTTGAATATTAAGAGCTTCTTTTGCCAAAGTATCAACTGTTTCATTGCCTCGAATACCTATGTGGCTAGGTATCCAGCAAAAGTTTGCACATTTTGATTGTAAAATATCATATAAGCGAATGAGTAAATGTTGAATCAATACATTATTGGTTTTGCGATTTTTAATTGCATGAAGAACAGAAAGAGAATCTGAGAAAATTAGAAATTTGTCTGCACTGTGTTGAGAATTGTATGATAATGCTAAGTCGATGGCTTTTGTTTCTGCTGTAAAAATTGATGCCTTCCCATCAGAGAAATAAAGTTGTGTGCGAAGGCAGGACAACCAACCTTGTTGCCGTCTTTTGAGCCGTCAGTATAGATATGGATAAAATCATTTTGGAAAATTCGTCTTTATACAATTCAGATGAGTTAGGAGATTTTTTTGTTTTGGATAGATCAGTATTTACCTCTGGACATGATTCTGTCCATGTAGCTATATTTTGCGTAAGGTTTTGTGCAACGCTATGTGGGTCAAGTTTGAGAGCTTCTAAGTCGCCTTCCAATCGTAAACCAATTGGTTTTATTTATTTTTCTTTCTTTTGAAATTGCTCTTTGCTATTAGGATTGAATATAACGTCTCCGGTAGGGTTTTTGTCGTTAGATGAAATAGATCTTGCATACTGAAGCAATAGCTTCTTTCGACGTAGCTTTAGTGGCGGTTCACTGGCCTCCGTATATAAACTTTCTATTGGTGATGTGCGGAAAGCACCAAGAGCCAAACGCAAGCCTTGGTGATGTACAGTGTCAAGCATCATTAAGTATGACTTGCGGGCTGAGCCGTAAAAAATTGATCCGTAGTCTAATTTGGAACGGATAAGGCTTCTGTACAGTTTTAGTAACGTTAAGGTATCTGACCCCCACTCAGTATTAGAAAGGACTTTCAGTAGATTTAGAGCTTTAAGACATTTTTGTTTTAGATTTTTAATATGGGGTATGAAAGACAATTTTTTATCAAAAATGACAGAAGAAATTTTACTTCAAGTACAACAGGGATTTTAGAGCTGGATATGTATAGGTCTGGATCGATGTGTGCCTTTAGCGGACGACAAAAGTGTACGAATTGCGTTTTGGATTTCGAAAATTTGAAACCATTTTCTGAGGCCCATTTTTGGATCTTGTCAAGGTTCTGTTGTAGTTGGCGTTCAATGCTACGCATGCTTTTCGACGGTAACATAAAAAAATCGTCGACGTATAATTATCAATCAACTCCGGTGTTCAGAACTTTGGTTATATTATTAATTTTAAGACCAAACAGTGTTAACCGAAAGGATGCTGCCCTGTGGAACTCCCTGTTCCTGTTGGTAGTTCTCTGATAAAGAGGAACCAGCCTGAACATGGAAAATAACGGTTTGATAGAAAATTTGAAACAAACAAGTGTAGTATCCCATTTAAACCAGCATCTTTAAGATCTTTGAGGATGCCATAATTCCACGTCGTATCATAAGCCTTTTCAAGGTCAAAGAAAATTGAAACTCAATGTTTTTATTAATGAAAGCTTCTCTAATGAAAGACAAGATGATCATTAGTGCTCCGCTGTTTAAGGAAACCTGATTGAAAATTATTTATTACTCCTTTAGATTCCAAGTATCAAACAAGACGTGTGCTAAACATTCGCTTGAAATATGCAAATACAAATAGTGAGAGAAATAGGGCGGTAATTAGTAGGGTCATTATGGTCTTTCCCAGGTTTAGGGATAGGTATAACGAGCGCCTCCTTCCAACAAGATGGCACGTCACCTGTTACACAGATATCATCGAAAATGTTCAATAAAAGATCAAGTGAAACCTGTGGTAAATGCCTCAGAAGTTGATAATGAATTCCATCAGGTCCAGCGGCAGAGTCTTTAGCCTTATCATTAGAATCCATTAATTCATCCATGTTAAAGAATGCGTTGCAATCTTCGTCATTATTAGATTTAAAATTAATGTTTTCTTTTTCAGCTTTAGTTTTGAATGAATTGAATTCTGCTGAATAATGTTCTGACGAAGAGTTGTGGGCAAATGTTTCAGCTAATGTATTAGCTATTTCACGGCGTTTTGACTGTACAATAGGTTGTTTTCTGTATTTACCGCTAATTTTTCGGACCTCGTCCCATACTTTCTGAATTGTTGTATGTGAATTAATTTTCGATGTATGTGACCGCTAAGATTTACGTTTCGATTCACGAATTGTTCGTCGAGCCTTTGTTCTGAATATTCTGTATTTTTTCGAGGTTATCAGTTGTAGGACAGCATTTGAATTTCAGGAGTGATGCTGTCCGTTTCTGAATGGCCCCCTCATATTCATCATCAAATCATGGCTTTTTTATTTTGTTCACAGAACTTTTCTTAGATTTTGGGATGCCATCGCAAGCGATTTTATTTAATATCGAAGTGAAGCGATCCGTTTGATCATGTACATTGTCAAAGTTATTTAGTGTAAGATCTCTCGAGCATAGCATTTTAAAGTTTTCCCAGTCGGCTTTTTCAAATTTAAAGTAAGTGCGAGGTTCATCTTGAACTTAGTTATTAGATGATAATAGTAATGGATAGTGATCACTACCAAATTGCTCGTCTAGAACTGACCAAGCAAAATCCAAGAATATAGAAGGATGGGATAAAGACAAGTCTATGCAGGTAAACGTACCTGAACCTGGATGTAAATAGGTAGGGGATTTATCATTAAATAAACTTAATTGTAAATTGTCAGTTATCTTTTCGAAAGCGTTTATAGAGTTGCTTCCCCACAATTGTGTGCGTTAAAATGGCCCAACAAAAGGAAGGGTTGTGGGAGTTGTTAAATTAAATTTTCCAACTCATTAGTACATACAGTTGAGTTTGGCGGAAGATAAAGCGAACAAACCGCAATAGGTTTATGTAAAGTAACCTTGACTGCAACAGCCTGTAGGTGGATGCTTAATTTAATTTGACGCTGAGGAACTCAGTTTGAAACAACAATTGTTGATCCTCCCCATGCCCTCGTTTTGTTATCACAAATGGCGTTATAAAGACTGTAGCTTTTAATAATTAAATTATCATTTGACGTTAGGTAGGTCTTTTGGAGACATACTACTTTGGGAGTATAGTTGGATAATAGAAGTAGTAAATCATTATAATTAGATTTTAAACAACGACAGTTCCATTGAATGATATTATCCATGGTTGATGTTTATAAAAAGAGAAAATCACGACGAAAACTTGACGGGACTAATACTCCTGTCCGAATTACGCTGGGTGAGCATTTTCGGGAGGACGAGTGCTTCCTTGGAGGTTCGTTCGGCCTTTTTCGGCCGATCTGTAAGCACTATACATTCTTTCGGCGCCTGCCTCTGAGAAATCTTCTCAGTGGAAACAACCTTGTTATCATTGCTTTTGATTTTCTTAGGCGAAGCCTTTTGATTGGTACTATTGTGTCACTGAAGGGGAAGTTTGACTCTGTTGGTCAGCCTTTTCTTTTGTTTAAATGGGTTGTACGGTGGTTACACAGGTGCAAATATTACACTGTGTGCCTCCTGAAATGAGATGTTTGTTCTAAATTTAATGGATAGAATCTCCTTTTCAAGTTTCCACTTCATACAAGACCGGGAGGTGGCGTAATGCTCGCCACCACAGTTTGCACACGAAATGGAACCAGTACACTTATCAAGATCATCATGACCAACACCGCACCTTCGGCAATTGACAATTGTTTCGTGGTGACCGAATCGGAAACACTTATAACATTGCAGAGGATTGGGCACGTACACTTTCACATTGGAGGAAGTGTACCCAATTCTAAGCGAACTTGGTAGAGCCGGTGAGTTGAAAGTTGCAATGAAAGTGTTTGTGGGTACTTGTTTGCCTTGTCTTCTTGAATATATGCGCTGTATAGTGCGCACACCCTGTGCTTTCAGCTCCTCCATAATTATGGACTGTAAAACGTTAAACGCACCTCTTGCTCAAGCATAAAGTGACCATTTAATATTCGGGGTTTTATTTCAAATAATCGTCATTTAAAAAACAGTAAGTCTGCTTCCATAACCTCCTCCTCATCATCATTTTTCTAAATGAAATAGAGATGCCGTACAATTTGCACCAAACGTGATAGAATTTGCTTGACGCTTTTCAAATAAGGGAGTTCTAGGGTTCGGTATGAATATGAACAAATTCAGGGTCAAGTTTTTTGTCCTGCGCAAAACATTCGGTTAATTAAGAAGATCTGGGTTTGCAATCTTTATCTAGAGTCGTCGTCATCTGGGGTCAATGTCTCAGCTTTTACAAGATTCTTGTAAAACAAAATGCAAAGCTACAAATGATACAAATTTTCAACTAAGTGAAACTGTTTCTTTTGGACAATGTAATACAGACAAAAGACGTCACAATTTACAGGAAAATCACATAAAGTACTTTTTATTAAGCGCTGCTTTTCTTGACGGAAAGTATTTATTTTCGGTAATTAGGTTACAAACTCGAATCACTTAAACGGGAACAAAACGCTGAAGTTTAACGTTACCGTGAAACATTATGACAACAAATGACGTCTTTTCATGGACCAATGGTTGGATCATCACCAAATTTGGTCTGTAGCATCCTCCGGTCATCACGAATATTCCTTTGTAGTATCCATTGATGGTCCTTTATTACGTTTATTATTGTTCACCATTTTCAGCCCAGAAGTGTACCTTTATTACCTTTTTAATAATGAGTTAACTTACATTTATTCTGGTGAGCGATGCAGGGCCATCATGGCCCTCTTGTTTTTAATCTACTTTTAAGACGTTGACAGATGCATAAAAGTGATTACGAACGACAACTCTGAATAGAGATTGCTAGTTTTGATAGATAAATTGTCTTGAGTCAAGATCGAGCTCATCTTAGCTTGCATTATTCTATACAATAAAAATAAAAGTAATTGAACTGATAATTATATCTGGCTGTATGTTACTCCCACACAGATGAAATTCGATACAAAAACTAAATATTACGAATTGCAATTTATCTCATAGGATTTCACGAACGAATCGAAGTAGAAATTACATACTAACTGGCAATATATTTCATCAGTTTCTTGATAACAAATGTATTTTGCAACATTTTATGGCTCCCAGATGTGTTTTCATGCAATTATTGTATGACTTATTGACAACAGAGTTCACCAAGAACTGATTTATTTTCTGACTAGTAGGAAGCTAGTATCAATATAGATTAATTACAACCTTTAATTGGTGATAAAAGCATTTGATTTATTACCTTTGGTAAACCATCCAATAAAATGCACCATAAAATTACCCAAAGGATTCAATATATTGTTTAAATAAATATTGCTGTTCCTTATCATCTAACATTTAAGTATCATACAATTATAAGGTTTTGACCTATCACTCTGATTTTATATCAAAACTCCTTAAACGATGTGGGGGTCTATTGTTCGTTTCTAAGGCTAGATCTGTTGTTTGTTTAATTACACGACACATTGCAAGCATTTCTGTTTAATAATGGAATAAATGTGATGCAGCAATTTGATATTTGGACACGATAATTATTGTCAAGTGCACCCGCATAACCCATGTTGTTCAGTATTTTTGCTATAAGCAAACGTACAGTTAACTTTAATATTCTAATTACAGTTGGTTTGGAATTAATCGAACACCAGAGCTTCCGCCGAACATATTGGAACAATCGCATTTTCTGAATAATGGCATGTTTTGCTTTTTTGTAGGCCATATGGTCAATTTATTATTAGTTCTTTGATCTTTGTAAATTACGGACACGGAGTGACAAAATACTTTCCTATCCCATGTAGAATTCGAAGCGCCATTTATTTCTGGTGGAAAGGTGACGGGAGTTGTAAAATATAAACTTGTTATGTTGTTAATATTTCTGAATAATAAAACACACCTTATTCAAATGCTGCATAACGATGAAGTTTGCAGAATTCATTGACATAAACGTATAAAGACCATGGTCACAGTAACAATAATCAAGTGTAGAACTTGTGGTCATACATTTAATGAAAATGGTAATGATTCCGAACATAACGAGATGGGAACAATAGGCTGAAAGTTACAATCGTAAGGCGAGATCAATGAAAGCCGCATGGTGTTTTGGCAACAAAGGTAAAGAAAGACTCATCATTTCGGTTACAAATAACGAAGACCTCTGAAGGTTAATTCAAAGCCCCAAAAAGTTTTAGATAAATTCTCATCTGAGCAAATAGAAATGTAATAATTACTCGTTTATATGAAGAATAATTTCTGGTCAATATATAACCATGCAAGAAAACATGATATCAAATGAGTTAAACGAGTCATAGACTTGAGATAAAGTAACACCAGACCGACTGCCTTCCTTCCCCTCACTTCTAAATTCGATAGTGAGAATGTTCACACATTCAATAAGCGCCTTTATATTTATATTCTTGAGGTGAAGAAGGGATTGCAGCCAATATTGCTAATGAAAGGTATAAAAAAAGATAATAAACTGCAATTTTAATAAGATGGAGTAGACCAAATTCTCACATAAAGCCAATACTTATTATTTGTGAGACGTACAAAATCTTTCTGTTGAGAAACGATTGTTTAAAAGCCATCTATAAAAGTCGGCCAAGAATAAAGGTAATGATAGATAATAGATTTATATATTGACACATTGCTTTCAAGACGTACCAACAAGGAATCATTAGCTAGGCTTTAATTTTGAATTGAGATCATCTAATATTTGGTAACATTCATCATCATTGAGCATTTTTTAATGAAGATAAAACAACATTGTTGTTTCATTCGAAGATAAAACGTCGGAGAAGAAAATTTTGTGTTGACTGTATCGCCAACATGCAATTAATTAATGCGTTTTTTTTTAGTTTTTAATTATGTCTCACTTTAGTCACAACGAAACCATAATTAAAGACAGATCGATGTTTAGCTTTGTGAATGAGACTCAACTTAATCAACTTAAATCCGAATGTTGACGGTCATGGACAGATGAAGGTTATTACAACATGGCAGATGTCAAAGACATGGCAGATGTCAAAGACATTGCAGAATAATGCATCTGAAATGGCAAATAATGCCAAAAAATCATCCAAAAATGTTTCACATGTTCTGGGATACATGCTGTATTATTGATTTAACGCTTCTTTGCTATTTGAATATCATTACAGTGTTGTTCATATTTACAATTAATGTCGTATTTATCTACATCGTAAGTTACATCTTCATCAACAGCCCTGCGTTCTAAAACCTAACTGGCTGTTTAGGATCCACTTTGCCCACGGGCTTACAATCTGTTGCATTAGTTTATCAGCAGTGACTCCCTCTTTCATCCTTGCATCATTCTAAAAAATTCTTCAAAGCGTCACACTTTAAAGACATTTCTACTGCTATAAAGCACGTGTTTTTTTTTTTCATTTGCGCTTGAATCAAATCTGTATTTGTGTGATCGGCTTCGAAAGAAGAACATTTAATCACCGTGATGCTCTTCCGTTTGTTGGTTAGTCAGGAATAAAAGATTATATTTATAACAATTTTTTTTCTGAATTGATGAAAACAGGAGAAATTGTTAAGTTTCCAATAAATGATTTTGGCTAATTAGTAGGAAATGGGTAAGTAAATGGTATGAATGGTTTTTTGGCGCTGTATCTTTGATTTAGTAAATACTAACATAATACATGTACAACGAAATGTATTCATTGATTTTTAATGACTCCTTCTAATTCCGGTTTTAATGGGAAATATTAAAATCAATACTCAGTGATTGTGCATTTAATGTTGAGCTTGTATCAGAAACATTTATCAACAATGTCTTTATTGTAAGTTCCTGTTTATAGTTGAATTAACTTTGCGTAGAACAGTAATGATCTCATACAACATATTTGATTTGATTTAATGACTATACATTCTCGTGACTATATAAGAATTAGTTATACATGTAGTTTAAACATACTGTCGGGAAAGTTATCATGCAATTTATTTCCACGCAGTTTGTCGTATCAATAAACCAGCCCACAAGGTTTCAATAGTTACTAAAATCGGGAGACCCAAAACCGCTTCTTCAAACTACACATGAGACAAACAAAAAGCGGCAAGCACTTACAACGAGTCGAAGTGGTTGTTTCAACAGATCTACTTTTAGACGGCTTTTTTTAACCCACAACCATAAGACAGTTAGTGACCTTGTTCAGAATACATTCTTCCTCAGCATTTCAACTGAGTTTTTAAACTTTGGGTTGAAATACCGGTCTTTTACAGTATTCTCAGGAAATACCAAATCAGACAAAATCTTCGAAAATAAAATAATTTATTCCCAGGCATACCACGTGTTCACAATTTATCCCTAGAAAATACCACATTTATTCACACTTAATCCTCATGAGATACCGCATGCAAGCACAGTGAATAACTCTTAAGAAATGATGCACGCGTTCACAATTAATTCCTAGAAAATACCGCGTGCATGAACAATTTATTCCCAGAAAATACATGCATTAACATTTGAAATACATGTACCTTGAAATACGGCATACGTTAATTCCATAGGAATACACGTATCTTTATACATGTACAATGCCATCTTGCCCATGGTAATCTCTTCATTTTGGATTTAATTCTCAGCAGTTTTAGCAATATGTTGTGACTATAGTGAGACAATTCGCTGATACAGCAAATAAAATCGACCAGTACGGAAATCTTGGTTTGATTTCCTAAAGATCCGGGAGAACAGATCCAAAGAACAGTTTTGATTGAAGTAAGCATGTTCTTATCACATCATATTTCATGTGGTTATGTATTTTGTACAAGTACGCAAACTTTCAATTAGATGTAAATACTTAGCGCGAGCGAAATGTAGATTCTGTAGACCGCAAATCAACGTTATCGAAGTTCCATTTAGAAGTAGTGCATATAATTGTAACAATCTAAATTGAAAGTGTCATTTCAATTTCAGATCCCTGACAATAAAGACAATTCTGCATTCCTCTTTGCACTGAATGTGCTATTGGCTTTCTTTGCCGGATAAAAAATGAAACATCAATGCAATTTCATTGGTGTATCTTCTGCTACAAAATTCAAACAAATCCAAAAGGGATAAAGTTAATTGAACGGGACAAACTTTGCTCTCCCTATGCTTCCAGTCAATCATAATTCTGCCCGGATATAGCAAACATTGTGTAGTTAAAGCACAGTTGATTTCTCATAACAATGTTTTATTAATCAGGTTGATTTGCCTCATCAACGTTGTCTTGATTGGAATGATGGCTCAAATATCGTGAATAAATCGCGTTCATATTCAGGACATCTGTGCTGTTTCTGCATGTGATCTTATCTCATTATCGTGCCAATGTTTAAACGGAAATGCCTAATTTGTTCCTTTCATGCGTCAGGAAATTGGCGTCTCACAGTCTCTGTGCGTTGTATGTCACTTTAATAGAATGATTATGTTAGTCTTCAATGTTGCAGTAGACATCTTGCTTGCATGATTTCCATTTGATTAATGGGTGATAACGACTGCGTTGTTGATGTCTTATTGTCAGGATTCAAATGCTATGGTGATAAGACACCCACTCCAATTTGTCATAGAACATATTCTATAAATTATGTTTTTTTAATTATGGCGATAAACAAGGTTTTATACAAAATGTAGTTTTAATGATTTAATACATTATACGGATCTGAAGTTGATCACGATGCAGTAGCATGTAAAAGTATACGGCATCCACATCAATAAAGCTGTTGTTCCTTAAATCATAGTAATCCACTGTACAATTAAATTTATGGGTTCATAAGCATTTACGAACAAAATGAGAAGTCAGCGTTAACCAGACTTGATTTTTTCGTTTAAAAACGGAATGACGTTTTTCCAAAAGTCTTTCTCTGATTTCTTTTTTTGCGATTTCGTTTTGCATAGTTTCATCGCTCCAGGATTCTTTGAGTGCCGTTCCGATTATATCCTCAGATTTTGCACTATTTGTATGTCAATTCAACACAAAATTCGACCAACCTGCTATTGTCATTACCGTTGTCCAATGAGCGCCCGTTGTACATAAATAGGTTGGATAAGTTTCACATGGCCTCCAGGGTAGTACATCGTGAATTTGAGGCCAGGCATATAAAGATTAAAAAAACTCAAATGGGAATGACTAGAAAAGGAAGCTGGAAATGCGTCTCTTAGTAAACGTTTTGCGATTTTTTTTGTCTGCTCAATATTATTTTCATTTTTTTTAAATTTCAAAAATCATGCCTGAGTAACTATTTTTCGGGCGTAGTAAATTTATAGGTGTGTTAACAGGACACTGCATAAAGACGAATTTCGTGCGAACAGGCAAAATGCCCACAAATACTCAAATCACTACGCGCATTGGTTTTTTTCTCTTATGGAATGCAACGTTTGATCTTATTTATGCAACAAACGAATCAAACCGAATACAATCATAGAGAATTGTACAATGCAACCCAGGGTAAAAGTATGTGCAAGAGATTGTTAATTTAAGTGACTAGGTAAAAGTTTTATATTGGCGATGCTGAATTTTCTTTGAAGGTTTAAATAATATATGTTTTGTCTTGAAATTAGAAGCAACCGGTAAACGTGTTACATGCGTCATAAGTCTGGATTAATTAGTTGTAAAGAAAATATTAAGCGATCAATCTATCAGAGAGTTATGCACGATGTGCGCGTGTTATCCCGTTTTCTACGTTTTTCTGCAATACCTTTATCATTAATTTTACCCTTGACAATTGAATTGTGTAGAGACAACTAAAAATTGAATTAATTAATTGTACGTGTTCTAGATGAATATTAGATTTTTTATGAAGATTCATTATGAGCGAAACTTATCAAAACGAATTCATTAAATTGAAGGTGAACAATATGTTCTGTGTTGAACAAATCAACTCAAGTAGCACACGTGTTAATTGTTTCATTTCAAGATCTTCATTTACTTCTTGACCGTTGTAGCAAGGTGAAACAATTGTGTGAGGTGCATGACGTTATTCTGTTAATGACAGGACAATCCGATTGGTTGGATTAACATGTCGGTGAATGACATCTCAATCGGTAAATATCTTACAAAATATGTGGATGGATCACGTGATCGGCCAGGCAGTCAGACGAATTTATTATAAAGAGTTGTTGATGCAATATCGCTAGAGTAAACATATGAAGACTTGCATGACAGACTGACTTGTATTTGGACTTCAGTTCGTTGAGTCAAAATAACCAAAATGAAAAACAAATGAAAAAATGACAAAGTATCATTATGATGTTTATTTTTTATTTGTTTATTTTCTGTATTTGTCCAAATGAATCGAAGTCTCGTGTCCTATATGTTGTACACACTCGTCCTTACTTCGTACTACTTATTCATTGACTTCGACAAACAGTCTAGTATACAACATTATTTTTGGCGCTCTTACGATTTAAATATGAATAATGAAAGATAAAATATATTGAGCTGTGTTTGTTTTGGTGAAATAGTCCTATTAGACGTCGTCGGCCTACGTAAATATGAATAGTGGACAGCAGGTGACGGACTAAAGCGAGGGATTTTCTAAAAACTTCAATGTGAACCCTGACAATGGACATTTATAAGTTGCCGGATACTTCGAGTTATTCAGTAGGTTATCTAAAAAAAGGTTGGTTGCTAAATATTCCAATTTTGCGGATAGGGTGAATGTATAGCAAACATTTAAAGAAAGTATAACATATTTTAATATGACCAGTATCAAATCTTAGACTTTAATATTAGTTCATGGAACATTGTTACAATTAGATAACCAGATTCATCTCCTTCCTACGGCAAACCAGGCCTGCACAAATAACTACAACTGGTGGCAGAAGATAACGTGGATGGTTCCATATTGAGCTTACAGTTTTGTATGTCTTAAGTTCTCCAATAAAATGCTCAAAGATTATACGGCATGAGCTTACACATACATTAAATTTGGCGCATTTTTTCCTTTCTCGCCTATGGCACCTGGCTACCTGGGTTGCCGAAAACGGTGTAACAATTGGATACCTATTCGAGTATATTTTGTCTCCCAGTAGAAAACATTGTCAAAGCCGGTAGTAAACCTGGAAGAAGAATGCGTGCATTTCTATTCATGTCACATGCAAAAATAATACTATTATTAAGTTTTTTTTAAATAATATTATAACTTTAATAATAGAATGTTTGTTTTCTCCAAGTATGTTGAACGCTCATTTAAACTTTAATTTGATTTGTATATATGAATCTTTGTAGACTTATTTTGTATTTTTATCGGTAAATAAAAATTATAGAAATTTTCTCACAGTGGAAACAAAATTTATATAACTCCGTCGTGAACATTGGTGGATGTAACATGGGCTTCACGGATTTCATTGGGCTAACGAGATTCTCGGGTTTCACGGGCGTGTATTGCGAACAGACCGCAAATTTCATATTCAATTACAGTATTGCGGACGGACATGAACACGCTAGTAAGTAAACATTTGTTTTGACTGTTGAATTATATGTACGTATTTACTTCTGTTATAGAAAAATAGATAGTATAATAGATCTATTATATTTACCTTGTAATTCTCTGCCGCTAACAATAACAATACATTCAGTTAAATTACCACGTGATGTTGTATATGTACACGATGAATGAAGGTCACACAAATATTTGCTTATACACATAAAAAATCACTAATTTAAACATTTTTTCATGTCTAAAGTCACTTAAATATTATGATATTTTAGAAGGTGTGACTACGTAAACATTTCTCTCTATTTTAGCTACGTTATTGCTAAGGAAAAAGAAAGCAGTTAAATTTTGTATAGGTGAAGTATTGATGATGCTAAGGGCCTGCCAAGCCCATCAAACGAATTGGTCGCGCATGAAAAAATCAAGGACAATATTGATCGCCTGTCAGACATCACCAAGGAGCTATACGAATCTTCGACGAATAAGCAGATCAGAGACAGGCTCTCGAACAAGTTCAGAAATCTAATGTGTGAAAACGCATACTGGACGACGATATTAGGTAACATAGCAATGTCTATTAAGCCTTGAATACAGAAACATGTATTTGTTATATCTTACCTCATGGTCAATCGACTGTATTTTAAGATAAATCCCGCCCGCCCCTGTCTGAATTAACGTTGACTTATATTTGTTCCATTCTTTTGTCTCAATTTGGTGTGTTTTTGACAAATTACATCATTTGTACATGTACTTACCTAATTTTGTTCTGTCAAATCTCTTTTCTATTCCATTAACAATATAAAATCCAATTTATTAGATACGGCTAAGTGCAAAAATATCTATCTAACAGAATGGATATTGTTCATTTAATTACATTTTATCCTGTGGAATGGAAGGTCCCATGATCTAGCTTGTCATGCATGGAATTTTGTGTGCTTACCAAGGAATATATTCGAAGGTGTCATGGACTCTTATAACTAATAAATCCGTAAAAGAAATGGTGATAAAATCCGTCTGTCAGAATAGAATAGAGACAAATAATGCGGAGAGACGTATGAGACGTATGTGTAGATCATTCATTTTATTATTTTATTTCCTCTTCAAGTATGTCCGCCAAGCTGAATTACGTTTACGGACATAGGATTTATGAGTTCAAACGGCACATCTTCTCTATGATGGATTTGTTGAATTCAAATGTCCTTCCGCTGATCATTCAGAGTCATTAGACAAGAAATAATCGTCAAGTTTTGGTTACTAGTCCACAGAAATAGAATATGTAGGTCGCATTTTTTTCTGATATTTTTTCTGAACATACCTTTCGGACATTGTATGTACATATGGCGATCCTATAGCTACAACAGTGGAGGAAACCCCTGATTTTAACTTGGTTTGAACCAACCTTCTATAAGCTATCTTGGGTGCTTCCTTATATGTGCAGTTTGGCACAGAGTTGGATTCAAACTTACTGTGGAGATGGACTAGTTAGATTACTAGTCAGTGGCCATGACCACTCCACGACGGAGGCCCCTCATTGTTGTCTCTTGTTCCATTTGAGGGTAATTATTCACGGGATTCCCTTTAAGCAAACACAATGAAACATTCAATCACAACTGACATTTTTATCCTGAAAAAAAAAAGCATTTTGAAGAAATACAGTTTAATCAAAATCTCTGAGACGACTTGACATCCGAAATCACTGAGTCAAATATGACACCCTATTTGCAATGTGATTTCTATGTTACTAACTTGTGCATCTTCTCTGGGACGATTTGGTTGAAAACACTGTGCCTAAGGCTGTTGATCCCCCGCTGGTTATTCATGTTGAGAAGTAGGCAGTAGAAGTACGAGGTTAGTACTGGCACAGAAATTAATGGAAACTAGTTAGATAAACTGTCCTCCCGCTATATGACTGACTTTGTGCTGAAAATTGGCTTTAAACCCGCAATAATGTTTATTTACAGTGAAACCTCATTAAGCGACCTCAACAGTACGACCACCACATTACAACGACCAGATGAGACCACCTAGATATTAAGAACATTTTCGTGGTCCAAATATCGAGATGTTACTGTATTTCAAACTTTCTTCAATTTGGAGGTAAATTCTGTTTTATATGAAAAAAGATGGCAGCGTTCATTATCTTGGTAATTCTGTTTATACGACTTTCATTATTACAAGCCTAATTTCTCATCATTTGCCCTCACGAAGCAATTTCCAACTAATAATGATTATTGAGCTTGTGGTGATAATTATCTTATAACTGGTCAACAGTCAATTATCATCCTGATTAATGACCATAAAGTGGTATAGGGCAAAGCTGTAACACAGTGTATTGACCATGCTACAGTCACGTTTTTATCACGGGTATAAATATCATTGCTAGGCTATACACGTGTGTACTGTGTTTCCTTTTGTCGGTATGGTGTATTGGTATTTGTACCTAACTCCTGGCTTTCTACTCATTATGTTTATTACTATGCAAACATAATGGTGATATGAATACTATAGCATTTCCTCACAATTTGTTACATATCGTGTCAAGTCATCATTGCTTCCCATATCACAAGCACAATCGGCGTTGTTATTGTATTTTCCCATTAAAAATGTCGTGTCATTTTGTACTTTTCCAACATACACACTTCGCTTGTTCCATTTGCATTGTAAAATATGTTATAATTATATGTCTTGTATACAAATGGATACAACTGGAAACTTAAATCACCTCTTTCTGGGCCATTATGTAAGACTGTTTAAAGAAACACCATCAGTAATTGTAATTCAAGCTTATGTCTCGAATCTAAGCAAATTATATCTGCGGCTGCGAGAAGTTGTTTAAAGTAGAAACGAGGATAGATTTCGATATAGCTTGTGACAGACAACATATTAAGGACTTATTTGGATCCCATTCGAATAAAATGTTTGCATAAATTTCAATTGATTCGTTAGCTATGATATAAAAGGAGAAAATGTCAGGGTTGAGAATCAGTACGCGTAAAATTGTTCTGGTTTCGACCGTTTCGAAATAACTGATTTAGAACCGGAAGCAATGTTTGTTTTTTTTGTTGAGATCCTGTGCATATTTTTTTGCATCAACAATCACCGTCAATCTATTCAGACTTCATATACTGGCCGCCCATGAGTTATATAGGGCTTTAAGTATGTCTTAACTATCTGTCGAGCACTCTAACTGTTGGATAAATATATCCGTCCCAATACAATATAATACCAGTGACATAATAATATATTTATGTGAGGCCATCCTTGAAAGATATCTTGATTTGCGGTTATGCTGTCCAAGCTTTTGACAGAGGGTGTATGGATTGGTATTTTTGTTGAAAACAAAATGAAGAATAACTGGAATGAAGAACAACTGTTCTTTCCAAAATCGCTAACACGTTTTTGAGCCGGAGGTCTTTGAGTTTAAATTTTTTTTATCTTAGCTAAGATATGTCAATTAAACGGGCCCCAGGACTATTTATCAGGATATTGAAGTTCCGAACAAACGCTGTGATGGATGTATCGCCGTAAGGTGGGATATAGTTTATAAAGAAATTGTCTTCTTCTGCTCCATCCACAAGTGTTAGTGCTGGTAGATTGCCCAGGAACCATGGATAAGAGAATTTTCCAAGATGCATTACAGAAATACCGTTGATGAACGATGACAAACTAAATCCATGTATGAAAGAACAAGCACAATTTTTTTGTCGAATGAAACCACAGACTATGTTGTAATATGTAGACCGGTAGACGAAGGATAATTAATTTCCTACATTGATATTTACGTTCCATTGACAGTTATTTTATCATTCGTGTCTGATGTTTCCTATCTGTGTTAGCTGTCGAAAATACAGTCGTAATCCAGTATCTGTGTTAGTTCATGTAACAGACACATTGTATTTTGGTTTAGTATGTAAATGACAAACAGACACATTAGATTCATTTGTTTTAATGTTGTAAATGTACTCAGCCATTGCTGAGACTGTTACACACCAAATCATACACGAACACTGAGAGACATTATCTTCCACTGGAATAATAGATAGATAAAACGTGTTAATTAGCCTTTTTATTTCCTTTGTATTTCCTTAAAATTCCGATCTTTCATTTTATCGAGTTTAATTTGAAAAAAAAGTTTTTTTATGATTACTACAAGTACAAATGGGACAGTTCTTTAAGGATTGAATCACGTGTTATGTTCTTGTAATGAATCACGCACTGTAATAAAACCGAGGATAAAATGAATTTCTTGGTATTTATTGTGGTTTTATGCCGTCTTTTACAATACCTGAGTTATATACCGACCGACAGTTTACCAGACAGTTTTCTTAGATTCTGTACCAGTACTAACCTTGTATATATGACATCATTCTTTGCAACACTTTAATCAATTATCTGAAATATATATACATTCATATACATTCAGATTCGTTTATATATATATTATCTGAAACGGATCTGAATGTATATACATTTCAGATAATTGATTAAAGTGCATATCTCCAAAATGTATGTTTTCCTTTTGGTTAAAATATCAGTTTTAATTTATATAGTTTGGTAGAATGTTTAACTGTTCACTTGAAGCGAATTCCGTGAATAAATTACTTGTTTGTTGAGTGCATCATAATTACGCTCAAATAGCACATGAGAGAACTATGACCATTTGTTTGAACCGATCTTCAAATGTTGTCTATAAAGATGTAAATGTTGATGAATGACGTGTGGTTAATAAGGATGAATGTGTTCACCATTATTCTTGTTTCAATGTGCGTAATGTTTTCTTTGTGTTCTGTGATAAGGTTCCGTTATACATTTAAAGACAATTAGTAATTCATTTGTCCTTGTAGCATTTAGTTTAAGAGACTTCATCTTTGTAGATTTGCAGTCACCTCGAGTATGCTTTAATTCGATTAGTTCGTACAAGCTTCTTTTGTTCACAGAAGTAATGATTAATTGGCTTTGTAGTTTACTAGTTTTGTGTATCTAAGTCTTTGATGTACCAAATCTTGAGTGTGGTGATAATGTGTTCACTTTGAAGGAAACCTCTTTTGATGTTGGCAAATTGCTTACGGTTCAAGGTCGACTTTTGGAACGTATGTGAAGAAAGTGTGCGACGTTTACTGTACAAATCTACATCAAGACCTATTTTCATTTCTGTGGTTTATTAAAAAAAATAATAAATGTGATATTTCTTTATCTGGTGTTGCTTGGATTTATTGCTTTCTTTTTTTCTATTCTCGGTTTATGTACCATGGAATGTGTATTTTATGGAAAGTGCGATGAAATAATGATCATGTGTGTATTGATCCCTGTATAATATTTATGGTTATGTACATTATATATTTATAAATTATGGTTTTACAGTTCATATAATAACTTAAAACTGACATCCTAGTATACAACGGGAGGGTTGTTTGGCATACTATATATATGTTATTACTTTCCGATATCTTGTTTTTTATATAAGGCCAAAAGATAGTCGTCTTCACTGTTGCCAGACTGAGCCTAAAGTGTGTAACAGTAAAATACAATGAACGAAAATATATTTTGTGATGAATAGAACCTTCGAAGTACGAAAGGTACGTTTTGAAAAAAGACGAAAATTTTTCCACCCGTCTACTCTATGTCTTTGGTCAAGTAACCATAACATGACTTTTTTGCCTTAGCCCAAAGCTACTTTTTAGATAGGATAAAAAAACTTTTCTGGTTGTTTTATAAGCCTGGTTATAAGACTGGGATAAATTCATTGAAGGCGTTTTAGTTTGTCATGTTACTGTCAAATATTTGATAAAAAGAAAGTTTTTATGAAGACCTAGTTTGGGACTGTATTCGATGGATATGGGGTGAAACTCAAGGTCACTATCACTAAAAATAGTGAAAAATTAGTGAAACGGTTTCTATGTAATAAACTCTTGAACCTGGTTTGGTGGCATCATCTCATTTCTTAGCTGTGAGTTCAAATTTGAATCCTACCTAGGACCAGAATAAGTCACACGTGGGGAAGTTGTCAAGTTGGCTTACGGAATGTCAGTGTTCTACCCTGGTATATGCCTTGGTTCTTCTTTCAATTGCTTAAGCTGGAATGACCCTGTCTGTTGGTGCGACGTTGGACCCCCTACAAAACCGGGTGTGGTAACATTGTCGCTTTTCTGATTTTAGTTGGTTATGCTAGGAATGTAGAAATAATTATATTGTCTACATATGGTTGCAAATACATGAGTGTTGATAAATTTAGCCTCAGGTTAGCGGTTTGAGTGAATAAGTCTTGTCTAGACTTGTCTGTGATTTTTGGATTCCTAAATGTTCGATAACTCATCAAGCGCTTGGCAAGTACATGAATAAATAATGGACATTGTCTATATTCATTTTTCTGCCTTGGATGTACTTAGCGATTAAATGAAGTTTCTTACGAAATAGGCTCGCACAAAAACATGGAAATGTTATTTGTGAATATAATCCACACTACATCACATCAGGATATTAGTTCATTAACTTAGTGTATCTAGCATAGCGTACTACATGCATCATCTAGACGTCTTTGAGGTAATTTGGCTGAACACAATTTGGTATCTGGGCTTGCGGGTTGAAAATAATGTTGTTATCTGAGTCATGCAAAATTAATATTTTGAAAGAATAATGTAAGAGAATACGTGTATGTATGATATGATTATAGTGAGTTACATTGGGATGTTTATGTTCTTAAGTGTTAAATTTGAAATTGCTTTTTATAAAACCTAATACAATAGCCCCGCCACCTATAGTACCGATATAATGATAAAATGAAAATGCATACTTTTAACAACGTAAATACACCACATTGTGGTTGAAACATTACTAAATTCTAACCTGTTATAGAAAGACAATCGTTCATCTATAGTGTCTCGTCCTTAACACACTTTTGTATACATTGTAGTTAGTTTCCATTTGAATGTATATTCACCCATTGTTTTACGCCAAATCAATGTCCAAATATTTCGGTTATATTTCGATTGTATTCGATGTGTTAACACCGTGGAATCGTGTCTGACTGGAGATAACTCAGTCTCATACATGCATGTCTTGTCATTCCAATAGTTCATTAACTCATGGTTATTTAAGTTAAAATGAAATTATGTTAATTAATGAAATTATGTTATGTTAACTATGAAGTTATTGTTAAAATATTCATGTTATGAAACCAGACTGGCAACACAGAGTCAGAATACGGTAATCACAATTAGACAAATATTTAACTGATAGTTTTCATTTTTTGATTTCTTGAATACAATATCCTGCAAATAAACCGTACAAGCATTGTTAATGCGGCTAATCTTAAATGCATTACGCCCGGATATTAAGTCATTAACTTGGAGCATCTAATTGATGTTGTATTCATGAGGCCTGGCCATCGTTGAATCAGTACTCAACGTCAGACATATAGACAAATCGCAATAAGGTACAGAATTGCGACTAATTTCCTGTCACCTTTTATGAGTGCTGATTAATATTAAACATGGCCCCCCAATTTATTGGCTTAAACAAATTTGAAGTATGTCAATGGAGTATTGTAACTTGCGATCACAGAAAATTTTGAGTGGACTCCCAAGAAATGTTGCATTCAATACATGTGTCCTTTCCATATAAAAGAATTTTCATGTAGATAAGAAAAACACAACAATCAACCCAATTTTAATGTGTATCCCTTTGTATTTCGTTTGCAGTTACTCTTTATAAATTCACGCAAGTGTTTCAACATAAGTTGCCAAATATAGCGCGAGTCATAACAAAGTATCACAGACTTTTAAAAGGCATATTTTTATTAGTTCTGTTGTCACAGAATTCATGTATTTTACGTGACACATTCTTGTGACATTTTTTAAGTATACGAATGTTGACATTAATAATAAAAAGAAATATCAAAGTAGATCAACTACAATAGTACATTTGATTAATACAGAAATACTTTTTAACCGAAAGTTTTTTAAAGGATGAAAAACAGCCCATTTCACGTAACAATTGAGTAGGACAATATATGATGGATCCTTACGTGACACCTACAATTGCCTTATCTGGTGGAGTTTTATCATCTAGAACGTGATGTAAATCAAAGCTTTGTTGGGTGTTCCTGATTAAAAAATCAAACCAATCATTACTGATTATATACACAAAAAAATAACTCAAAGCATGATAAACAGTTTACGTGACAGTATCTTACGTGACGTTTTTTGAATCTTAATTTCAGGTAGAGATGACAACTATAAAATTGTTCTTTCGTTGTTTCATTGTAACGTCAGAAGTTGTTTACTGGCGCCATTAGTATGAAAACCAGCGTGAAAATAAAGGCATGCCTTAATCTAAACTAGTCGACGAATTCCAATTTTTACTATACAAATTGGCTACTAATTTGAGAATGAGTGTACAGGTTATTCACTTACATAAAACAGGTGCAGTCTTAAACTTACTTCAAATTGAATGTGTTTTTTTCTTCATTTCAGCCTGAATTTGTTGAGACAGCAGTGATGGGTGTTTTTGTTTTGGTGAGTTTGCATTTATCCATTTAGTATTATTGGTTTACTTTATAAAATATGAATTTATCACGAGGATAAAAAATGCCAAGCATTTTTTGTTATTTGATACCGGTAATTTGCAGTCTAGATATTAAATTATTTATCTAATATGCACCGCATGTAGTCCTCTTCAATATCATTGATATAATCTTTCATTCTGTATCAGTTCAGACGAAACGATTTAGTCTAAATCTTATTGACAAATTGCCCAATCCCCGCTAAAAAATTCGTATGCAATACAACACTTTTTGTCCAATAGAAAAAGATAGGACGAGATACGTTTATCTGATGTAAAAATGATGTCAAATGGCCATTCATTTGGCAAAAAATACCATTTCCACTAATATCTCCCAAAAATATAGATTGACAAACTTTGGCCTGGCCATGCATTTAATATGCAAATTAGCCCTTTCACATAAATTGTATTCCTACGCTCTTTGTCAATAAAACAAAATGGATGACCTAAATTTCGAAGATGGCTATTCGGTACAAGTGGACTTGGTGTAAACCCACAAAACTATTAAATATCGTTAGGTACGTTCAAACACTTGTTGCTTATGATATTTACAACGAAACTATTTTTCATGTTTCTAATTTGAAAAAGCCTTATTACGCATCTGTCACTTTGTTCATAGTAACGAGGTCAAACCGGTATGTTTGTTTTCTCCATATTTTCAGGGTCTGTGATAAATAGAATATTAAATTCGTGTAGATTCCGCATTCAACTATTTGAACTCGTTGTATAAAAACGTATGAAGCTCACAAGAAGCTCGCTTCATACCGTTCAATTCAACTCGATCAGTGAATTTAATACGGAATCCTCACTCATTTAATATTTTTCATGTACATTTTACTGTCAAAACGACACAACATATACGAATCGTATTCCTGCACTAGATAAATCAGAATATTTTCCCGAAAATCTACCAGGTTTGCATGAAAAACAAAGACACTTTGGAAAACAAAACTTCACAATCATCAGCGAAATTTCGCGTATTACGCCTTTTTTCAACAGTATTTTTAGTTTTATACCGACGGGCAATTTGAGAGTTGGGAGCCAGACAGAACCTGGACGAATAGAGTCAAAGGAAAAATCATAAATGCGACAATCGCGTGAATCAAAGAAAACAAAGCAAACAAAAGGCTTGATCAAAATGTTATGGGGTATGTTTCACGTATTACCATGTTGATTAATGTATAGAGATAAACGAAGTTAATCACATTCAAATGTATTATTCTTCAGCTTAATTGTCACATTCAGAAAGTAGGGTGTATGAAAAGTTGGCTTCATATTTCCTGGCAATTAACTCCTCAGTATCGCAAAGTACATCATTTTCTCCTGAAAAACTGCGAGAGCGTAAAATGTTACCATTTGGAGATTTCCGTACTCTAAAAGCGATAATGCATCCGTTATTTGTAATTCTCGTTACAAAAGTACATATGTCGACAAATAACAAAGATAGCCATGACGTTAGGGTTTATCAAAACCAGTGACATTGAAGAAGTAGATGGTTGGATATATATATACTTATCTTCAAGTTGATTCATGATGGTAATTTACTGAAAACATTAGTGGTTCAATTTCTTGCTTGGATGACATTGGTGCTAAGTATAATGTGTGACTTTAATGGTATTGCTTATGTTGTCAATTACAGAAAGGAATTGTCGAAATACAGGTCATCTTGAAAAAAAAGGTTAGCAGTTACACGACCCAAATTTTAAACAGTCATTAAGTAGGTTGATATATTTTTCGTTAACATTATATACTTGTTCTGAAAACGAAAAGTTTATATTAAAGAACAAGATTTCACCTACCAGATTTTTGAGTTGGGGGATTTTTTAACGAGTCGGTCGCGTAACTGCAAACCAACTTATGCAAAGCCCAGAGAAATAAGTGTCATGTATAAAACATTTAGATAATACAATAGTTCTGGTATAACTGGTATACCCAAGCAAAAAGCGATTGACAAACAATGCAAACAAACTGCACGGGGGTATTTTAGGTAGGTTGAGTATAAGTTAAGTTAACAATTTCTAAACGTAGAATTGTTGGCAATTTCACGTGAGTCAGCCATTTGCCTTTAACAAGCTGTATGCACAATAATAATTGATAAGTTATAAATAACTTTTTATTAAATCAAGAAGTTATATAATCGTTATTTTAAAAAATGCTATCTCAGGTACGATTTGTCCATGGAACCACAGTAAATCCTTTACATTTTTGTACACATACTACAAGACATTCGTGTAACCAAGTGACAACAATTTCTCCATTTATAATGATAACAGAGCAGAGTATTATATCAATGAAACTTCAGACGAGTATGCGTATCTTGTTTTTTTCATTGTGTTTTAACTCTGGTGTACAAGATCTAATAGGAGATACCTATACTTTTGATGAAAGAAAAAAAAACTTGATAATCTTGGACCTTAATTATAACTTACCTTCTAGCGATATTGACGATGTTATTAAGGATGATGATGGTGGTTGTGATCTTGATATGAGTAAAATTTTAATGGAATTCTATTGGCTCCAAGAAATGCTTCGTTTTGCATTTTTTTGGCATTGACATATTTGTTGTCTGTGAATTAACACATTTTATTGTTGGTACTCTCTTTTATTTTCTGATCCTGAACGATATTAAGACATCCATGAACTATACTGTTAGTTTATCAAAGCCATCGTTCGAGAAATTCGTGACATTGGAATGGCACGTTATTATATTTTATATTGTACTTCAATTCTTAATCTAGTTTATGCTCACATCAATATAACACTGTAGCAATGGTATTTACGATTTGTCCAGACACTGTCGTGTTATATTGTAAAATGTTTGAACTAATACTTTTGTTCAGTAATCCAGTTTATTCAGCTTGATTGTTTTGTGTTGTTTATAGAAACTGCTTCTCATACATCTGGGAATATATTTAACTTATTTCAACGTGTCAGACAGTTTATAGATCAGTATCTGTCTAACAATTCGGAGTCTCGTTACCTTTGTTGATATATAATGAAATTGAAATACGGCTAAATTCAAACCTGCTGATCGTTTATTATCCAAGTGCTTGCTTAACTCTTTTAAAGATTAACGTGTTTTTTGGTACCCTACCTAAAGTTTATATCAGCAAATACAAGGAACGAAAATATTTCGGGACGAATCGGGACCTCCAATGCCCGAAAGGTATGTTTAGAAAAAAAGAAGAAAAAAAATTTGCGACCTAGCTACTCTATCATTTTGGTCAAGTAACTGTAACATGACTGTTTTTCCAGCCTAAGCATATGTATGTTTCTTATTGTATTGAATATTGTCTATTAATCATATGACCTATCATTCTCTTAGATCCACCATTTGTTGTTATATATAGTTATTAACGGAATAAACTTTTCAACCTATCTAATCATTCTGTAGACAGAATATATGATGATGTATTATCTTGCTTGATAAGGCTGGAACTGTCTGAGAAAGTGTCTATACGTAAAGCCATATACTGATTCAAACTGACAGATAACAGATGAATGTCTCATTATTCAAACCTAACAATTGCCTTGAAGCTTGTATTTGACAAGGAAATGGACTTCTCATATATGAAAATTGACATAATGTTGCTTAAAACAGTGACTGTTGTACTGCCAAACGAAATTAAATATCATACGAGACTTTCACGTGTTAGGTGTTATATTCATAACATACAGAGCCAACAATAAAAATCTATCTAGTAAAATGTTTCATAATATGCTTCTGGTGTTGGAAATAAACGAAGGTTCAAAATCATACATACTTGAAATACCAGTAAATGTTCACGATTGGCATTTTCACATTTGTGCCCCTATTGCATATTTCCCATAACATATATGTTTGAAACCGTGTAGTGTATGTTTCGCCTTTTTTCCATGTGCGCAACCATTTGTAGTTTGTTTCAACTTTTTTCTATGTGTTTTAACTTTTTCTATGTATGTACCACGTTTTGTATATCTGTGTGTATATCTCGCATGCTTTCAGGATATCGATATTGACAATAAACTATCTACGATATAATGAACTTGACAGGTAACAACTTGCATGGCTCTATTGAAAATGTTTTCATGTTTGATATGGCGACTATAGATAAGAAAAACATTCCTGGTAAAATATACATCTTCCAAAACACTGTACGAGGGATGTTCGAAATGAATTGCTTATTGTCCTCTATCTCGATATCCACGTGAGGCACGATAAAAACCAATTCATACCTGTATACGGTTATTCAATATCTACACAGCGGTGTATAAATGTACATGTAAGACTAAGTGTAAGACACTGTAGTTTAAATGGTTTGTAGAAGCGTAGACAAGAAAGATGAAATACGGGCATACATCAAAGCTCGCTCAAAACTTGGTTGTTCTTTGAAGCAGCTGATGACTGAACTTTCTACTGCTTATGGACCTTCTTGGGTGTCTTATGACACAGATAGGCTGTGGCGAAAGAAATTTGAGTCAGGTGTAGAGTCCATCAAAAATGCGCCGAAATCAGGTAGGCCAAAATCTGCATCTCGTAAAGAAATCATTTCCAAAATAAAAGAAATAATTGAGGAGATGCCAGATTTACAGTTCGTGATATTGCAAGAAGGGTAGGCATATCACTATCAACGGTTCACTTTATTTTGAAGAAGCACTTGAAAGTCAGAAAGATTTCTGCTAGATGGGTGCCACATTTGTTGACTGAAGAGCAAAAGAGGAAACGGGTTAAAGCGGCCAAAAAGCTGCTTCAAATGTTTCCAAAATATGACAAAAAGCAGTTTGACAATGTCGTTACAGGTGATGAAACTTGGGTCCATTATTTTGAGCCCGTCAGAAAGGTTAGCAATAAGATCTGGGCCACTAATCACAGCAAACGCCCAATAATTGTCAAACGGTCTTTGAGTGTAAAAAAGGTTTTGTATGCAATTTTCTTCTCTGATGTAGGAGTCGCAATAAAAGTGCCTGTAGAAACGGATAAAAGCATCACCGAAAAATATTACAAAGACGTGGTACTGACGAAACTGAAAAAGTATTATCAGAAACGACGCCCTGCCACTGGTTTTAAACCTATCCGTCTTCTACATGACAATACCCCCGCTCATACCTCCGCGTTTTTGAAGAAAGAAAAAGTAACTGTTTTGCCTCACCCCGCGTATTCCCCAGACCTTGTCCCATGTGATTTCTTTTTGTTTCCGAAATTGAAATCATTTCTTGCTGGGCGGAAATACAAGTCCCGACAGGCACTTGGATCTGCCATTCATCTGTACCTTATTACTGTGCCCAAATCAGTTTGAGGAAGTCCTCAGGCATAAACCTAGGTGGAACCAACGACCTACCGTAAGCTAGCTGGATAGCTTCCTTAAAATTTAACCTGCTGGAACTCACAGCGGTGTTACTAGAGTCATTTACTGTTATAACTATGATCACTTAATGAATACAAACTACAAAATCTCGTTATAAATTGATATGCCGCAAAACTTAATTATGTCCTCAATACCAATTCTGAAAATTTCTGGTGTTACTTTACTAAACTTTCATGAAGTCAAATTAGAAAGAATCTCTAGTCTCCCCAGTGCGGAAAATGCTCAACGAAATTTTGAAAAAACTCGTTATCAACTAATTCAACTCTTTAGAATTCATGCTTAATTTGGTGTCAAAACCATTTAGCGGATAAATCATGTGATAATGTATTACTTTATGTTGAAAGACAACGTCCTTGGGTCCAATGTAACTAGGCTATGCTCCGTGAACATCGATTTCCTAAGAAGATCCTGGTATGTTTACGTGAGTCAGTACATCCTTAATGAATTATTAATTAGCATCTACGCAACCGACTCATTTAAAAAATTCCTCGGTACAAAACTTATTTCAGTTGTGTCAAAACCTTTTTTATTTTAGCTTTTCGTTTTCAATAAAAGCATTGCTAGCCAAAATGGCTACCCTCTGTTAAAAGTTTTGGTCGCAACAGCAAACCAACATTTTTAAGGAATGCTTCATTCCTATTTTTACTGCGAAGAAAACTAAAAAAAAGTACGCATTGTTCATGTTATATTGTTATATGCCGAAACTGGGCTTTACGCTATACTTACTAGTATAAAATTTAGGATTTCAATTTTTGGAATAGATTAATTACTTGAGATACAAATAAACTATCGTATGAAGTTTATCAGTATACTTGTAACTTACCAAAAATATTTAAGAATGGATTAACTGTTTTAAGAATATATTTATCGAATGTGGAAGGCATGACATTCGAATTTAATCAAACTCAAAATCTCTAAAGTAACAAATTATGCAATTTTTTAGATCAAAATGAACAATCCTGGAAGGTTTTATTACAAAATTCAGCCCCAGGAAAAATAATTGTGCCTATAAAGGTGGTGTCAAATTTGAAGATTTTTTAATTACTCTGGGAAAATTAGATGCTACTAACTTCCTAAAATTTCGAACAGCAAATCATTATTTCTCTATTGAATCTGATCACTGGGATAGAATAGTTATAGCTGACCGAAAATGTACACTATGCCAGAGCCCAAATGATACAGCTGACGAATAGCATTATCTTGTTATATGTTCTTTTTTCAACATTGTAGGAAAGAATGGCTAAACAAATATCTTATAACTTAATACCTTAAAATTGCAGCGAGCAACTTTATCCTGTACTTCTTGCAAATTCTCCATGTATTACGTCAGTTTATGAAATTCCTTTTCAGTCAGATAAAAAACGAGTTTTTGACCGATGCATATTTGTTCGTTTGTTTACTACTGAAAATATCCTAAAGTATGAAACTAAAAGTTTGCATTTTATTTTATACTCAGAATGTCTACCAAATTTATTGCACTATATTATGTTCAATACTATATCATGTATAACATTGCTTAAGAAACATTTCACTTTTACTCGTGAAATCGCATTGAATTTACAACCATCTAAATAGAATTTTAACTTTGTACCTAATTTGTCTCTTCAAAAACTATATAATATATATCTATAATCTTATTTCATACATTAATATGTATATATAAAATATTCCACGATTATAAATTTTACTTTAATTTATTTGAACATCCAATATACTTCCCTAATTTGTACGATCGTGTTTGTATGAAGATTATTCAGATATGTTTATTACGTACGTATTACCAAATCCACTTTGACCTCCGGCTAACAAAGGACTGGTTTATGGTTTCGCTGTGCCCTTAATTCATTGTAAGTGTTTGTATTGTGTTAAGAAAATATTTGGTGGGCGCAAGCTTTTGTCAGCCGTCTAGTATCTAATATTTACATATTGTCTGGTGTAAGTATTGGCGTGCCTGTAATTGGTTTGTTCAAGCATTTTTATCGCAATTGACGCCACATCTTTTTGTTGAGAAGAAATACCAGAACTTAATTAAACTAAATTAAATTAATTCAGTTTTGTGTAGATGTCTGGATAGCAAGAATGGCAAGTTAATCTCTTTGTCAGCTGCTGATAGTTGCATCAAGATGAATTCATTCATAGTCTCCCAACTCTGATTACAAAGGTGAAATCATTTGTGTTCCGATCAGAAGTGCAAATGTAATTATTGGTAATTTGATCAGAATAACATTTTGCTGATTCTAACCCGGACGCGTGGAAAACTGTCAACTGATCGCTTCTACAAATCTTAAATGCTGATAAATAAGTCTAAAGCGACATTATACATTTTGTGTTTGGTAATAATGGACCCCTATATTGAGTATAATTACGGTATTCTTCGTCCAAGTATACTTCTTATGACATGATGTTTGGTGCCGTTTACATTAATGTAGAATTTCAATAATTGTAGCTTCCCTGATACCGATTTACATAATATGTCATTTTATGATGATGGTCGTCAATACGTATTCTGTTCTTCAGCATTATAAGAATAACCACTTGTCGTGTTGTCAAGAAAAGAAGGCATTGGTTACTTGTCTAACACTTCTTGAATAGGTTGATGGCAATGCTCGATCGTACTAAAACACTACATTTACCGTACCTTGGAAGTATCAGTGATATAAATGTTTTACTGATTACCGAATCAATGGTTTAATATTCACTATACTTCTATATGCGGTCAAAAAAAAATGGTTGTATTTATGGTTATTAGACTTATTCTTTTTGGCGTTGACTTTGAATTTTTTACGAAAAATTATATAGAGTATGAACATAATTGGGATGAATCGTATCTCGTATTCTCACAAAGTTGTTTAAAATATAGAAGTCCTACGTTCAACCTAGCGGTACCCTGTTTTTTGACAAGTAACTCTGAACTTTATTTTTTCTAGCCTAGAACATCATGGATCGGACTTAAGCTGTGTTCTCACCAATATAAACCTAGTTTATAGTTATACAGTTTCTTCAGTTATGATATAAGAACATTTCTCAGATGCTTCATATCTATGGACAAAAACTGTGATATATAATTTCAAACCATTACTGCGAAGCACTGTATGTTGAAATTCAATATTTTCAACGTCAATATGTCACATCTTATACAGATATTCTCGAGACTGCAAAGTACACAAATTGTGTCGACAGTCAACCAAGTATCTTATCTGTCATAAACGAAGGAATTAATATAGATTTAGACACTCAGGGTTATTTGGAAGAAGGCATTTGAAAAAAAAATAAACACGATAGCATTGTCTACATTAATGAAGTTATAAAATATATTTCCTTACATCTGATAGACACATATAACTCAGAAAGAGTATTCAATTATACTAATATTGGGTGGTTGTCGATGAATGATAATATTTCATTCTCTTTTACTATGTGGCACTTATGGGCATTTGGTTCACAAGGTTCAAGGTAATATGAAAATTTAAAAAAAAAATCACTTCAAAGTGAGCTATCATTCATAAGATACATTATCATTAAAATATCTATTAAATAACTGCAAATTTCAGATTTAGAAAAATAAAAGATAAATTCGTGGTCGTGTCAGTTTAAAGACCATCTTCAGTAGTTTCATTTTTGCCTATATCACTATCACACTGTGAAAGAAAGTGGCGAATGTTTTCGGCATAACATTGAAATAGTTGGTAACACTGTAAAATTTTATCCCAATAACACGTATTGCTGACACAATATGACGAAATTGAGACACGTTATTTTTCGGCTTTAACCGTCTCTAGCTCTTGCATTTTGGGCATTTTTAAACTCATTTTTATAGTTCGTTTTGATTTTTTGCTCCTAAAATATGGGTAATTCTTTAAAAAAAACGTCATTTCTGATCAATCTTAATTTCCGAGTATAAAAGCGTTCACGTCGTTTGTTCATTTCCGCCTCATTAGAAGTGGCCATAGTTTTCATTTATCAAATTAGAACATCCCAAGTATTGACTCTGACTTTTTGTTTGTCACCGAGGATGTTTTAATTATCTTAAACATGAATGTGCAGTTCTGTGAAGTTTGGATGATATGGTAACGTAAAAATGTTCTTCCTTGCTATTTCTAGACCATTTTTCAGAATAATCAGTTAATGTTAACTGTCAACATATTGTTCATTCTGTTTTACAATAGGGATATGATCTGACTGTCTAGCATACCAGTAAATTAAATCTGGATTTAGCAGCCAGCGAGGAAAGGTCGAACCTATTTGAATCCAGATTTTATTTTTCCGATAGCTTAATCTACGGTACCTGATCTATCAGCCTGATGGAGCTACATGTTAATGAATAAATTATGTACCGTGCTCTCATACTTTTGTTTTTTGGAGTGGTCACCTATAATTGCTTTTATAGCACAAAGGGAAACACTAGATTCATAAATGAATGATCTTGTTGTAATTTCAGCATTATTAAGTCATGTTGATCAGTTTTTTATTTCCTTAAAAATTATGTTTTTCTACCAATACAAATTGGATATTTACTTTAATTCTTCTGCATGGAATTAGGCGTTCGTTCTGTGGGCTCGTAATGTTCTATTTCTCAGCACATACATATTAGCAAACATACATGTTTAGACAAAAGAAGAAAAGTTGCGCCCAACCTACCCAGTGTTCTTGGTTAAGTAACCGTTAACATCACCATTGTATTTACTCATACCACCTTGTAACAGCATTTGGGATCATACATGCTCCCCACTGTTCACAGAATATAAGTAAGCATTAATGTATTGTTAGGAGATGTACTCCTGTGATGGCATATTCTACTAGAAAAAATGTCGTGTTTACGGTTACCCGACCGACCCTATTTTTTGCACCAATCCCAAATTGTCTAACGGCGAAATGCGTAAGACGACATTTAAACATTGATATCACTGATGATTGTTGTATATAACACAACAATGCTGGTATTTTGTTAAGTTTTCAAAGTAATATTGTCTGCGTTATGTGGAATGGTTATGTATATGGAAAACTGTTATAGTATTATATCAAGGATGTTGTACTGTTATTTTTAATGTGTGATCTACAAAACAGAAACATACCTTGATGTGTATGGAAAATGAAGTTACAGCGCAATGAGTTATTGAACCATTATTTGTTTAAAAATGTTTATATTTTGCTTGTTATAGTATAACAATAATTAAAAAAAGATTAAGGTCATGGGAAACATGTGTGAAATATAACTGACATTTATGTATATATCTTAACCTTGTCATATGTCTCATGGTACTCCGAAATTGTTTTGAAAATGAAATTCTGAATTTTGCATAAAGATAAATTGGCCTGTATAGAATAAATTACCATTTTATTTCGAACTGGGATCGTCATACATGGCCACATTCAACGAACGGTGTCACAGTGTTGTTCTGTATTATTGTTCTACTACTGGAAAGCTTTTCAATCTGTGAAATTTTCCGGTCCTGGATGGGATTCGACTTCACATCGGTTAGGGGTAATGGATGCTAGGCAGAGACGATAATCGCTAGACCACGGATACATCTACATCGAGGCTTTAAGGTAGCGTGAGTGGCTATATGGTGATATCAAGTTTTACTAATCTATAGTTTTAAAAATTCAACCATATTTGTATACATTAATAAACCCACTATACAGAGTCTATTGCAAGTGATTTTAAACAAATCTTGTACTTGGTATGTCTTCTATAAATCAATATCGCTCGTAAGTTTCATATTTTTGAATAAAGATCACTACTCTGTATATAAGGATATATTACAACAATTAGACTTAAAATAACAATCATGGTATCGCGCAGGGAACCGTGTCTCAGATTTTTGATAACGTCCTCCATTCAATAGATATTTGACTTTAAAGAAATTCTGTAGCCTGAACCCCGCTGACAATTACGTAATACGTCATAGACAAAAACGAAAATAAATATCAAAATTCTGTGACACGGTTCCCTAGATAAGCATTTCCGCTACAAAATACCGAAACCGCTTTGAAATCCATCATCAAATTAGGCGGCAATCTTTGTTCAAAAATAGCATCCACTGCGTTTTTTTTCTAAGCGAGAAATTAACAATAAAAGTGTCAGACCATTATCACCTCATGTAATCAACAATTATTCTGTAAATTAATACAGCCTATTAAAATTTGATAACCAATCAAATTCGTTCATCGTTAGCGGATCAATTAGTGAAACCGCCCACCATTTTAGATGACTCTAAAGAGCTTAATTACGAATTATTTGTCAAAATAGTATCATATCGTACCGATGCAATATACATTACATCAGATTTCTCGTCAACCGAGAGGCTCTCAACGGGGAAAACGGCTGATTGGGAAATCGAGTTGAAGATAGCTGGGGAAAACGCTATACAAGTTAAATGAAAGGTAGCCATGCATTTAGTGTAAAAATAAGAACTTAAGATGTGATTGATTCGTAGAAAAGTGTTTATGTTTTATGTCTGTTAATGTAATCATTTAAAAACATACTAATATATAAAGGTAATTGGATATATAACAGAATAAAATAAGATTCTCGAAAAACATGCACGTCCGATGTCCGTAAGACGTTACTGTTTTTCATCATATTGTTTGTTTGATAGCTTTCAATATTTTACTGAAATGTACAGAGTTGCTTAATAAAAGTTCACGTTGAAATAACTTTATTTCATTGATTACATCGATGAAATAGCGAAAATAATAATTTTCGTTGACCCAGTCTCCCTGTATTAATTTACTGGCAATTTAAATATATTGTAGTTTTATAACTCGTGTTTAATTGTATTTGAAACCTAAATTATTCTGGAATATATAAATTTAATTAAACTTGTAAAAACGGTACGTCATAACATTAACGGGGTAACAATCTTTGACAGCTCGTTTTCGTGTGCGTTTTATTGCAAGGTGCGTGAAGTGTCTGCATGCCATATTGCTGTTTATTATATCTCCCGCCAAAACATAAAGGAATGTGTGATGCGACATATATAAAGTCTAAATTGACCCATATTGATAGCGTAATTAGCAAGCGTTAGAGTATGATATCGATATCACACTTCAATAAGACCATCGTTCCGGATCAGTTGTTTCATCATATATTTTATATTAAAAGTACATTAGATGCTAGTAATCCAATCGACCAAGGTGTTAATGAATTCGCACGTTTCTTGCACATCAAATGATTGTTGCAGATATATATTTATTGCGTAATTTTCCACCATAAAGTTTCCATTTTCACAAAATGTCACGTCACTATGGTCAAGTTTTTTTACTGGATATAGATTTATGCAGTTCAGTATCTTTAGCATTCGTAAACCAACTTCCGCGAGAAAGAGATTTCTAACTACATTTTTCACTTTTTGAGAACACCTTGCTTAGCCTTATTTTTCTTATTTCCCATTTTAATCCGCTTGATGTTGATAATCTGTCGACTTTTAAATACTTATGTTAACATACGGCAAGCGATACCAAATATCGATTGATACAAATTTGCCCTTAAGGAGCCCCTTACAACGCCGCATCCTAGATTGTTCTCGCTGATAAAGTGGAGTCGATATGGGGTGCAGTTTTTATAGCGATAAAACACTTATTTTTGCATATTCTGATCGATTTTTTGTTGCATGGTATGATAGTATGATATTTAATTATTGTTAGTAACTTAAAATGTCATTTTCGCCTTTTTTACGTTTGTAGGCACTTACGCTACTTTAAGCTACTCATGTAGACACGTTGTTTCTTTTCATGATAAAAATTACACTGCCAATGCATGGAACAGTTTTTTTCTCTCTTTTATTGATGTCGATAAATTATTAATTGTTTTAATTGTTTTGGACCACATCACCGATGCCAACGATTGGAATTAACCCAATGTTTCTGTTACGTGCCATTTGATGTCATGAGTGAGTGAATCGTTTACTTCTGAACATTGTACACAATGTATAGTTAATGAGTGAAACAACGTATACTTTTGTGTGAACTTTCTGACAAGTAATATCTATCATTATCACATAGTTCTTTCACGTAGATAACATAATGATATAAATTTGATAATTCTACTTTGGTGGTGGAGAAATGATCGATGTTTTGTTCCATGAACCATTAAAGCGGTTTCCTCCGATTTGATAGACTGCCTTGATAAAATTATTCATTTGAGCACGAGAGAATGTAAAGACAGACTGTTTCCCGTTATCAGATCCATAGTGCAAGACTCAGTTGATGCGATGGATGCTTTGTTATTGACATAATATCTTTTGATGAGACAGCGCAATTTATTGCTGATACCATTGCTTTGAGACGCAAGCTATTTCATACAGTTAATGTTTGATATGCAGCTGCCATTTTTAGGTTTTAACTAAAGTGTCATTTTTGAAATAAAATGAACTACCATCTTTTGACTATGAACCACAGTATACCCTGTGTCTGATATTGGCATCACCAACGATGAAAAATCAATTCTATATGCGACTCATTTCATGTCATCACATACTGTTTATCATAATGGTTAGCTGATGGTTGAATCTTTCTGTCATTGCCGAGGCTAAAAATATTGTACAAGTCATATTATTATGCTAGCGTGAATGTAAGCAGATTAATTATATTTAGTTATACGACTCTCACGCATGGCTGTCTAGGAACACGTAACTTCGTGCGTGTAAATTACTGTTCTAAATCGGCACTCCTTCCAACTTGATTAATGTTATAGGAATTGATTCATGTTTTAGGAAATTAAATCCATAAAACATTTACCCAGTTTCATTCTGATGACATACATACCGTTTGTAAATGTCATGATTTCAGGTCTGATACTATTAAGAACGAAATATCGTGTGTGCATCTTAATTGAATACTCAGTATACTTGGCAATGATTTATTCTAAGTTCTCAAACAAAACAACAATAATAAAGTTCATGCGTAATTGTCATTTATGGAACACGAAACTTCTCGGTTTCCTTAGCAGCAGTCACTCCGTCATTTGTACACATCAAACCATTCTTTTTATTGAATGAAACCTGAGGTCCCTCGGGTTCTCCTTTTGTGAGATTACTGTAGAAGAATTTCCTCGGTATCTTGTCTGGTAGTCAATTATGAAAAGTTGAAGGGAAAATGTTTAAGTACTTGAAGTATACATTTAATAATAGTCAACTTGGAAAGTTGAAGAAAAATGTTTAAGTACTTGAAGTAGACATTTAATAATAGTCAACTTGGAAAAGTTGAAGAAAAATGTTTAAGTACTTGAAGCAGACATTTAATAATAGTCAACTTGGAAAAGTTGAAGAAAAATGTTTAAGTACTTGAAGCAGACATTTAATAATAGTCAACTTGGAAAAGTTGAAGAAAAATGTTTAAGTACTTGAAGTAAACATTTAATAATAGTACTCGAAAAAGGGAGGAAGATAAAAGTATCTTTGACAATGTTGTCGGTGTATCTAATCCAAAATATGACAGCTAGATGCCAAGAATATGTTTTACTTGTATCACTAAATGATAGCATCTCTTAAACTTTATAGTCATGTGTGTTGTAGTTGTTGAAACCATTTTCTTTTACAACTGGTAAAAAACACAAATCATAGTGGACAGATTTTTCATTTATCTAAACTTTTTAATTTTTTAAAATTTCTTTACAAGCTAAAAAAGGCATTATGTCTAAATATAAAAGTAACTCGTATATAATATGTCAATACAATGGGACTCAGGAAAATGGAAAACTTTATCCAGTAAAAATATTTAGTACGAAACGCTGTGAATGCAGATTTCATTCTAGACAATTGGTTTGAATATCATCCTGGGATAGCGACTGTAACTGTGTGCTAATTTACATAAGTTTGTCATTCGTATGTCATTCATGCAATGAAACTTGAACATAACCGATTCCAACATCTTAATTCAATTTCTACTAAAATTATGTTTTGTGGGATAAATGTAAATGCGCATTGTTTAAATGAATGATAAGAAGCATAAACATTTTGTTTGTTAACATATTCATAAGAACTAATTGAATTATATCTTCGTCTTGCATTGTCCACATGACAAGCTCAGCGAAACGAGTCTTTGAAAGGCTAAATTAAGAAAATGTAGATTTGAAAGGCGTATTGTTCTTCGCCAATAAATTAATATTTACAAAAATATCACTGTAATTGGTAAACAACAACCATTCTTGGGTAATTTACCCCAGTGGTATACCACAATGAGCGGTCAGAAGCCATCTTCTGAAACAAACACGTTTTGATAATGTTACTCCTTATTTTATTTGAATAGAACTCGCCGTAAATGTGCTATAAATTACTTTGATAAGCTATTTTATGCCACATGAAAACGAAACCAATTCATCCTATTAAAGATGATTGATTTACTGGTTTCATTACAGAAGAAAAATATTTCATTGCGGGAATATATCATCAGTTTCGTTTGCAAAAATCATTAAAGGTTTTAAAGGTTATTAAAGGTTACATCGCCGTTCAATTGCTTAAACATTTCGATAAACGCATAAAGTGTAATATTGTTAAAGATGTATTTTATTCGCCCGTTTCGACGGGACGTATTATTGGAACGCCAGTGGTTGACGGTGTCCACAATAATTGTCCGCTATTTAACAATGCCAATTTAATCTTCACCAAACTTGATCAAAACGGGGTTTTTTTTCAAATCATCGCAAATTTCGATAACCACAAATAGACTTTGTTCGCTCTCTAAGCTGAACAGTTCCATCCAGTCTTTAGCATTTGAAGTACGTATTATGTGACGGTTTGACACTCTTGTGGCGTAACATATTACATTGTTTGGACAATCGCTTGCAAAGTCTCGGCCAGGTGTCGGTGCCTTCATCCTACCTCTTGTCTGTGCAACAAACAATATCTACGATTACATTTCTCATGAAAAAATGTTTCCAATGACATCTGTTTACTTAGAACAATTCACATTTCTGTTCAACAATTTCTTTTAAATATTTTAAATATCCGAAAGCCATTTATTTTCATGAACTTGTACGTATGATTGCTTACGCCAATCTGTTATGAACACAGTCTACAACACATTCAGATCAGTGAGTGCGCCTACAAGTGGTCGCCTGTCGAGTGTTGTATCACTTATGTGTCTGTTTATTTATTCATAATTCTTTAGTTCTCCCGTGTGACATTCTATCTCGATACTTTCCGTCAGTTATTTTGCTTTGCTCAATTTTGTTGGTTTAATTATTAATTAAGAAGGACTGGAGCGATGAACTTGTTATTTTTTTTAAATGTTTGCTGTGGATTGTATTGTATTATTTTGTATTCGTCTATTTTGCCCATAGGCAAGTGTGATTTAACGTCCACAAAACGAGCTAAAACCTCTGTAGCTTTGCTACTGACCGTTACAAGATAGTAACCTCCGGCAGATTGTGTTTTGTCTTCCATTTTTAGCTCGTCTGTTTCGAAGAAAAAGTTGAGCTTTCATGATCGTTGCTTCTGCGTCGTTGTCGTTGCAATAAGTATGATGTCGCCCATTACTCAAAGACTTTTAATGATATCAGCATGAAACTTGGAACACTTTATTATCATGTTAAGGCATAGTTTAAGGACATTTTTCTGAAAGCTGTTATTTTGGCGTTATGTCCCTTTTTAACTTAGAATTTTGGTTAAAATTGCTTATTAAATAGAATGATGTAAAACAGAAGAGTGTTGGCGCCATTCTGCGGTGCTCTTGTTTTATGTTTCTGTGTTGCGTGGATTTTGGGTTACTAGGTTTTGAGTAGGACTTTTTTGTTGTTTTTTCCTTGTATTCTTTTTATCCATATTTTTCCTTCCTGAATTGTGATTTACTCTTTTTTCGGTGTGGTATTTTTCATCCGTGAACTTTTTATCAAAATACTGTACCAGTTTTGAAAGTACTTTTTGACCGAATTAAGTTGTTTGTTTGAATTGAGAAAATCAAGAATTACTGCCATTTATGCATTACCCCCAGACTGAGTTATAGTGAAAACAATGTTTCTACAACGCTATATCATTATTTGATTGCTATTTCGCAGAAATTGTGTCTTTTTTGAAATGTTATCCTTATCAATTTTCTTTGGATTCTGTTTTGTATCAGTCTGTGTCTACATTCTTTCACTGTACCCATTACCATGTCATTATACGTCTAAGCTTCATTGAATGTATTTATATCAGTTTCACTGTTATTTAGAAACCCTCATTTGAAAGGGAGTGGTTGTTGTCTAAATAACAAAAGTTATGTGCATTCAAGGATGATGTGCTTCATAAATCGTGTGAATTTAGCGTCGAACCAGCAGTCAATGTCAAATGGAAACTTTTCAAGCTTTGTCGGCAGAGGAAAATCTTGAGTAGAACCCTCAATTTTCCACAAGCAATCTGGACAGCTTCTCGCATGATCCTAGGTGGGATTTTAACTCAGAGTTTTGCGTGGCCAGTAATTTGTAATCAGACACTTTAATTACGCGAACATGGACTCCCACCTTGTATGTGTCTACGTATTTAGATGGTGTCTCTTCAATGATAAAGTAAATGAACACAGCATTCAAATTCTAGACACAGACACACGTATGCGATTTGCTTATTATTGCAATTCCTAATGAAAGGAGTCCGTAGATTTCGAAAAAAATAAATCGTAATTCTTGAGTATTGTGCCTTTAAACACATCTTAATTAAAAGACCCTATGAGAGCTATTCAAGTTATCAGTTACACATATATACATACACGTACTTACTTTCAATCTGAAGCTTTGAATAATTATTGTTCAGTAATGCTAGACAGCAACAAATATGTGCTTTTTTGACGGAAATCAATCATCTAATAAATTGATCTGATGTGGAGATGCATTAATTGATAGCTGTGAAGACTGTATGGTAAAGTGTCCTGAATGATGCACTTCCTGGAAATCCGTTTTTGCTTTCTATTCTTGCCAGGGACCATTCCAACGGGATATACTAAGGAGTATCGTTTTGTTTCTGTATGCAGTTCTGTTATCGGTATTATCTCGTAGAGAATTGTGATTGTCAGCGTTGTTTTGTCGTCTGCTTTGGATTGTTGGATTGTTACAATTATCAACCGTTGCAATAGTGTGTTCTCGTTTTTGCTTTATAAATAGTTTTTTGAATTGCGTTGATATTTTGGTGCCTGGACTCACAGTATTGGGGCCAAAATAAAATCACAAGTCTATGAATTATCTGTATAATATTGTACACCGGCCATATTTTGGTTAAAGTAGTAGTTTTGTCATTCGATCCTGATTTTTGCTGTACATCATTTTTTAAGCCGGTACCCATTGACACATGATACACTTATTTCGACTCCATCATTAATGTGTGTCAGTTTTGTAATAAGATAGAGGGAGCAAGAGCAATCAACTTGTTATGTGTATTTATTGGTGATAATTGTATTGTCTGTCTTATTTGCTTTATTTTATTCTGCTTTATTTTTGTTTCTCGTTTCATTTGTTCGTATGTTTTTTTCTAGAAATCCTTTTCTTAGATAAACCCATTCTTGCTCTACGATTTCTTTCTTGTTCTCTGACTATAGTATATTAATGACAATGTAGTTGTTACTTGCCTTAAATGACTCATAACATGCAATTTTTGGCAAAGCTATAATGTGAAAGCATTTTTAGTTTTAGAAGTTTGTAAACAGTAGTTCATTTTATTATAGAAATGCAATGCACAGATAGCGTGAATATTGTGTAGAATATGAATGATATGTATACGCATGGACAAATTATTGCAACAATATTTTCTTTACTGGCAATGTTAGCATTGACTATATGAATTTTTTTGTGCCACAAGTCATGTGTTGAGTAAACGAATTAAAGGTCAACGGGTAATAAATCGACAAAGGCGAACTCAGAAATATGAGATTTCATTATTTTATTTCAATGGTAATGGTAAAATAAGATCATGATTGCTGATGACTTTAGCCGTGTGACGCCAAGACGGTCATAATGTCATCATCCAATCCTCCGCAAATGCCACTTGTATTTTGATTCAAACTTAGCCATACTTAGTCAATGTCTGTTCAAGAGCTGCAATACATAACTTAGAATAATTTGAATAATGCCTTTGAGAGATTTGATTTGGTCTGAAGTAAATATATATTCATACGCCAAATCCCATTTACTTTATCATATTGCAACATACTTAGTCATATTTTATTCTGTGTAAAGTGCATTAGCACTGTGTAAATTATTCAATAATGTGTTGTTTGAAAAACGAGAAGTGCCATGCGTAAAAATGGAACTGCGCAATATATTGTAGTAGGTTCCTCTTAACTGTTGTTTCGAATTTATCCAGACATTCGATTGTGCTTCTCCGAACTGTTTTTAGTATGAAATGTCGGATAATTATACACGAGTATTAAAACCCAAAGGAGTAATTAATATAAATGTGATATCGTATTAAAAAGCTAATGTGAAGCGCATGCTAATGCACAAAGCTTGGCTATTATTCCACATGTTATTCATCTGTGTATCTCCTTTCTGTTTTCCAAATTTAACACATTGTCGTCTCTGATTTCTGAAGAATTCTCTGTGTAAATTGTGCCTCTTTTTCTCCTAAAATAGATGTGCAATATGAACTTTACAACGTTCTTTTAAAATTACATGAATATAGGGGGCTCCGTGGTTGAGTGGTTATTGACCTCTTGCCTCACCGCTTTGAATTCGACTCCTACCAGGAACTAAATTTCCAATGTGAGGAAGCTGTCCAGCTAGCTTACGGAAGGGTGGTAATTCTATCTAGGCGTTCGCCTAAGGTCGTTCTCCACCGTTAATGCTGGAAAATTCCCAAAATGACTCTGGCTGTTTCTGCGACGTTAAAGCTCTGTGAAAAACCCTAAAAATTTTAAAGATTTATTGTAAAGGAATTTTACATGTTTATTTCCATAATTCATTTATTATCACGCAAGAAAATAAAGTCTTTTTTCTCTTGAGAACTATATTAGGAAACATTATTTGGAAATTTTGTTCTAAGGCTGTCCCACTGGGACTTTTCATTAATTATGTGTCGTTTTGTGCCGTCTGGTTGTTATGTCATGACTTTTGATACAAAGTATTTTGTGCATTGGAATTTGGCAGTTATAGCAAGTCGGCTGGAATTGGTCTGAGGGTTGTTTACTTCGCACATCTTTGTTTATTTCACTAGTGAGTATTTTAAGGAAGATTAATATTGATGAGAAAGGGATTTCTAAAAAAAAAACGCGTTCAAAACATCCCACCTTCAGATGACAGAAATAGTGCGCATAAAGCTACGATAAAATGTGTGGTGTACCATTCTTAATTTATTGTTCGCGTAATCTTCTATGTTCAATGTTGATTGGATGCATCATTTCATAATGTTTAAAATGATTTTTATTAATTCTTCAAAGAAGCTGTTCTTTAAATATGTTCTTTAAAAATCCTGTTTGATTTTATTTAGTTGTGGAAATATTTAAAGAGTTTTGGAACACTTTCGACTTTCTGTTCACTGTCTGAAAATAGATCTAATCATTTATACTTTGCATAATTCAGAGTGGTATTTTGAGATTTGAACTTTTATTTAATTTCTAATTATTATAATGCCATGAACAAAATGAAAAATGGTTTAAAATACTAAACACCAAATATGTGTATCGTATAGTACTAATCTCTTTTCGCTGTTTCTTCAATACCAAGAAATGGACCAAACATTTAGATAGCAATTAGGAAATACGTATAATTTGTTCACGCATTGTGCCGTGACTTGTTTTAATAGATACCGATGTTTCCGATGAAACGTGAACTGTAAATTATGTAAAATGCAACTAATAACGGTGTCTGTCTTATCATCTATAACGTTTTGATCTTATTTGCCCAACTCCATTTAACGTAAAGTGCTTACAAATTAGGTTATATGGATTTAGACTAGAGTGTATGTAATAAATCGATTCATGATAATCTTCTAATATTTTCAATTAATCACATTTAAAGATCAGAGGATTTGATTCCGTGAAATCGTTTTTTGTTGCAATTAAAATGTCCTTGAATACATTAATATATTTCCTGGAAGTTTTACCATCCACATCCCCCAGTTAGTGGTAACGTAGTGTTGCGAATTACATGACATGACATGAAATGATCGCTCTATTTAACCCCTAAAACCAAAGTATTCCTATTGATTAAGCGTTTGTTTTTAGATCTTTTTTCCACACATTACTTCCGATTACTTTTTGTACTTTAAGTTATGTACCAGTCTTTTGTAGTTTTCGAGGATTCTAGGGAAGTTTGGCTGCATCTTGACAAGCATAACTGTATACTTTCGTATCGGAGTCATCTGATTTCCCACATTGTATCAAGTCACGTGTTGCTTGGTAAAGATTTGTATTATTCGTATGTTTTTTTCAAACATCACCATTTCTCTTTACACCCAACTTTAGGGATAAGGCAAGACACACGAAGTATTCAAATTTCTGACAAGTCGTCATGTGTGCTAATGAAGTCCGCTATGAGTATGAATCAGTGATTTATCTGACTAGGCATATTTTTTATGAGATTTTTGTGAATGATATCCCCAAACTTGATTTCCATAACTTTCGTTACACTCATATTACGCACAATATCAAATGTTAAAATCCTGCATTTGTATTACTTCGATCAATATCAGCGATCACGGAATCACGTTTCAAATTCCATAGAAAATATGTCATTTGGTAATAAAGCGTCTAATTCTTTCACGCGGTAATTTACCTACAAAGGGTGTTCGTGACAAACTCCGGTCATGAACTTTGGCGGACAGTTCCGTGTAAATAAAGATATGAAGCCACAGAGTATAGGATTGCCTGAAGCATATCCACGCCTGTCTGGTTGATGTATCAGATCGAATATTGAAACAATTTGGTAATCAAGTCTTAGTTGAAACAGATTGCTTTCTTAGATTTCTTTTGAAAGGTATTGACACAGCAGCTGCTAAGCATGAAATGTTGTATAATTGCGTTCTTAGATATTCACTTGCTACCCTGTGTTTTTTCTTTAGAGGGTATGAAACACTTGAGGAAGATGTATAAAGTCCCTGAGATTTGACGAAATTTCTATTAAATAAACCTTATTTTGGAATACCACGTATCTTGAATTTAGTAATTATGTTTGTCTATATGCCTCATACCATTTATCAATTTTGTCGTAATAATTTAGTAAATAATTCTAAGAGAAAAATACACAATAGCAAATGTATTGTTTGGGAGACAGGTGTACTATGTGCAGTAGGGCTTTGTTCTTCAGAGCGCTACTTAAAAGAGGCAATGCAATACTTCAAGAAATGAAAACTGGGTAATTAAAAGCACCAGACAATATCTTGTAGTTAAATGTAATGTAGTGGAAGAAGTATGGATAGTATACGAAATAAATTTCTCCCTGCAGTCGAAAGATCACATGGCGCCATTTATGAGGAGTGTTAAACATTGACTGTCTTGTAGATGTCAGTATTGGAAAAACGAATGCATTGCTTGAGGCATTGGAATTTTTGTTTGTTTTGCTTTCAGTAGAAATATCAAAACATTAATGCTATCCCTACTATAATATCAATATGTCAAGCAGTTCAATGTTTAAATTCAATTAAAGGTAAAACATATTTTCATCGACGGGGTAATTTATAAATATGCAGCCATTGAATGTTTTATCTTTGTCTGAAATAGTTGTTTTAAGTTAAGCCAGTCAATGATAATTTTGTTTTTGTTATGTTATGGTTGTGAATGAATAAAACATAAGAGTCGATGTCAAATTGTGGACATATGAATCACGCAACTAAACATTTGATCAGTGTTCATGAATTATGGTAGACTCCTTAATTGTTCAATTGATGATATTTGTAATTAAGCCCAGTAAGTATAACCATGGCCGCCATTTTCATATCAAAAAGAGAAGACAGAAAGAAATGCTTAGAGTAAAGGTCACATGACAAGAACACGATGCTGACAATCTATCAGGCAACTAGTCTGTAGAAAACTTATATCGCAACGCATTTGAAAGATCAAGAGTGCATGAATTACACGCATAAGAAAGTAATGGTTTCGTCGGTTGAATGTTTCACAACCTCTCTTGCTATTGTGTTTTGCTTGTCACTCATTGTACAAACATGAATACAAATTATTGAAGCAATTTGCATGGATATTCATCTCAAGCCAGTATTTTCCCCTTTCTCACCAGACGTACTGGATCATTGTAAGCGGAAGAAAAATAATATCCTGACAGTTGGTGTTACATAAATAAACTACGCCGGAAACACTCAAGACGTTTCGAAAGCGTTTCTTTTTCTTGATGAATTACACCATTCCAGCCAAAACACTATCTGCACTGTGTTCGTTGCATTACGTTCTTGTTGTAATTTCACCTCATTTTTTCGGATGCATGTTAAAATTACTACAAAGCAATGACCTAGATTGTGTGAACTTGTACATTTGAGCATTTATAATCGCCAAGTATTAAAAAACATCATGCTTGCAACTGCACATGAATGATCATTATTTCTTTGATTCCTTGCTTTTGAAATTATTTTTAGATTATATTTAAACAATTACATGTTCATGTTACCGGCATATGAACATCTTTATTGTCCATGTTGGGTATTTTCTCATGAAATAAAATAGGCTTCTCTCGGAGACCGCCTGGCGGGTGCCGTTCGAATGCACATGAAATACAAACATGAAACCGCTAGACAACACGGAACATTTACAAATTCACATAATTTCCGAAACATTAGACAAAGGACATCAAAGCAAAAGTGATCACATTCATCGCAGGTCTTGCGTAAAAAGTTGAGTATTACGAACGCTCTTTGTGTTAATCTTATTCCATTACTTATTAACTAGTATCAGGACGTCAGTGAACAACTTGACAAAGCCTAGGACCGGGGTGACAGATAACTAAAATTTGTGGATGATAGATCAAATGATCTGATAAAATCTCACGAAGGGCATTATATATTGCTGGATAAACCCACTTATTGTCCAAATCGTGCCTTTGAAAACCTAACATTTGATTATTAATATTACGGTCAAAGTTTTAAAAAATGAGATTATGAGATTTCCGTTGAATTTTGATCATTGTGGTAGGTACATGTATTTACGCGTATGTATCACAGTGCCCTTGAGCTGGTGAGCACTACATACAAAATTAATGTCCATTTATCAACTTATGTAAATCCATATTTTAGATCATTAAATTCTGTTACAGACTTTCGTGCTTTACCCCTAATACATCTACACAAAGGAAGTGCTCAAGTTCTATTTTTTTAGAATAACGTATTATTATCAAACTAATCCCTTGTACAAAACGATATTTTTTGTTTTAGTATACGCATTCTTAATAAACAAGTGCCATTGGAAAGATTAATCCCTAGTCAATAAAGCACCATGTAATCAATGCTTGGTTGCCTTTATTTATACGTCATAGCTAAACCATCCAACAATTCGTAACGAACTCGGTAATGAAGTATGAACGGACAAGAATAGTGATTTTAGGTACGATATCTCTGAAGTGCAATGTGTAACCACTGCCTGTCAAGTTTATTCATATGTCAATGATTCGATGCTGCTAAATTAATTATACTACGTGATGCCTGATTATTACGTGGATGGACTTTTGAGTAGTATAGTATTGGTATAATTAGTAGTACCATAGTATCTCTGAGATGTAGATACCTATTTGTCAAAGCTTTTTCGTAAAATGTTGTCTTCTCTCACCGTAATGCATGCTATGATCTTATTTGTTAGCATTCCACAAACAAATACGTCCGAAATGTTTGATGAAAATAAAAAAAAATGTCATATCGGTTTAGATATATTTTCTGATTTAGTTTTCCTGGTAGGAATTCAATAAATTCAAGAAAAAAAACGAAATTGATGCTAATACATTTGTGCTCTTTTACTGCACATACGTTATCGGAGAAATATTAGCGATTAATGTGAATTGTTTATTGACAAAACGGAAAATGTTAAATACGGCGTAGTTGGATTTTTTACGGAAATAATAGACGGCGATTTGGATGTCACGTGGTCCATAGTTCCGCTGATTATAATGGATTAAAGGATGTGAGTTCTCATTTTGTTGAGGTCCACGGACATGCATTTTATTACAACTGGCAGTGAAATTGTGATCGAAGAAAAATCCTCAAATATGATGCTATTTCAAATGAGCAGTTTAAATTACAGTGACCTTATCCTCTATCAGAGAGAAGAAAATATGTTTGATGATGAATTCAGCAGGTGAATGATTTCATCGAAATACGTCTAATGAAGTCTATTCATACTTATGAAAAGGTTGTGGTGTTCTAAATGATGCCTGGTATTTTTTTTCGTAAATAAAATGAAATTAGCTTTCAGTTCAACGACCAATATGCAGTTTTTTTTCAATACTTTGTTATGGTAAAAAATGAGCTATGAAAGTAATTGACTGCTCGTGTTTCCTTTATTTTGATAATTTGACAGATTGCAATGGCTCTTTTGTGATGGCATTAGCAAAGCATTGCGCGCAATGTAAAGAAATTGCGCACGCAATAGTTGCCTAGAGACGATAGCGATATCATAAAGTAGTCAGCGTCCTTAATATCATGTGGCAGAAATACGATAGACGATGTCGTAAATCTGAAGTGATCACTCTTGCTTATATCTAATGTACCACGTTACGTGGTCGTAATGGCCTTCTATAGCGATAGTTCCAAAGTCAATATGGATAATTGGATTTGTCCGGCGTATCATTTGTGAGATTTACAATCATTAGGGGGAACACGACATTGACCAGTCTTGTGTAGAATATTTGTGTTTTCCCAAATATCTCCAGACATTTTACTTCAACTTTTGGAAAAGGTTTAACTTACTTAAAATTTCTTCATTTAACAGTATGTCTGTCTTTTAAATTGGTACAGTAAAACCTCACGTTGTAACCGCAACGATATTACGACCACCTCAATATACAAACAACCTCATATTTCGATTTTTAATATTTCCTGTTTGTTTCAAATTGATATAAATTCCACCCCAATATGGCGGCCGTTACTTTTCTTTCCCGATGTGGTCTTGATATTAGGACATTTCTCTATTTTACAGGACAATTTGGTCTGTAGTTGTGATCATATCCACAAAATCTTACTTGATACTCACGCTTTACAATTTTATGACATTTTACACAGTATTCTAATGTTCCAAGAAAACAGAACCTACCTAGTGTATCATTTGGTTGCAGGGCGAAAAAGAGGCGTTTGTGCTCGTTCTTTATGCACTTCATTTGATAAGTTCAACATTCTTTCTTTTTCATGGTACTGTCGAAATCTGCTGGTATGGCTTACATGACAGTATTGCTTCTAATTAGCGCCCACGGGTATCGACAATTTCTAAAAGGGATAGGTACTAAATAGAACCACTTCAATATGCCATCATAGAAAGTTCTTACGAATTGAAACATTTTTGATATGTAGGCTAATACGTGTATTTTGGCTAATACATGTGAATTTGAGATTAAAATTGATGGATTTACTTATCTGTTTTGGATGTCATAAACATTTTGCGTTCTTAAACATACTTTCAGGTGAGATTAGCGCGTAGACATTTTATGTATTGCATTGTCCTTTGGCCATCTACTGAATTTGTTCAAATTATGTTCCTAGGGTCAAAATCCGATAACGAAGCAAAGTCTAGCTAGAGAATGTTGGCATTCGATGATGCATCAGCTCAAGCAGTTATCACAGACTAGTTCTTGTTTTTAGTTTACTTCTGATGAGGTGCGTACAGTACGCGGAATGCTTTACTGTTTGTTTGTTTCACTGTCTGTTTGTTTCATTGGGTATAACGCCGTTTTTCAACAATTTTCAGGTATATACGGCGACCGGTTCACTTAACCAGTTTTCCTGGACTATATACCAACCAGTACTAACTTACCCTTCCACAAGGAGCCGGCAACTTCTCCAAATGTGGAGGAAAATCGACATTTTTGTCAAATTTTCATGGAAGGTACGACCTGCTGCAGCCGGGATTCGAACCAGGATCTCCCGGTTCCAAGTCCAGCGCACTAACCACTGGACCACGGCCGCCGCTACGGAATGCTTTACTTACACGACCCTATTACACAATAAGTGTATATTGAAGCGATTAAAAACGCACTGTACTCCTGGTATTGCTTGTTTACAAATAAAATGTAATTAAAAAGCTTTCTAGTTTGGTATAAATGTACATATGGTTCATAACCAGATATGTTTTATAGTTATCCCTAGCTGGCATATGTCACGTGTGCGTGTTGCATTTCCTACTAACTCAAAATTTGTATCTCATACATGCATCTACAAATTATGTGCATTTTCGACAGTAATAGTCGGTTTTGTAAAAAAATACGTCATTATAATTATAAATATACAAGGATTTAGTGTATTTAACCTAAATTAAGTAAGTATTAAAATGATATTTTGGCTTGTCAGCTCACCAGAACCGAAGGTTCAAGGTGAGCTGTTAGGATGGGGGAATGGATGCTCCGCTGTCCGTCCGTTCGTCCGTCGCCTGGCGTCAACAATGGTCTTCTCAGAAACTACGGGTCATTTTTACTTCAAATTTGCTGTGTATAAGCCTTTTGACGTTCTAACTGCAATTTGCTCATATTATACCAGTTGACCACTTTTAGGGTACACTAGAGCTAAAAACAGAAAATCATTAATCATCTTCTCATGAACTAATGAATGGTTCATCACCAAACTTGTCTGTAGCATTTTTAGATAGTCTTTTATCAGATTTGCTCAAATAAAAATGGTTGGCTACTTTTAGTGGCCTCTAGAGCTTAAAATAGAAATACCTTCGTCCTGTTCTTACTAACCAATGGATGGATCATCCCTAAACTTGGTTTGTAACATCCATAAGTAGTCCTCTCTTAGATTAGCTCAAACAAACTTGGTGGGCCCCTTTTTGGGGCCGCTAGAGCTAAAAATAGAAACACCGTAAAATGACTTTTTCAAGAACCAGTGGTTGGATCATCACCAATATGGCCTGTGGCATCCTTCAGTCACCACGAATATTCCTTTGTAGTATCCTTTGACGGTCCTTTATCAAGTTTATTATTGTTCCCCATTATCTGCCCACAAGTGTACCTTTATTGCCATTTTAGTAACAAGTTAATTTACATTTATTCTGGTGAGCGATGCAAGACCATCGTGGCCCTCTTGTTTTTAAGATTTACAATTTCGGCCATTGCTTATTGCGCTTCTGCTTTGATTGATCATTACAAAAACTAGTTTTGTCAGACATTTCTTAAATTTCAATTCTCTTGCATTCTTTATGGCGGTGTATTGTTACGTGTGTTATCTCATAAAGTTCCTAGTCCTACGCAGCTTCTCTCTGATGTATTGTTTGTATCTAAATGTAGCGTCATTTATTGAATTGTCTGGCTACACACTACTTTTTATTGCGCACCAACTCATTATCCGCGGTTTTATCTAGTTCGTCTCCTCGCATGTCTTTGGTTGTATTCAATACACTCACGATATGTTCTGATAGTCTTGCTTGTGAATGTAAACCTTTTTTGGTAAACCATGATTGGTGTAGGTAGATCATGTTCTATGTAGATAATCCTTGTTTCGTGTATATGGACTTTGTTTCGTGTAGATAGACCTTGTTTCGTGTAGAAGACTTTGTTTCGTGTAGATAGACCTTGTTTCGTGTAGAAGACCTTGTTTCGTATAGAAGACCTTGTTCAATGTAGATAGGCTTTGTTCAGTTTAGACGGACATTGTTTAATGTAGACAGGCTTTGTTCTACATGGATAAACCTTGCTATGTGTATGTAGACAAACTTTGTACTGAATTTCTTTTTACTGGGAAAGCTTCGGTAAGTTTGAAGGAAATATTTCCCCCAATCAATTGTCGTGTCTGCTAAATATACAAGCTGCATCATTGAATCATACTGCTGTCGGTTTAATACATTCACCAATTAGCGAGATATATTTTCCTCTGGTATCGTTTCGTGTCGTCTTGAATGCCAATATGTCATTATTACCTGATGCCGTCCGCGTTTGTTAATTATATAGTTTGGTTTCTCACGCAGATTACTAATTGACTACACAGTGTCACCTGCCATCACGTTGTCTGGTTAACAATTAATAGACCATTCTTCATTTTATTATTTGTTTTAATAATGTTGCACTTATATTTTATATGTCATAAGGAGAAACTGATTTGATGGACACAATTTTGAGTTTTGTTAATTATCAATTTATCAAGAGTATTTCAGTAATGCACGATGGTTATTTTACCGAACAAATAATTCGGGATAACCTAATAACATTTCCTTGGCACCATTTATACCATTAGTGTTTGCCCTAAACTTAAATCGATTCAATTCTCAAATTTTCACGTGTCTAATCTAAGTAGACAGTTTCTTATTCTCGAAGAATTTTCTTTTAATTTATATGATTGATGTGTTAAAGAGCGGTGGGCGGACCAACACAAAGTTGGTTAGAGTTCATCTAGAACTCTATCTTCGAACTTAGAAATACATATTTTAGAAAAAAATGTACAGACCTACTGACTCTAAATTTTTCGGGGATATCATCAAAAATATAGCGTTTTCCGCTTTACAGTTCTCGTCGCTTTGGAATTTTGTAATGTCGTGGCTTAAAGACTTACTTACGTTGTGACGATTTTTTTTCTTGTCTTTCCGGTTTGACACCAGAAACACTGAACGTAAAGATAGTTGTAATCTTTCTTTTTTTAGTAGAATTTAAACATTTCATATAGCCAGAATTTTGTCACAGCTCAAACATTTGTTCTCGACTTCTTTTCAAATGTTCTACATTAATGAATAATTAATTAGTTACAGAAAATGAGCGTCAATTATACAACATATTTCATACGCGAACGTTCACGCCATTTGACAAATGCATTTTGCACCACAACCAGAATTTTACTAATTCACAAAAAATGCATTTCGCCTGTATGCTGATAGCTAAATTACGTTGTTTGATTAATTGTAACAATGGCAGGAAATTAATTCCACTCGCAAACATTTTTTTATTTCGAGTTTAGGTATTCGGTAAACCACGCAAAGATATTGAATTTTCAGTCAGTCGATGTTTTACACATTTTATTCAGATAAATATCTGTTTGTAATTCCAGAAAGACTAAATGTAATTGGTTCCACTTTCATAGCATTGTGTCTTCAAAAGCAAGTCAGACGTTTAATTGATTGTACAGGTATACGATAATAGAATACACGTGTTTTATCTTTGATCGAAATAGTAATGCAATGCACCAAAAACGCAAGTACGAACTCAAAGCGTCGGATACAAAATCTCTGATAACAAAACTACCTGGTACATTTCTCCTTTTTGTACAAGTTCGCACAGTGATAACATTAAGAATGCCGATTACTCTGTATTGAATGATTGTGCTTGTAGCGTATCTTGTGATGTCTTCTACGCATTTATCAGACATCACGCCAGTCTTGAAAGGATTCTAAGAAATATTAATTTAACACTATTTGCACTTACCCCTGTAATTGCGTTGTATTCATTATTAGTTTTTACTAGTCTTAATGCTCATGAGTATGTTTTCTGTAACAATGCCAAGTGCTAGTTAAAATTAATTCAACTCTCTGTATTTTTTTTCTACTGTGCCAATTACAAATGACTCAGAAGCGGTACAAACATTTTGTAACACAAAATATCCATAACCGTAGAAATATTTTTATAGATAAAGTTAAAAAGATTTCTCGGGAAAAAAACATAAAAATCCCATCTTACCCCAAATCCTACAACCCAAAACCCACTCAACACAAATAAACGTACAAAATATATGTGTCAGTCCGTCATTTCCCGAAGGGTACCTATCGCCTTGAAACAATTTGTAGCAAAGCAATAGAAGGTTCAGACTGGTTTCACGGGCTCAACATTACACTTGCCATCGGGGATCCAAAATTACAATTTTCCTCGTGAATGAAAATTGGGATAACAACATATAAAGGTCTTTCTTCACCCCACTTTGCGTTACCCTAAATATCCAAAGCGGTTAGAGCGTAAAACCGTAAAACGTTTGATGATGGAAGTAGTCCGTCTGTTCCGTTTTTTGGATAGGAGGTGATGAAAGTATCCCGTCTGTTCCGTTTTGGATAGGAGGTGATGAAAGTATCCCGTCTGTTCCGTTTTGGAATAGGAGGTGATGAAAGTATCCCGTCTGTTCCGTTTTGGATAGGAGGTGATGAAAGTATCCCGTCTGTTCCGTTTTGGATAGAAGGTGATGAAAGTATCCCGTCTGTTCCGTTTTTTGGATAGGAGGTGATGAAAGTATCCCGTCTGTTCCTTTTTGGAATAGGAGGTGATGAAAGTAGTCCATTTGTTCCGCTTTGGTACATGACTTAAAACTCTTTGTAGTATTTTCAATAACATCCGGATAAAATTCTTTGGATTTATCCATGACAGTTGTCATTGGTTTACTGGGCTTATTAGCTATTGGTCAATGGTTGAAAAGATAAGATCAGTCTCCACATTCATATCTTGTATTTTGTCATTAAATGTTTCTCAGCTAATTAAGATAATACTAATTTATACAATGATGACATGCGTGTCAAAACATTACATCATCAAAAATTATCTGCATATGTTTTCAAACAAGAATAAATTTAGATTTAAGTGTGTAGACTGTTCTCAAGTTTTGTAACGTTTTGGCCTAAATGTTCGTAACCTGGATCACTCGTTAGATCAACGAACTATCAAGTGTAGGTTAAGTTTTATTGTTGATAAGCAGCGTACCACCAATTATTTGTACAATTTAGTGTTTCGTACCGATGAAAGCTCGAATTTAATTGCCCTTAGCATTTTCTATGAATCCGTTTTTGCTTTTATTTTAACCAAGTTGAATACAGGAGTAAAAGACGATGAATCAGTTTTGGTATATATGTGTATGACCAAGATTATGTTCATAGGTCATTCTTGTAACTCCTACAGTTGATAAAGACCGAATTCACCGCAGCGGTGTCTTTACTTGTTCATAGTTTTATGAATGTAAGTATCCCTAAGATAAGTACTGTGCCTTTACATCTAGTTTAGCTCACCAGAACCGAAGGTTCAGGGTGAGCTGTTAGGATAGGAAGGGGGATGCTCCGTCGTCCATCGTTCGGCGTCTCCTCTGAAACTACTGGTCAGATTTACTTCAAATTTGCTGTGTAGAATTCTTTTGACGTTCTACGTGCAATTTGCTCATATTATACCGATTGACCCCTTAGGGTCACTAGAGCTAAAAATAGATATACATTCAAACATCTTCCCATGAACCAAATGATGTATCATCACTAAACTTGGACTGTATCATCCTACGGTCATCACAAATATTCCACTGTGGTATCATTTGGTGGTCCTTTACCAAGTTTATTATTGTCCCCACTTTATCTACCCTGAAATGTACCTTTATTACCTTTGCAGTACCAAGTTAACAGACATTTATTCTGGTGTTAAATTTCCAATCTAGCCTAGCCTTGCAGACAAAAAAACTTCAACCGCCATTATTCAAACACACGTATAATTCATTAATTACTACAATTATTACCAGATATCACACAGAGACGTTGAAAAAGACCTGCCGCGAACAGGGAAAGGACTGAATATGATTAGAAACCTCACACAAATATCTACAAAAACGCAGATAAGGGCATAATTTATCTGTATAATGGTATGTTTGTTGCTGCGATTTAAATGAAATTGAAACGAAGCTTTCAAGATTGAAGGGCAAATCATACTTGAGTATATAAACTATTTATTGCTATATTTTGATTGCTTTCTCGAATACAAATGGCGATAACTTGGCTGATTTTTATGAGAAAATTATTGTCTTCTTACATCGAACTAATATCTTCACAGCTTTAGATGTTTTCAGGATGGGATTTTTGCCCATAACCGCCATGATGATTTTTCATTTCTCAAAACATTCAGTTTTATGGCTATAATCCATTTTCAAACCGATGGCAGCATAATATAATGTACTCTTAGGCGTTGAATAGAAAAAATGAACTTCTTTTGTTTTTTTCTGTTATGGAACCATATTATCTTACAATTATCCCAATGCTGTGAAACGCATGTTGATTCAAATGTATGAAATATTTCCTTAATAAATTTCTTTGGATGTTTTTAAGCATATGAATAATTTACATGAAGGATTAAATGAGAGTCTTGTCGCTGTAATTGCTGTAATTGCAACGATGACAATAAAACGACGTTTACAGACTGATATACAGTAGAACACGGTCATAGTGAGTTCCTATTAATCCGAATAGTTACTTTATTACATCCATGTTTCACTTCAGGATAACACCGTTATGGAGATTTACTGGGGACCCGTATCTTATCTTAATATACACATTTCAGTACATCCATAACAATGCTATAAAGACGGGTGTTTTCTGGGTGAAAATAAACATCTGTATCTGTTTTTCCCTATAACTATGTTTCACGGTATTTCTCTCTTGTGTTATAAACGGCATCACATATTTTCTAACTATTTCATCACATATTTTATGCACGCACTTGATCCAGTTGTTATGGAGACGTAATACATTTTATCGTCATCAAGTGCGGTTATTGCCAATAAGTTTTAATATAATAAGCTGTTGGGTTATTTTATTGTATTTTACATAATAAAAGTAGTGTTTCTGTCTTATTAAACTCAAGTGGACTCTTAGTTCATCTGTATATGACGTATGTGTTACTATTTTATGACGTTATATATGTATGCATTAAATAGCAAATACACTTCAATATGTTATTGAGTTAAAGCTCTTGCCGTATTACTGCCACATGTCCTCTGTCATTAAACCAAACTTTATAAACTCAGGTTAATAATGTATTAAAAGGTTTAGAAAACATGGATTGTACAAAAAAGGAATAACTTTTGTTGGCGTCTACCTCGGAATCAATACGAGTAGATGTACAAATTTGATATTCAATATTTTTATACCTCGTATTTTCTCATATTTTTTGCTAAATATGTTGAACATTGTAATCTTGTACCGTCATCTTTTACATTATTATACATTGTATATAATTTCTTTCGAGATGAACTCTATAGTTGAAAGGCAATAAATTATTTGACTCGACTGGACAGACTTTATCTTTGCGTGGGGAGTGTTGTTGCTTACGGCGAATCTAGTTAGTACACACCGGTCACCAGAAAGATAATGCTTCAGTGTTCATAACTTAAAGGCAGATTCCAGTCTTGAATTCCAGCACGTGCATCAAATCCACATTTACGTGGGAGTGGTGTAATCAACCAAAAAGGATTTTCAAACCTGTGAACAAAGGCCACCCTTGGAAAAGGCAAAATGTGGTCTTTATTGACAGATGGCCTTTATTCGGAGTTCAATTGTTCTAAATGATCAGTGACGGTTTTTCAAACAGAGACCTTTATTCACATGGTGTTCTTTATTCAGAGGTGGTCTGAAACACATGTTTTACTGTATAATGAGGAAATACGCTGCATTAAAATAGATCTTGACTCAACTTTTCGAAAATAAAACGAAGTAGTGCTGTATGGTAGTATTCCGTGGCCGTGGTCCAGTAGTTAGTGCGCTGGACTTGTAACCCGGAGATCCGGGTTCGATTCCCGGTCGCGGCAGGTTGTACCCTTCATTTGACAAAAATGTCGATTTTCCTCCATGTGGAGAAGTTGCCGGCTCCGTTTGGAAGGGTAAGCTAGTACTGGTTTGTATACAGTCCAGGAAAACTGGTAAGGTGAACCGGTTGCCGTATATGAACAAAAGTGCTGTAAGGTGAACTCTTAAACAATTCTCGTTCTTTCCTGCATTTTGGTCTTAAATAGTACGAACTCTTATTATCTCTGAACGCTTTCATATTAAGAAATTTCCAAGCCACAAAAATGTGGCTTCAATTATTGTCTGTCTGCTTTATGAATTAGCGTCTTAGGCGGCTCTTGTAGTCTACATAAAATGATAATGTAATCTGTGATTCTAAATATAATAATTTCCATAAATATATATTGTAATGCAATTTCCTAATGCCGCAGGCCGGTCTATTAGGAATTCTTTCTGATGTCATTGACATTTCATATCTTTTTATATTAGCATGATAATCAGTACAAGTTGTCTGAGATCTGAAATACCATGAGCTTCCGCACTTTAGCTTCAGACCACGATATTACTGGTTAGGAGGTAAAATTTTACACAAACTTGAATGATATTAACCATTGGTGTTGGTGTTAAACAATTGCATCCGACTAAAATGGTATGTATAGCATAGTATTATGTTCTGCATGCATGTTATCATCAGTGGACTACTGCTGCATAATTGTGTTCGAGAGAAAGAGAGATATTCCAAAACTATTTTTAAGTTGCAATTACATGTATAGAGAACTGTACATAAACACGACGATTCTTCATGACCATTAATACAATCTCTTGTCTGCACATGTTACGTCGTTAAATAAAGAATTTTCATCGTTTGAATTTTCATGTTATTTTTTTATTTCATTGACATTGGTTTAGGTCCATATAAAAATGTTTTAGGCGTTTTATATAGTTACGCGACCGACTCTTTTAAGAATCCCCCCAAAAAATCTAGCGATTAAAAAGAATGCCGGCCTACCTTCTGTTGAATGTTTGGGTCGCGTAACCGCAAACCAGCATTTTGATGAGGCGATGGTTATTGGCAACAACATGAGACAATCTGCAAAGATTGCTAACCCTGTACTTGTATGTGTTCACAACCAGAGACGGCATCGTAATAGGATGTGTCAGTCACGTGATGTCTGGTCTTATCTAGAAACAAATGATCAAATAAAAATCAAGAACAACATTTTTGGGTTTATTCATTTTTTTTCTACCAAAGCACTTTGAAAAAGCCTTGTTTTACGAGCCTGGCTTTTGCTATGCTACATGCTTTTTTCCACTTTGTCTGAAACAATTAGCAGTCTTACTAGATATGTGATATACTATTGCCAGGGTTTCGTTTCAAGTCGTCTGGTAAGTTGATATGGCGTTGTCTTCTTATTACGTCTAGGCTTAATGATCGCCGAGTTTGTCATACTCACGTAGCTTTATTTCATTGGTTTGTATTATTACATGTTAACACGTAGTCTGGTCAGCAATAGATTGACCATTGTTCAATCATTAATTTCTGTAATGACGGCAGTAACAAGTTCGTCTGAGTGCATCGGTGATTTTTTTGTCTGAAGACATTTTCAAGTAAATTTTGAAGCACAAAACGGGTTTGGCATAGATAAGATGACACAGAAAAAACGAGCAAATTGTTTTAGATGTTGTAGATATGATACTTGTTTGTCTGAAATGAAACATAATTTATGATACTGATCATTTCAGCGTTTGTGGATTATAAAGCTATCAAGTTTATTTTTGTTTGTGGTGGATGAACAGCGAATAATTATTCTACCTCAACGTTCAGAAAAGAAATGACCTTAAGATTACTGTTAATGAATTAATGAATAATATTCAAACAAACACGTCCAAACTTCTTACCACCGTAATACACTGAGTCAAATTTCTGAACGCCCACTTTATGAAACTCTATTCTTGGAGGAATCCAAAAAAGTCAGTTAATTCTTTTGCTTTGCGATACTTACATTCGAGTATTCAAAGTAAATACTGGATTGAGTATATCAAAAGTCCACCTGATAATCAACCTATTGTGTTCTATGATGTTCTTGCAGTGCTATAAAATACAAGGTGAACATTTAGAAATTCGGCTATTTACTGGTGTGATAACGCCCACTCACATTGCTTGGTAAATGCGGCCAAAATGGTAACACTTTATACCGTATGCATGTTCTGTAATAATCCAATTGCAACAAGCTCGTCAAGAGAATATCATGTGTTAATAAACAAATATCAGTCGTAAATTTCTTGTATCCGGTACTTTGATTTCATTCAGATGTTCGTATTAATTGTTTAATATTTTACAATGTTTCATTATCCAATACGGACGTTACAAGTTTTTTCCTGTTTTTGTTTAAGTTACAGCAGTATTAAATATTAGCCAATTCCATATATTTCGTCGATGTTTTTTGCAATTTTTGTAGGCTATGTTGATTACTGGAAATGCAACTTCGTCAATAAATTCTGTTTAATCTGTTGTAAACATTTGGTCATGTGTCAGATTGGCATGAAAACATGCATCGAAACATGCATCAGATATCAGTCTTTGATGATGATTGATTGACATGAAAACATTCTGGAATACCAGTCTTTGATGATGGTTGTTAAGATAAGAAAACAGAAAATAATTTTAAATCTGTGAAAACCTTGAAATCCCTTTGATGATTATGTTTCTACCAGAGGTACATACAAGCTGGACAGAAGATGAATGTGTTTGATACTTAAGCTGCAGCATCCATTTGTCCTTATTTCAACACGTGTTTCATGTTCACCGAACAAACGTTGCTTAAAAGTGTTTTCTCCTTTGATACATGGACCTTATTGTTCTCACAGGGTTTAACGTCGCAGCAACAGCCAGGGTTATTTGGAGACTTTTCCAGCTTTAACGGTGGAAGAAGACCCCAACCGTATACCTAGGTATACCGACGTTCTATAAGCTAGCTGGACAGCTTCCTCACATGTGAAATTTGGTCCCGGGTGAGTTCCGAACTCACGTTGAAGGGGCTAGTGATTACTAGTCAGAGACAGTAACATCCACAGAGGATCTCTGCCCCTTATTGGTACCTCCATGTAATTTTGTAAGCATTAAAGTATCGTAGTATCTGCTAGTTACTTTTATTGCGCACCAATCATTACTTTTATTTTATTTTATTGGCTTCCGAACCTGGTTTTCGGTTCTGTAGCTTTAATAGTGATAGTTCTCCTGTTCTATTCATTTGTTTTATCCTGAAGACATCAATACAGTTTTTAACGATGGTTTGTATAAATGTGATAAAATTGAATGTGATTGACAACTCACTTAATCACCATCGTATGAACTGCGCTGAACGATGAAAAGTCATTCAATTGCGCAATAGTTGTCAGTACGAACTAATAATTTCGCATCTCACCGCAACTTGCTTTATGTTCATTCATTCTACTCGAAACCTTTTTATTAGTCTGTTTCTATGCTGTCAATGATAAAACGCCGTAATTACTATAGCATACCATAGTTAGGAAACCAATTTGATTGCAATAGGATATCGCAATTCTTAATTAAATAAAGGAAGGAAGACAATGCTGACATTGCAGTGGCGGGTTATAAGACATTTTAATTTCCATTTATGTCAGTATCAGTGTATTTTGTGTATGATTTTACCGTTGATTAATGAAACATCATTGTGTTGATTTTAATCATTTTAGCAATATATTGTATCATAATGAAGTAATGACTATAATGTATTTGTTCATCTAACTATTGTGTTTACTGGGTTATGATTAAATCTGTGGACACATATATCCCTTTCTGTTTGACAGGAGTGGCAAATCATCTTTTCAACTTCAACTTACAACTGTAGTTTTTAGCTTCATAAATCTATTTTATAACAATGTACCACATCCACAGTTATTCAAAAGTGAAACTGGATTACATGAAAACGCAATAAATCCGAATGGAAAGTATTGACATATAACTGATGTTCATCTACGTTTATATAATTATGTTGTGGGGGTTTTGTTGATTGCTTCGCGAATTTCTTTAATGAAATTAATCAAAAGAACATTCTTATGGTAATAGAACATATCGTATTTAATAGACAATCACCTCTCCTTTCTAGCTAGAAAACTTCTGCGCAAAACAGACTTCTTATGAAAATTCGGATTGGTTTGGAAATTCCACCAGTTCGCATTACATTGCATAGTTATCGCAAACGGAATCTGTAAGTTCTAGCGGTTCTGATCCTTCGTGTTCATGAGCAAAAAATTGTACTGTCTTGAATTACTGACAATAGCGCATTGTGCTTGTGTAAGTATGTAAATAGAAGTCGCTCGTAGATCTATTTGAATGACAGACAACCGATCATAAATAAGTTTGGAAAATGATTAAGTACGATAATGCCAAAGATTACATGTAATCGAATAAACATCCCAATATAATGTCTGGCGCATACATTTATGACTTAGTCTTACACTTCCGAATGCAGACTTTAAATATGATATGTTTGCCAAATGATGCGTTTTGCATTTTTCTTAGCATTATACGATTGATCA